>JARBWK010000006.1:27462558-27764169 GCA_030556195.1 Anolis apletophallus | reverse complement strand
CATCCCACTTTTCATTGTAGCCTGTTAAAGAAGTACGTGAGCCCCTTTCCTCCTTTAGATTAAATGATATTTTGTTTCCTCAGGGGGAGGACGAGGTGGAGGAGACCGCTATGTCAGGATTGGGAACCTTGAGCTTGGATGAAGTCCAGGTTCCAAGCCTGTCATGAGGCAGCAGCGACCTTCACTTTAGCTTCGGGATGACCTTTGTCCCAGATTCATTCAGACTGTTGAGTCATACTGGGAGTGATGCAACTTCCCGGTGCTTGAGAGGGAAGTGAGGTAACTCCTCCAAGCAAGGACATTGGACATTGGGACTGGTGACACTGACTTTGTGACCCCTGGGGTCATGCCCCTATGGACTACTGGGATTGCTGATTCACTTGTGGCTGATGTAACCCTGCCCAGATGTTGCATGGGTAGGGAGGGGCTGTGGGGGTATAAAAGGTGTGTTTGGGTGGCGGGCGGTGCTTTAGCTTCACATGTCTCGTACCTTCAATAAAATCGTGTTGGACCAAGAAAACATCTTCGTGTGATCCCTACCGTGCGTTGGAGAGTCGTTACAGTAACACAGAGTAATTTCTTTAGGATCAGTGTTACATAATGTCTATATAGTATTTTAGACAGCAATCTAGCTAATGCATTTACAACTGCAGCTTCTGAGATGTGTTCAAACATGGCTCCATTCCAATATGATAAGGAGGATACCAGTACAGGAGCTAGGCTATTCCTGTCCAGGAAAAATCAGAGCTAGTTGACCGGTCAAAGCTGAGCCAAAGCACTCCAAGTTTGCACATCCAATGACAAATATGAATTCACAAATTTTCCAAAGCTACACGCCTTCAGAAGCAGCGCAGCAGTATCCAGAACAAGCTGTTTACCCACCAATCCAAAGAATCTCCTTCTTAGTGGGATTCAGCTTCATTGTAATGGTTCTTAATTAACCTATTAAAGGATATATAGCTCTCCTTGCTAACTCTGAAGACAAGAGCTCACTTTCATCGAGCTGATACCACCAAGTATTGGAGGACAGTCTGTAGGGACAGTTTCCTCATTCTCTATAACCTTTCAAGCACAGTACAATGATGGTCATGTTTACTGTCAGTCAATGATGATCAAGAGAACCTTGCTAGCCACTGTGGATAATATTTACTCAAATCCTATATGAATATGGCAATTTACTTGAGAATAAATCCTACTGACTAATGGTATTTATTTCAGAATTCTGGCAGTCCCCAAGTTGCAAATAAGATAGGTTTTGGAAGTTTGTTCTTAATTCGAATTTGTAAGTCAAAAGAGGTGCATTTTATGTTTAACTCCAGCCAAATATCTATCTATAAGAGGTGTACATTTTTGTCAATATTCTCCATAAGTCATATGAAATTTGTTAAATTCATACTTAAAGAGATGGTATCTAACACATGGATGTGGCCTGCACCAAAAAGTTAAGAATTGAAATTTACTCAATACTTTTTCATTTGGAAGCCTTCCAAAATCAGTTTTATTCTCAGTGCATAGAAGCAAAGCCAAGCCGAAAAGGCTGCATTTCCTTTTTAAATTAATGGGCTCTTGTCATTAGAAGAGGGAACATTCACTAAAATAAGTAGATATATGAATATTTCTGAAAGTTGGGGGAATTATCCCCCGTTATCTTGTGTCATTTTATTAAAAATTCAAGGAGATAGTCATGCCTACTATCTATCTGTCTGTCTGTTTTGCTGTCTGTGTCCTGTTCAGAAGATTTCACCTCACCTTCTGTCCCTGTAATAATTTAATTTAGCTTGTTGTGGAAACAAAAATTGGTGATAAAGTTTCAGTAGAGACACCTTTTCCCCATGATAACTCTTTCAGGAGCGAATTTCTCTTCCTAGAGGTAGATTTCTCTCACTTTTTGTTGTCTCACCTCTATTCTTAACTAGAAGTTTGCAACTCAGGGACTGCCAGTAGATATGTACAAGGTTTGCAAACTTAAAATCTAGGGGTTACTGCCACAACTTTATACAGTTACTTGTGTCTAGAAGTGTTAACTATGGGTCCTTCCACACTGCCGTTTATCCCAGGATCTGATCCCAAATGATCTGCTTTAAAACTGGAATATATGAGTCCCCATTACCAGACAACATGGAATAAACAGATAATCTAGGATCAGATCCTGGGGTATAGGAGCATGATAATCAGCCACAAAGTTGAATGACTAGAAAGCAAATGGAAAAAAATTCATACCAAAAACAATCAAACACATGACAACATACTTTTATGCAGAGCTTGTGCTGCTGAGGTTGACAAAGACATTTTACTTTGTTTCATCAAGGACTCTTTTGGCGCAACCCAACAGAGCTATTTTCCCCCAAATAAAGTTTTCATCTCACACAAAACAACTTAATAGTGAGTTTAGTGCACGTAATAATTACCAATGCAGCCCATTCCATCTACATTGGATTAAAATACTATCAATACAGTTATGAAAACATACTTGCGTACCTATTAACATCCTCTTCTGATAATAAATGCAAATAGCTATCTGAATCTTCACAAATATAACCTTCCAAAAATCTCAGCATCTTAACATTTAAGACATTCAATGTCATGGACTAAAAAGGAGGGAGGAGTAGACCGTATTCAAGGAATCTTTTTTTTTTACGGACAATTAAGGATCTAGATCAAAAATTATGCTGGAACTATTTATATATTCAACATTAAAATGCAATTGTAATGCATCAGTTGATAAATACCCAATCCACATAAAGAGAACAGCAGTCTCAGGTTTTCCCATATTCAGCAACAATGAAAAAATAATGTATTTCTCAAGAAAAAATTCAGAAAATACTTGATATAAAATTCAATTGAAACTGGAATGCTTTTATTGAGCATAATAGACATGGGTTTAGGGGGAAAAATTAAGATATACTTTTTAACTATTTAGTGACGGCTGCCAGAATAATCTACACACAAAATTGAAGAACGAAAGAAGTACCATCAATAGATCAATTGCTCTTGAGAATAGCAGAAATAATGAGTATGGATAAACTTACTCCAATACTAGTAAAACACCATGGTAATGTCCAGAAAACAATGGATTGGTCACAATTCAAAGACTACTTGAAAGAAGAGAAAATGGAAATGATGATATAATTCAAGGAAAGACAAAGAGAAAAACTGTTTCCACTTGGTAGAAGAGCAAAGAGGAAAAGAAGAAACCAACAAGAAATAAAACAAAGACTTTTTAGCCATGAAGAAGAAGACTGGAGTTGAAACGAAAATCCCCTTTCCTTTTTCTTTTTCCCATTTCCTCATTTAACCCATATCCCTAGAAAGTAGCAATATTTAGCTCTCTCTCTCTCTCTCTCTCTCTCTCTCTCTCTCTCTCTCTATATATATATATATATATATCCTCTCCACATAGGTGATAGTTAGAATCATAAGTTGGAAGAGACCTCATGGGCCATCCAGCCCAACCCCCTACCAAGAAGCAGGAAAATTGCATTCAAAGCACCCCAGACAGATGGCCATCCAGCCTCTGTTTAAAAGCCTCCAAAGAATGAACCTCTATCACACTTCAGGGCAGAGAGCTCCACTGCTGAACAGCTCTCACAGTCAGGAGTTGTCTTCTATGTTACTTTTCAAACCTCATTCCTATCCCTTCTTTCCTATTTTATGACATTGCATTAAATGCTTTCAGCAATAAAAACGATTAAAAAAACAACGTGTTATTTCTTTGATTCTAAGATACCATTGATTCTAAGACACTTGGTAATCGCAAAACCACCAACAGGGGAAAAAAACCTATATATGTGTGTGTGTGTGAGTGTGGCATCCACAATTCTAAGACACACCACATTTTTAGAGGTGTTTATATGGGGGAAAAGTGTGCCTTAGTATTGATGAAATACAGTAGTTGTTCCATTAATTTGTTAAGGGTGCATAGGAAGAGGAAATAGTTTTTTTGTATTCTCAATCATACCCATCATTTTGATTTATAGTTACGAGAATCAAAAGTGCCTTTAAAAAACCCATGCTCAGTAGGTAGGGCTGATAAAGGACTACTAAAAGCTCAATTTATAAACGGTGGAGGAACTGACATGCCATAAAAATATCAGGAAAAATATGCTTGGGTAGATTTAGCAGAAGGGGAGATCTGATCCAAAGTCAAATGTTGTTTATCTTTAACCAAACATTAAAAAAATCCCATCAAGATACAAAAACTCGGATCCTTCAGATGAAGAGTCCTGTGGATGTTTCCTATATAGAAGTATATTTAAAATATACAAAACACATATATCAATTTATTTCTGAGATGTGTCTACTATTATACATTTGCCAATTGCCAACTTACTTCAATTTACAAGACCTTAATTAAATGTCAGTTACATTATACACTATAACCTCACTGCAAGTGTTACTACAATGAACTAAAGCAATGCCCTCTGGTGGCCACACAGGGTGAAGAACATGACATATAAACAAAAAGACAGTGCTCTACAAATATTTGATCTGAAGGACAAAAAATGATTTGTTATGTTCTACAGGACTTGAAGATACTCAAAACATGACAGCATTATTTCTTTCAATTCTCTCCTAAATATGTGTCAAGTAAAACTACCTGCAGCTCAGGTGGGGGGGGGGACCCCAGAAATTAATTTCAAAAACTGTATGAAGATCTGAAGAACTGACATGTTAAATTATGTTTAACATTGTCACTCAGATCATTAGAATGAAAGGAACAGTAAGATAAAAATCTTGTTTAGATAATTCTATTTTATATTTATAGATCTCCTAAATTCTTTGGAGAAAATAGTAGAAAAAATATCTATATGACCAAGTAGTACTTAAATGTTTGGAGAAATAGCTTCATCACACTTAATCAACTGAATGAAATATACCTGTGTATCAGGACTTTTTAGTAAAATACAAATTAAAAGTAATGGCAAACTGATTCAAAATACACAATGGATCTATATCTGAGCTTCTCGTTATCATTTTTAAAATGAAGAGTACCCTATTGCTTTCAGAGCATAGTGGCTAAGTTACACAGGTGTTGTTAAATAAATATTTATTTATTTTTATTATTTCGACTTGTATACCGCCACTGCCCAAAGGCTCGGAGCAGTTTACAAATATCCAAGGAACAAAATACATAAAATACAATTAAAACACAAAAACCTAATCAGCATGATCCGAATGCTTGCCGAAAAAGAAATGTTTTGCATGCCCTTCAGAAAGAAGGTAACAGAAGTGCCTTTATGCTTATTGAAAGCAGCTTTCTGAAACCCACAAATTTCCCCCTGCTACTGCAGTCCTTCCTATATCGCAAAGTAATAACAGTGTATTTCTTGATTTTCAGGAGCAGCTTGGGGGACTGTACAGCAAAGTGCAATAGAGAGGAATCAGGAAACCACACTGTCTAAACAAAGTTTTGCCCTTGTTTCTCTGAATCATACCCAGTGTAAGAATTCCATTATTTATTATTCAACAACAACAACAACAACATTTATTATTCTAGTCACAAACATAGTACAGGAAGTCCCCGAGTTGCAGACATCCAACTTACATATGACTAAGTTAAGAACAGGAGACAACAGGAAGTGACAGGAAACCTACCTCTAGGAAGGGAAATTCACTCCTGTAAGAGTTATCACAGGAAAACAGTGTCTCAATTGAAGCCTTATCAGCAATTCTTGTTTCCACGACAAGCCTCCCCCCGAAATCCAATTGCCACAGGGACAGAAAGTAAGATGAAATCTTCTGAACAGGGGCATAGACAACAAAAAGAAACACCATAGAGTTTTTCATCCCTGTGTTATCCAAAACTTACTGTATATATTTGTCTGGAGCTACACTTGTACTTGTTTTGACTTACAAACAAATTCAACTTAAGAACAAACCTACAGAACTTATCTTGTCTGTAACTTGGGGACTGCATGTACATATTTCAATCTGTATCAAAGTCTTCAGAACATACACTTATTCTGAAAAGTTTTGGATTGAGATTTTTTTCATATTATCTAAAATGTTGAATGACAATACACATCATCTGAAATATAATTATGCAACGTCTTGAATTTCTGGTTTACTAAAATAAATAATAAAACCCAAAGTTATGTATCTGAACATTATGTCAACTTTAAAAGTTAGAATACTTATACATGCTACAGTTTTATCACATAAATACTGAACTGTCCAGACGGGTCTGGTAACTATGGATTGCCACAGGACTGGATGAATCTCTGGATCTGAATCTGGTTTATAGGGAAAGTGCAAAATACAGGTTTTACAGTTCAGTTCTACAACGATTGATTGCTTTAAAGGAGTTGAAGGGAAGATTGGGCTTGCAAGTCTCCAAATTCTTGTCTGGTACCGTGTTTCCCGAAAGTAAGACAGCGTCTTACTTTCTTTGTCCCCCCAAAATCCCCACTATGTCTTACTTTCGGGGTACGACTTACATTAGCCGAAAGTAAGATGAAAGCAAGAGTTACCTCGGGCGGCAGGCATGGCGTGGCTTCCTGGCCGGGCGAAGAGGCTTTCAGAGGGGCTCAAAAGGGGCCCGGAATCCTCCTCCTCTTGCTCTTCTTTCTTCCAGCGGCGCCTTCCATCTCCTCCTCTTCCTCCCAGCAGCGCCTTTCCCTCTCGCCGGTTCCGCCCCTCTCTTCAGTGAAGGGAGGGGGCGGAGCGCGGCGGCGAGAGGGAAGAAAGCGCGGTGGAAGTCCCGCCGGCACGGCGGCTCAGGCGTCTTTCCCCCGCCGCCCGCTTGCCCGCGCTCCAAACGGGAGCCGGGCGGCGGAGAAAGCACCTGAGTCGTCCTGGAGGCGGACTTCCGCCGGGCGCTTCTCCCTCGCCGCCGGCTCGCGCTTTCCCTTGCAACCGGGTCCTCAGAGAGAGGGAAGGCAGGCAGGCGGAAAAAGGGCAGCCCTCTTGTGTTTACCTGCCTTCCCTTCTCTGAGGACCCGGTTGCAAGGGAAAGCGCGAGCCGGGCGGCGAAAAGGGAGAAGGCGCCGGCGAGATCCCATGGCAACCGGGTCCTCAGAGAAGGGAAGGCAGGTAAACACAAGAGGGCTGCCCTTGCGCCTGCCTGCTTTCCCTTCTCTGAGGACCCGGTTGCCATGGGATCTCGCCCGGCGCTTCTCCCTTTCGCCGCTCGCGCTCCCATGGCAACCGGGTCCTCAGAGAAGGGAAGGCAGGCAGGCGGAAAAAGGGCAGCCTCTTGTGTTTACCTGCCTTCCCTCTCTGAGGACCCGGTTGCCATGGGATCTCGCCGGCGCGCCTTCTCCCTTTCGCCGCCGGCTCGCGCTTTCCCATGGCAACCGGGTCCTCAGAGAAGGGAAGGCAGGTAAACACAAGAGGGCTGCCCTTGCGCCTGCCTGCTTTCCTTCTCTGAGGACCCGGTTGCCATGGGATCTCGCCGGCGCCTTCTCCCTTTCGCGCCGGCTCGCGCTTTCCCATGGCAACCGGGTCCTCAGAGAAGGGAAGGCAGGTAAACACAAGAGGGCTGCCCTTGCGCCTGCCTGCTTTCCTTCTCTGAGGACCCGGTTGCCATGGATCTCGCCGGCGCCTTCTCCCTTTCGCCGGCTCGCTTCCCATGGCAACCGGGTCCTCAGAGAAGGGAAGGCAGGTAAACACAAGAGGGCTGCCCTTTTTCCGCCTGCCTGCCTTCCCTTCTCTGAGGACCCGGTTGCCATGGGAAAGCGCGAGCCGGGCGGCGAAAGGGGAGAAGGCGCGCGGCGAGATCCCATGGCAACCGGGTCCTCAGAGAAGGGAAAGCAGGCAGGCGCAAGGGCAGCCCTCTTGTGTTTACCTGCCTTCCTTCTCTGAGGACCCGGTTGCCATGGGATCTCGCCGGCGCCTTCTCCCTTTCGCCGGCTCGCGCGCTTCCCTTGCAACCGGGTCCTCAGAGAAGGGAAGGCAGGTAAACACAAGAGGGCTGCCCTTTTTCCGCCTGCCTGCCTTCCCTTCTCTGAGGACCCGGTTGCAAGGGAAAGCGAGCCGGCGGCGAGAGGGAGAAAGCGCCGCGGAAGTCCCGCCTCCACTCTGACACCCCCGATACGTCTTACAATCGGGGGTGTCATACTTTCGGGGAAACACGGTATTATGCCTGAAGTGACTCTTTCAAGATATGCTTTATGCCAATATATTAGCACATAACTAATGCTAGTGTGAATTTGCCACAATGCTTAGGCAAATCTGCTATGTTTAACAAAAAATGTCATTCAGCTTCCAAAACTGGAACAGGGAAAAACTTGAAAACAGGAGCTAATGTAACCAGTACTTTTTGTTCCAGTCATTCCAGATTAGTATTGTAATTTCTCTCAATAAACACTGAAGGCTTAATACTAGAAATGCTGCTGACACCTGGCGAGAAATGAGAAACCTAGAAAAATCTTAATTTGTACATGTTGTGCATTTCTCCTCTTGAAATCTTTGAACAGTAACACATTGCATATGCAGAGGCACACTAATATGTAATTTCAGAGCATGCTTCCCTGATGACGATTCCCACTAGTGCCACTAATTTCCAATACAAGGGAGGAAATGCCATGCTCTGCTTATGTCCTTTGGGAAGGAGAAATCAGTTGTGAAGTTTCCCGTAACAGAAATGCTAACGTTAGAGATATGTATTGATGGAGAACATAAGTTTAGCCTTTGAGCTAAACTGAGATTATGGTTGAAATATATTGTTAAGTTCCTGAAAGTATATCCTATCCCAGATGAGAAATACTCAGTCAATGACAATACAACTGAAAGCAACTAAATTGTTAGCACCTGAAGTAGTTAAATAAGAAACATCTTGACCATTTATACAATTGTCCTCAGATTAAAAGAGAATCTGAGTAAAGCATATTTTCCTCAGTTTAGAAATCTTGTCCTTTATCTTCTACAATATCATTCCATTTTCTAAGTTATTGATTCTTTAACCTGTAATACACTGACCCCTGGGAAGTATAATGTCCCCACTACAGATCTGCAGCTGCTATGCCCAACTGGTTTTATGAGCAGCAGCACAATGTTCACCTACAGCACTGTAGCAACTATTGGCTACTCAAAATAGGAATTCAACTTAAAGTTTATATATTTGTAGATTTTAAATTGTACTGAAATGCTTTTGATGTAAGACGTTTTGAGACTTCTTGTAGAGAGAAAAAGTGGGGTATAAACATAATAATAGAAGAAGAAGAAGCAGCGAAGGAGATGTATGAGATTGACTTTCTTAGGATGATCACAAAATCCTAAACTATCGTTGTATACAGAATTTTTATCTTTTATTCAAGTCTCCCCGGTCAACAGAACTATATAAAACTATATATTTTCAGTACAGATCTTTCAAATCTCTCCTCCTGCCAAACAGTGGTATTTCAATAAGAATATTTCTGGATGTTTCTGTAAATGTTAAACAGGACTTCTGCTCCAACTTCTTGAAGTGATATGATTACGAAAGTGTCATTTTGAAAACAAACTCTAGGGCTATTCAGTCATAACTCTAAGCTATGATCTGGAATTAAAAGAAGAAAGCTACCTCTTTCTTCCCTTCTCTTCTCTTTCTTCCCTTCTCTTCCAATTAAAACAACAAATCTAGTCATACTCTGCCCAGATGAAATATAACTTAGTATAATGCCCAATTAAATTATTTTGTACATTCTCGTGTAATAGTGTTTATCATTTAATTAAATATATTCAAACCAATATAGGTTATTGTACATACAGTGTAAATAGTGTCAAATGGGATAAAGGAAAAGAACAGATATATATTTGGCTACAATAAATAAATGATAGGTGAAAGAATTGCAAGGCTCGAAAGCCTTGCAATTCTGGAAATCGACAGAAAGTAAGAGCACAGAATTAAGAAAGGGTGTCACATGATAAGATGAAAAAGGTGAATGATTTCAGCAGCAGAGTGCTGGACAGAGGTACAGCATTTCAACAAATCTAAAAAAAGAAAACAAAACTAATGGAAAAGGGAGATGACTCAAGATGTTTGTTTGATTAAAATATTGCGGGATAGTCATATTACTTCAATAATGTGAAGAGAACGGACAAAATGTGGCAACCAACTGAATATAAATAAGAAAAGTGGGGTGGCAAAGGTTTTCTGTCTGATCATCAGAAATTATCTTGTCAACAGATAAATACAGTGTTATAAGGAGATGAAGGACTGTGGTGAAGTCAAAGATTCTCAGCTATAGACATTTTAAATTCTATTCAAAAATTTTCTTCCTTAGATGGAAAGCTGTTTAAGAGGAATAATGAACTCTTTGCACAGTGCACAGAGTTAAATATTAGAATTTCAGTTGACATGAAATAAAAAGGCGAAGAGATGGTAGCTACATAGTAATAATTTTTTGGGATTTGATCACCTTGAGACTGTGTAGAAAAAGGAAAGCAGATGGCCATGAATAGATTACTGAGGAACCTTAACAGAAAGCTATTCAAAGTAGAGGGAAAGATCGTCCCTGTGAAACTATTGTAAGAACAATTATCAAAGTAGATAAAGAATGTGAACACAGAATCATAGAGACCTAGAACATAAAAGAAATTAAGAATATAACAACAGTGTGTGACTAAGGCATCAGGCAAATACAAATGACTATACAGAATCATACAATTAAAAAATTATAGAGTTGTAAGATACCACAAGAACCATCCAGTCTAAATCTTTGTAAAGAAGAATACACAATCAAAGCACTCTTGACAGATGACCACCTAGCTTCTGTTTAGGAGATTCCACCGCACTCCAAGGCAGTATATTTCATTGTCAAATACATGATTGAGATGTTTAAATTCATAGCCAGAATATCTGCAAATTTTCTGAGGAGATTTTTAGTATAAATGCAGAGGATGCTTAGGGGAAGGGCAGGCACTAGCAGGAGGCATGCTTTTTAAACAATAACTGGAGATTGAAGCAGTCAAGAGAATACTTCATTTAAAAAAAGAGAAAATGGCTATGTTTGAATGTAGAGAGGGAACTAGACAACTGATTATATGAAGAGAAGGAATTGTATAGTATTGGGAGACAGCAAGTATGCATCATATTGAGCTGCTATCAAGGGGATACGTGTAGAAATTACACGCTAATACAATAGGCAACACATGAAATTAAACTACATTTTGACTATGAATCTGAAGAAATTATCCTTTCATAGGTACTGTTGGCAAATCAGGCATTGCCCATTTTATATCTCTGGGTTTCATTTTTTTCTGCCTTACATTTCTCCTTGTTGAAATTAATTTTGTTCATTAGTTTGCTCTGCAATCTGTTATGGTCATTTTGATTCTGATCCTGTCTTCAGTGATATTTAACTGTTCCTCCTAATTTCATCAGCACTAACTCTATTCCATCATCCAAGTCATTTATAAAGATGTTGAACAACACCAGGTCTAGGACAGAACCCTGTGGCACCCTACTAGTTATTTCTCTGAGATGAAAAAAGCCATTGCTTCATCTGAATCACCTCGAGTTCCTTTGGGGAGAGGGGTGGGATGTCAGAGTTCGAATTATAACTCAGCTATGGAAACTCACTGAGTGACCTTGGGCAAGACACACTCTCTCAGCCTCAGGGAGAGTCAAAGCCAAATGCCTTCTGAACAAACCTTGCCAAGAAAAACTTGTAATTGGGTTGCCTTAAGTCAGGTGCAACTTGAAGCCACATAGCAGCAACAATTTATGTAGACACTTATACAAAAGCATTCACACTATTATATTACTTGCATTGTATGTACCACATCTAGAATCTGGTCTAAGGAAGGAAGTAAGGAAAGAAAGAATGAATTTTATAAATATATTTCTCTGTAAGTTAGCATAATATATTTGTTTAATAAAAAAAGTTCTTGGAGAGGAAAACGGGAAAAATGTTTGTCCTCACACTTTTCAGTCTATGGATTCCTATTGGCATTGTCTTCATACAGAGGCACAATCAAGAAATATTTTAATTTTGAACCCTTCTATAACATTTCCCATGAAATTATAGCCTCAGCTGCCTGTTTTCTGAGTGGGCTGGGCATCCTTACAATTCATAAGCATTGCACCTGTTTTGAAGGCTCTTTTGAACTGTGAGAGCAATCTGCCCCCTTGTGGCAGAGAAATTAAGCCTGCTCAAGATAAACAGAACAGATAAACTACACTACAACACTGAAGTGTACATTTCTAGCAAATGAGTATAAGAGAAAAGAACAAAGTGATAATAAACAAGAATAGGCCAGATAAGAAAGAAACTGAGTAGGAATGCCTGTATCCAAGATATAGTTGAAGACAGGGAAATAATCCATAGTAAGAACAAAATTAACTATTTTCTAGTTATTTTGTAGAATCCAAGATATTATACGGTATTAATAAAAAGATGAAAAGAGGAAGTGTACATGTGGATGAGAAAACCAAAGCCTATTCAGTTAAATATATGGCTACAATCCAAAACAAACCAGGGACAAGACCCATTGAACAAAATGGATTTTACTAGAAGTATTCCGAGAATTGTGCTATTAAAACTGTTTTCAATATTTTTCAATGTAAAGAGTCCTATCAACAAACAACACAAATTGTATTACAAAAGCATTTGTATGTTTAATGAGTGTTAAGTATGGATACAGTACAACTTCTATATCCAGATGAATATGTGAGACCACCTATAATAATAGCAAGGCCTATAGAAAAGGCCCAAGAATACCACAGAGTAACTCTGGAGGACCTAGAAAATGCCTAAAGATATATTTTGTTGAATGTAAAACAGATACTACGAATATAGGAATCATACTGTATTTAAACTAAGGAAAAGAAAGTAAGTACTTTATTTCTCTCTGTCTCTCTATATATACTTTTTATACTCCTAATCGTTTATTCTCTATATAG
Organism: Anolis apletophallus; assembly: GCA_030556195.1. Lineage (NCBI taxonomy): Eukaryota > Metazoa > Chordata > Lepidosauria > Squamata > Anolidae > Anolis > Anolis apletophallus. The sequence goes on along the minus strand of JARBWK010000006.1, from coordinate 27,751,343 downwards.
CAGTGGTTCTCAACCTTTTTTGACCATGAAATTCATAGGGTGAACTTTATTGATGTACAAGTCTCGAGGTCCCAAGCTTTTTAGGGCTTTAAATGCAGACTGAGCTCAGTCAGAAGCTACAACCCAGTACACTTTTACCAGTAAATTAATCCACTGAATGCTTTAGATAAACATGCTTGATCGTGCCAACTTCATATCTTTTAAAATACATATATATCTAAATATATGTATCTCTAAAACCTAAATCTCTTGAAACTATGTTAGTATTATGTATCTCTACAACATGCAGGAAAAACTGGCAAGCTCAGGTAGATACTGAAACAAACAAGGGCCTTAGAAACCACTTTTCAAAGTATCATGTTTAAGAACTATAATAGGAGTTAGCATTACTACAAACCACAGAATTCTGCAGGAGGCAGAAACCAGATTTAAAGAGGATTCATTCTCTAATGTGATTAAAAAGCAGATACTGTAAACTATTGTTGTGACTGCCAGCTGTTTCTGATGTCTGTGCACATGCTCTTAGGCAAGAGGGCAGGGATGAGTAATCAATGCAGCTTGGAAAAACTACCTCCTGAAGCCTGAGACCCCACTGTATTCAACCCCCTATGCTTCTGCAGCAAGGGGAGAATTAAGTACTGTGTGTGCATGCATGTGCTTCAAGTTGCATTGATTTTTGATGACTCCATGTATTTTCTAGGGTGTTTTTTTTTGCTTAAGGAATACTCAGTGGTAGTCTTGACCTTTTCTCTGAAATATAGCTTATTGGCCTCCTCCATCTGAAATGAGGAACTGCTGTGTGAATGACAGCGGTTGTAGGACACATCACCAAGTGCACATTCTTCATGCTCCCCCTCATCTGGGGAGCTACCCAGTTACCTACATTACAAGCCCGAGAAGGCCTCCAAGAAGCCTTGCACCCACCTCCACTTATTGGTTGCAAACATTATGAAGGTATGATAAAATTCTCTGTGTATTTATGAGATTGGAAGGTAAGAATGTCTTCCATGGACTGAGAACAAGCATTTAAAAATCCCAAACATTATTTACTCTGCAATCTAATTGATATACATAATAGGCTCAAGCCACTGGGCGCATGTAATCAAAATAGTTTAAAATGCCATTTAACTAAAGTAGAACAAAAACTACACATGCTTACACATACCCTTTGGCTACACAATCATCTCTAGACAATCCAGACAACTGTTGTTTGTTTAGCCACTACTATCTCAGATTCTTTAGCCATACATTGTGTTCATGCTGACAAAAGTAATAGCAAGCAATATGGGTATTAATAAGTGTTTGAAGAGCAGCTTTACACTGTTTCCTTTATTCTCATCATTATCCTACTAAATTAAAATATCATCAAGAAGTCTGTAAAGTTAAAGCAGCAACTCTGACTGTTTCCCATAAAACTTGTAACATGTGATATTAGAAATATATCAGCTATTAGTTGAGTGGCAGCATGAATACCAATACTGAGGGAAATTAACTAGGAGACGATTCCGAGCAGAAGCCATTTCATTTTCTACATTTGTTCCCTTCTTAACATGCAGAACAGTTTAGGGCCTTAACTAGTTAGTACCAAATGGTTACTAGGAGCAAACTGTAGCCAGAAACTACAGCTATGTAGAATTTAGCAAGTTACCCAATGTGTCATGCAAGTCCCTCAGAGGTCAATGAGAATATTCATGATTTACTTTAATTGTAACAATGAACTAGGACACTCAGACACATCTCCTCAAATAATCTCTACTATATAAATAAACAAAAAAAGGTTTTCACCACTAACAGTATTTTCTACATTTTTCTTCAAGCACAAGCACAATTGCTTAGACAATATTGTTCCAGGAAAGTAGCCATAATAGTCTCTTATAAGCAAAAACAACAAGGAGTATAGTTGAACTTTTAAGACCAACGAGCTTTATTTGGCATTAATCTTCACAATCTACACCCTACATGAAATGGGCTGTCATACATGTAAATATATGTCAAATAAAACATGTTATTCTTTAAAGTACAACTAGATTGTGAGAACTTGTTATTTCATACCAGTTTTGCTGACATTGATGCCTCTACTTGGACACCCAAGATTTTGGAACTCATGCCTATGCTCTATGTGCAGAAAACTTATTTACATCAACCACATGCGGACAGCAGCTAATAATGTACTTTATTCACCCTGTCTCCTACTAAGCTCACCATTTTACATATCGCTAAGAGTCATCAGGAAGAGGACACTTAGAAGACAAAAAAAGCAATCTTTAGAATATTCATTTCAAGACCAGATTTATTATCTTTGAGGGCCACCACTAAGGTGTTTGCCTTTTAAGAGCAAACAAAGCATATTCTCTTAGAGGACTTTTCTGTTTCACAAGTTCCTATAAACAAAACTCCAAAATTGTGAAGCATCATACACACACACACACACACACACACACACACATACACGATGTGATTCTATTGTGTATTTTATCACAAGTACTACTTAATCACGTTGATGGGATTTTATCCAAATCAAAAGTATTAAAATACTTCAAATTACAAAAAGATGTAATTTGTATGGCGAAAATATCCATTCATACTTCTAATCTTAGCACTAAATGGAATTTCAATGTAACAGACTGCCCATTTTCCAAGACAGAGCATTTCCACTATGGCTTCATAATTATTCCAAAATATTTAGTTGTTTTTAGCTATTTGGATGACATTTTCCCAACAATTAGATCCCTGGAGTGCTGTCAGCTGAAGCTTTTTCAGCATAAAGAACTTTTTATTTTACCTAGATTTAGTTGTCATCATTCTATGCTCATTTAATCTCAGTAAAAAGTATTTTCCATTTTGATATTATTGGGCTTCAGTTGCTTAACTGCAACTGCATCACTCTTTCTATAAGCAGCTGTCCAAAAGACGTAATATGAAGTTATAAAGTTTCACCTGAGCTATCCTTACCTACCATTCCCTTAATTACATAAAATTAAAATTATATCAATAGCCGAGATTCTCAGAACCAGATAGTATATGCCTTCCTTCCTTATGGTACCTTGAATAACCAGTCAGGAAGGGGGATCTCAGATAACTTGCATCATGCTTTTAAAAAAATGTTTCAATGTAGCCCTAATAAAGCTAACTGAACAATGAATGAACACAGCATTATTTCTGCACATTCCAACGCAAGAATATAAGAGCAACTGCTTACATTGCAACTTTATTATATCTTGGAGAGTAGATAAAAGGAATTATTCCAATATTAGGGGACTAATGATTTTTTTCATTAAAAAACCTATATTTCTTCCCACTAAACCAGGGGATCTGAAACCAGTTGCTGAACAATTAGCATTTCTAACTAAAGATCTAAAAAAAGTGTATATTCAGATTAGAGAAGACATAGACTTAATTAATACACAAAACTAGTCTGAAAAGTTTCTCCTTTAGGAGATTCTCTATTTGGAATTTTTGTTAAAAGTTGAGTCCTTGGCACTCTATGTTTCAACAGTGACTGGCAGCTTTAAGACATATGGTTGCATTTGATTTTTTTTATAGTTCCAGGTTTTTTCCTGATTTTATGTCTATTTGTCCATATCATTATTTTCTGGCATTTCCCCCCATTCAATCTCAAAAGCACTTTGTTCAGTATATTTGCTATTTTAAATAAAAGTGTTTTCATCACCTGGGAAAGTGTCTTATGCACAGTTTTTTAAAAATGTTAAGATTCCCAAAATATTTTGCCAGCTCTCAAACCATTAAATAATCCTCCTTTTATTTGCTTTAGTGCAAAACCAACCAATTAGACTTCAAAAGTATTACACTTCAAAACTTGAGAAAATAAGAGATTAGCTGCTCAAAGAGTTACAGAGATGACCCTTTCCCCTAAACATTGTTAGTAGGCTTATTCACAACCAGAGGAGTTCTTATAATCATAGATATTTGGATGTGCACATCCACATATATGGCACATGCCTCTACTGAATCAAGTATATCTGAAGCAGAACAGGTTGCTTGGACTCAAACATCTGTGTCCAATATCAGTGTTCCTGAAAATACTGGAAATGAGAACACAGCTCAGTTTCTTTCCTCCTAACTATTCCAAAAACATGCATTAGAAATATCAGAACTGTTCTTTGTAACAGGTGCAGATTAACAGGTTTCCTGCCTGTAACTGTGATTGTTCAGGTGGCCATCAGTGAATGCACATAAATGAATTATCTGTGATTGTGCACTGCATCAATCAGAACCATTTAGAGCTATTCCACCCACATTCAGCACTACTATATAACACCCTTCCTCCCTATACATTCAGCTCCATAGATGTTAGAGGAGCAGTAGCCAATGACTGAGGATGACAAGACACAATGAGGGGAGGATGGGTGGGAATATGTGAGTTCGCCACTTTGAGTCCCATTCATGGGAGAAAAGTGGGAGGAAAGTTAAGAATAATAATAATAATAATAATAATAATAATAATTATTATTATTATTATTATTATTATTCACAGATGGCCACATGAAAAACCACAGTTATACCTAGGCAACCTATTCTCTTTCTTTGTGGTCTCTACAAATCACACAAATGGGAGACAAGCAAATTACTAACCATAAGAGGAGGGAGTATCAGGCAATACAGGTGAAAGGCACTGCTTTCCCAAAGAAGACCTTTTAATCAACCACCCCTAGACTGTGGAATGACATGCCAGAAGAAATTTGACAGCTAAATGAGCTATCAAACTTTAAGACACAATTCTGACATGCCTACACAGGGAATTTTAACTTTACATTTTATTAGTATTTGTGTTCTATGTGTTTTAATATATTCACTTTAATGGTGTTGTATTTTATCTGTGTGTTTTAACTATGTTGTACCTAGACTCAAGCTGTGAAGAGAGGCAGGTAACAAATAAAATTCAGTAGTATTTGTAGTCGTATGAAGCCTGTAGTGAGAGATGAATGTCAAAGGCTGTGACCAAATAGCAGACTTACATATATCATACAGAGATACACCTCAGACAAGCCTCCAATGCTCCCAGTGGCCTGGCAGCCTTGGCAGTTCTTGGAAAGGAGACAGCTAGTAGCAAGTTCAGTCATTGCCACCCACTTAAAAAACCTCTTTGGCAATACCAGAAATATTTTCTTGTTGAATAAATAATAAAACGTGATTTTCAATCAAAAGCCATGCACTCAACATTTGAAGAATTTTACACCTCTAGGCCCATAGAGAGGATATAATGACAATTATAACAGGAATACCAAAGGTTTTCCTTATCTGCCCTAAAGGTATGATTGATGAGTAAAGAATAAAATCATTTAGAATTATAACTAACAAATATCTCAGAGTTTGAAAGCTAAGTAATTATTGGTCATTACTTACTTTTTCTAATAACCAAAAGGTATAATTACATTTGATCTTGATTGTAAACCAATATGAAAAACAATTCTCGCCTTCTGTTGTGTAATCAACTTTTTGTTCCTTTAATATCTAGACAAATATGTAGGAAGGGGAGTATCACATGATTAAAGTAGCATTTCATTCTGTGCCTTTTGCTCTATGAATGTTGACGCCAAGACAAGTTGGATAGCAGTATATTTTACCATATCTGACAACTTCTAGATTATAAAAAAGCCAAACTTTTTTATTACTTGTCAGAAATGGAGTCATGGGATTATTTTTTGAAATTGCAACTACAATGGTAAGTACTTCTCCACTGTTTTTGAAGTACAGCTTTTAGTAAATAGTTTCAAAGCTTCAGACATCTATTCAAGGATTTCTTGGAAAGCAAGACAAGGATAACCATATATTCTTTGGTAAGTTCTTTCTTTGGATTTAAAAATCTGTACTATCATTGAATATAACTTTTGCTTCAATCTCTACCCTTTTGAGGCAAAGTGTACATTGTCCTACCTCATCTTTCTGCTACAGCACTATCTAAACCAGGGATGGGCAAGAACAGGGGATAATTTTTGGATTACATAATAGTGCCCACAGTCCCCAAATATATATTTTTTAATTTCTATGTGGATTCTGTTAACACAACCCCTCCAGTATGAAATGCAGCAATTTGCCTCCCACTACTAAGTCCCACACACATCTTGACCCACCCACAGCTAAAGAAATTGACTACAAATTAGGTTAAATAGAAACAAAGTGAGAAGTTTCATTTCCAAATTTAATTTTGGCTAATTTTCAGTCAATTTTCTTGCAAAATGTCTGCTTCTTACAGTGCTTTTGAGTGGTGAAAGGTGGCTAAAATTATTTGCATTTGTTGATCGGTTGCTTTTAGGATATCTGGGTGGACTTCAGCTGCCAAACTCTGCTCATCTGATTTCTCTATGCTTTACAAATAAATGTTTATGTTAGCTTAATTTAACATTTACCTTCTGTCTTTATTTACCTGTCTTATAGTTGCACCTTTCCTTCTAAATATTTTCCTAGAGAAGCTATGGCATCTAGGAGTGAACAAATCATCACAAAATTAATTGGGGGGGGAGGTGTACTCATATCTTTAAAGCAATTCTCTACTGGCCAGGAACCTAGGTCTTCAAACTTGTGTACACTGCATACACTGTATACACTTAAAATGTCATCAAAAGTAATCTGATAAATGGCTATCCATCAAAACATTTTAAATATTAGAATGGCATAGTGTGTTTTTCTCAGCAATGTATTACACATTTTAGTTGTTGATGCATTTTAGAATTCTAAATGATGTGTGAGGTATTTTTCTCTTATATGTGTAAATGTGCTGAATAATTAGTAATAAAAACCATCCCACAGTCACTTAACAATCAATCAAGTGCATGAATTCCTCTACCTCAGAGTGTAAAAGGGATTTCTGTGGATCTCACATCTAACCACATTTGAATCCACCAGTTACCAACATGGATGCCAGCTGATTGGGCTGCAGATCCAGCAGTAAATGGGTTAAAGGGACCCAAGAGAAATAAGGAGGAGAAAGGTTTCATATCATGACATAGCTACTGTTCATGTCCGAGAAATATTTGCTTTAGAGCAGATGTTTCCAAACATTCATGTTGGGTGACATGCTTTTTTATCATTCAGTATTTCAATGGGAAGTGTAGGCCTGCTTTTGGCTGACAAGTTAGTCAAATTAATTAGGACTGTTGTTGTGTGCCTTCAAGTTGTTTCAGATGTAGGACAACCCTAAATCAACATTTTGGGCAAGGGCTGGGAAAATGACCTTGAAAGGCTACATCTGGCCCATGGGCCTTAGTTTGGGGTCCCGTGCACTAGTGCAGGGGTCAGGAACCTTATTGACTCAGAGAGCCATGAAAGCAAAATATTTGGAAATTTATTTCAGTGAGAGCCATATAATATATATATTTTAAGACTGAATTCAACTAAATGTGAGTATATACGTACATACTATGAGAAAAGGATTCCCCCGGCAGAATGATGGGACACTTCAGACCTGGCTCTGCAAAAGGCATGCTCAGGACTCTGGGAAGGAAGAGAATATGGAAGGAAGAGGGAAAGAAAGACAGAGGAAATAAAGGAGGGAGGGGGAGAGGAAGAAAGAAAAGAAGAACTAACTATGGAAAAGGAAGAAAAGAAAAGCAGGAGAGAAACTAGGAGGGGAAAAGAAAGAAGGAAATGGGAAGGGAGGAAAGGAAAGGGTAGGGAAAAGAAAGGAAATGGAGTGAGGAAAAAGTAAAATAATGAAGGGAAAAGAAGAAAAGAAAGAGGGGGCGAGAGGGGAAGTGAAAAGAAAGGAAGGAGAAGGAAAGGAAGACTTGGGGAAAAGGAATAGAAGAGGGAGGAAGGAAGAGGGAGGTAGGTAGGGAGAATGGACGAAAGGGAGAGAGCGATGCGGAAGCGGCAGTCACAGTGCATTTGTGTCACTCCTCCCTGCTGCATGCTGGGAAACCGAGGCCTGGGCTGCTCTGGAGAGCCAGATGCAATCATGAAAAGAGCCACACCTGGCTCCCGAGCCATAGGTTCCCTACCCCTGCACTAGTGTGTCCTGACACAGAATGCTCCCTTTAGAAATTACCAGAGCATAAACAAAATTCTGATTGTGTTTTCAAAGTCACCTCAAACTATAAGCAATGCCCAGAAATAATGTAATCCTACATGTGTTTACATATCTAGCTGATAGTACATTTGATTACTAATAATATTTCCTACACTTTTCAGGAATTATGAAGTAATGAAAATATGTCATTCCCCCATGCAAACAGTTTATTTCAGGGGAAATGCAACTCGGGTTAATATTTCAGGGGATATTAAAGGTATTATATATAAAGTTTCCCAAAGTTTCTTAAACTGGAGTGCCCCATTAAGATTAATTGTGCAGTTTCAAAATGGTAAATGCATTTATTTTATCCAAAGAATAAATAAATATGGGACAGTATGCTGTTCATCCCTAACGTGTGCAAAATATCTTCAATTATTTTGCATAACTGAAGAAATGATCAAAAAAATTCCAACCAGAAAATAAAAATCATATATAATGCAGTAAACAAACAGATGCTATTACCTAGGCCTAGAATGAGAAGACTAGATGTAGAAACTCATGTAATTAATTATTCATGTCCCATGAGTCACTGGACTTCCTGACTTCCTTTTTGAACACCAGCCCTGCTTAAGCAGAGTTCCTAAAACCAAAGGAAATTTTGAAAGCAGATTATTTTTAACTACTGGGTATGGCCAGCCATTTGATCACCATAAAATAGTCTATGAATTCTGGACAAATTTCAGTATTATCACGAAAAAACAAAAAAAACTTTTGGGTCATTCCATGCCAAGTGGTCTGAACCTTCCCACCATCGTGTCTCCAATTTTGTTCAAATTTTAGCTGTAGCACTTGTCAGGTGTTAAACTAAGTTTCCTAAAATTTGATGTCTCCCTTATTGGAAGGGTAGTCAGTCCACGTGTGCACGACATTTAACAAAATGCCATTTTTGGGGTCTAATAAAATTGAAACTAAATGTATAAGAATAGCTAGTAAATTGAAATCCTATACAGTTTTTTCTGCTGATTCCAATGAAATTAATTTTTACATTGTGGATGCAAAATCCAGTCAAACAAGTTGACTCAAACTGTGCATTAAAAAATGTTGCAACTCAGTGACAAATTTTAACCAATATTCAGACTGGAACATTTTCCATGCAAACAAAGATATGGACTTTGAAATTTTGACCAAGCATTATGCTTGTGCTGGACATAATACTGCCAGAAAACTTAGTTTTAACACCTGACTGATGCTACAAAATTAAGAACATGATGGCGGGACCTTTTTAAAATTTCAGTCCACTTGGCATAGAATGATCCTTTTAAAAGAAAAGACAGAGAAAGCAAATCCTCATCCTATATAGTTAAGTAATAGCAAAACCCTGTACAGTTAACCCAATACCTTAATTCCTTTCACATTTGGTACAGCTACATTCTTACACCTAGGAATATCCTCCCTGAAAGCTGTGGATTTTGCAACAAAGAAACTGTGCAGAAGGTCATGCACAGAGGAGAACTATACTGGACTTACTTTTCTACACACCCTAAGTCTAGTGTGTACAAAAACAAAAAATATGTGTTTATCTCACTTGACTCAAAGGAGTTAAAAGGACAAAGGGTGGGTATCATGTACAGACTTCTTGCTATAGCATGCCATAAGCACAGCAACTGAATGACTCCCAGATAACAACTTGCACCAAATGCCTGAAGATGCTCTGTATTCTGCAACATTTGAAAGTACTTCTGCAATATCAAAAGTTACCCAATGAAATGAAGAAGTCAAAGCAGTGTTGCTGTGTGGGCATTACTCTGTTTTCATCCTGGATTCACAAAATCTTTTTCAAACATTACTATCCAAACTATTCCACACATATTCCCCAACATTCTCCATTTCATATATTGGGGGGAAATGAGAAATCTGCTTTATGGATTTTTATATTCCTTCACATCTCTGGATCAAGATAAAAACAGAGTTTTAAATCAAACCAATTAAGATTGTTTGAGTTTGAATGGATTTTAATTAATCTAGAATAATTATTAATGCTAATCTGAAAATATGCATATAGGATTTTCCACTGATGTGGATGATTAAGTCACTGACAGTCTATTGCTTTTGCCATGAACATAGTCCATCAAGGACTAATGTCATCAGCAGTATAAGGTAGGTCATGGTCATGGACCAGAGCAGGCAGGGATACCTCAGTAAGAGATCACCAAACCAATGAGGATGAATCGAAGATCTCATCTGAACTGGTCAAATCCAAAACACATATTGTTGGTAGACATATTACCTTGGTAGCAATGACTGATGAAAGCCAAGCCTCAATCAAGAAAAGTGTTATTTTTAATCCTAACAGCCATGAAAAAAAAATCCTAGCTCAAATAACAACTGTCAGTTCAAAATTGACTAGAATTCCAGCACTAGTTTTCCAAATTTCAGTTTCCTTTTAAAATAATATAACACCTTATACTTTCTGCAGTCATATTATACTACTGGCAAACATTATTAATTTTATCCCCCACATAAAACAACCGCACGTATATAAAACTGTGAATATTTTTGTTTATTCCTCTGCCTTTTAAAAAAGCGACTACTTAGGACAATAGGTAATGGAGATTGAAATTACAGGGAGATAGCTTCAGCAAAAAACAAAGCAAAAAAATGCACCCTCCCCACTTACTACAGGTGGAGTCTTTACAAGATCTCAGCTCCTTAAATAAATGGAAGTAGTTGTTTCATTTTTAGAATGGACAATTTAACTCGTCTATTACTTTTCAACATGAAAACTTTTCCTTTGAAGTGAGTTGTATAAAGTTTTAATACATTCAATGTAAAACATTAATTTGCTGTTCTAAATAATTATTAATAAGCTACAATTAATTTATATTAATCTCTTCTTTGCCAGTCTGCTCACTACATGCAAGAGAAAGCTCTACATATGCATCTAGGTCACCAGGTGAGTGAATGAAAACAGGTCTTATTTTATTATATGAATTAGTGTACTTTATGCTAATGTGTTCAACTATCACAAGAAAATAAGCCTACCTATAACTCAGAGGTACCAATTTAAGAAACTTTGTTAATAGTGATCCCTGAAATCTGAAATCCTCTCAAAACCTGTGCCAAAGTCTTGCAAATAATTTGTAATATCAACACCCTATATGTTGCAGTCTCCAAACTGAGAAAGTGACACTTGGATACAAAGAGTGAGGTTTTTTTATTACAAGATGTTCAACAACTGCAAAGCTTTGGCATCAGTTTAGACAAAATCACACAATACTGGATGGGGGAGGGAGGCTATTAAGAGCCCTGGTTTGAGACACTTATTACTCAGTTTTGAGGGCACTGCAAATTTCTGGGTTTTTCTATTACAAAGTTTTCCACAATAAATGTGTTATGTTGGCACAAATTTGTAACAGATCAGGCAAGTCTGGGCTTTGATGTTTCAATTTATCAGTTTTTGAGGTGTCATAAAGCACACTTTTGCTGCAAAATGACTGCAAATTTTGGCAAAGGTTTAAGAATTGATAATTTTGGGGTTTCTCAGTTAACAGTAATTTAAGACACTAACAACTGACATTGTCATACAACTGTAAGCTTACACAAGATGAGTAGAACTCTTAAAGTATTCAAAGTGTCCGAAGAGTAGCATTTACTAATTAACCAATTTTATATACTGGTACTAGTTTCATTTCGCTACAATGAAGTTTATAAAAATAACTGGGCATTTTTCCATTTAGCATTTTAGTTATATCAAATGAACTGTGACACAGAAACCCTTGCATTTTCAAATAATTAATAAGATGCATACACAGAATTAGGTGCTAAATATTTAACATCATGCATAGAGCCCTTTTCACTTTATCTCATTTATCTTAGTCAAAAAATTACCAAGACTCACCGAGATGGGAAAAAAAACCCTGATATTTTGCTTTGCTTTTACAGAAACAGAAAAAAGTTGTCCTCTGCACCTTATTTGTGGTAGTTTAACACATGGATCATTTTCTATTATATTCTGTTTTACATTTTAAATTCTTATGAAACAATAAATTTACATTTTAGTTTCCCTTTCAAATACTGATTCATTACAGACAGAACATTTCTAAGTTAATTATAGTTATCAAATATAGTAAACTATACAGAACACTAGTGAGGTCATGTGTGATCAAAGAGGAAAAGCAAGGTTTGAATCTCATAGATTGGTGTGAGTCGTGCACATCTACCACTGATCAAGCCATATCCTTTTCATTCTGTATCTTCATTGATAACCCTCTCAAGACAACCCTAAGTGACAGAGGTAATACCTGATAAAAATGTAGACCTATAAATCTAACATCACCACGTTTCTCCTCTTGTATGATTTTAACATCACTATCTAATGAAAAAAACCTGTGAAGATTCAAAAGTTTGCAAGATGTATTTTGTGCTTTTTAGTAGGCCCAATAAAGATATCACTCTTTTATAGATTTTGTATTTTGATGATTAGTCCTTTCTAACAATTGTCCTATATCTCCTTAACTTCTGTAATTTAAAATGTTTTGTGGTGCTATGTGTATATTAACACCTTCAAATAACAAACTCAGTAGAAACTTCCAAAAGCAATTAAGCCTCTGATGCCAGCTATATGTCATTTTAAATTATAAATTTTATGGTCACAATTCTGTCATGAATGATGTTTACATTTTTTGCACATGAACTACAAACATGCACAAATTTACATATCCAATGAAAATTATTAATATAGACATTTTTACTTAGACAAATATAAAACCGATTAAAGATTTACTTACTTACTTACTTACTTACTTACAGTATTTATATTCTGCCCTTCTCACCCCGCAGGGGACTCAGGGTGGATTACAATGTACATATACATGGCAAACATTCAATGCCATATACACACAACATATATAGACAGACACTCAGAGGCTATTTAACATTCCAGCTTCTGGCCACCAGGGCAGCTGTCGCTTCCTCATTCTTTGCATACTTCCTGGAGATTTTTATGGCCTCATAAATGAGTTAAATTAGCCTCCCCACAAAGTGGCAACTAAATTTCCTACTTGACAGATGTAACCGTCTTTTGGGCTGCAAAGGTCGACAACAAGCTACACAATTTTGGTCGGGAGCTCACTCCAACCCAGGCTGGCTTTGAACTCATGATCTTTCGGTCTGTAGTGGTCTTAATGCAGCTGACTCCCAGCCAACTGTGCAACAGTCCCAGGGCCGATTATAGAGATTTCCATAGTACAGTCTTCCTTGCACGATTCCCTCCAAATGTCATTAACTTCAATTTACAGCATGGAATTTGGGGGTACCTTCAGAAAGGCTGGCTTACCAGTATTATTCATGACGTGCAGCATCCAAGCACGTATTAGAAGCAGGAAAATTCAGTACATCCAAGAGTACATATTTCTAATTTCCTGTTTTTATAATTCCTGCCTGACTGTGCTGTACTCATCGGCCTCCTCACTTTTACAGGAGTAAATTCCACCTAATTGACAGAGCAAACTGTATTCAGGTAAATGCATACAGATTCAAAACTTCAAGTAAAGATTTTGGATATTCCCAATGTACTTCAGTTTACAAGGGGAAACAGCACTTTCCTTTATCCTAGGAAAGTGGCATGGGCCATATGCCTCCCTACAAAATCATTTTGAGGCCTATGGGATCACTCTAGCATACACCCTCAAAGATTGGAGCATTTTGGTTTCAAAGTGCTCAAATCTCCTGGAGGTGGGGTGGGGGGAAAATTCTTCACATGGGAGTCCATGGGTTTTTTCTTTCCCCCCCTTTTTTTTTAAAAAAAAGAAAGCGAAGCAGATGTTGATATTTCTTTCACTCTTTTAAGGACTTTTCTGACATAGGTGACAAAATGTGGTAAAATTGCCCACATGGAAGGACAGTGTGGCCTTTCAAAGTCATATGGAAAAACAATGCAGCACTTGGACTAGCTGTTGCCCACTTGTAAGTTATGACATAATCATCTTGGTATGTCTGTTTCTGACTGCAATTATCAATTATCAATCAGTTATCAATCAACTCCTAATTTTATTAGTAGATTGTAAAACAATCAGATAATTGTTCATGATACTAGCTTAAAATGTTTTCACACACACAAAACAGCATTAAATAGCATAAAGCTTGTGACACTAAAAGAAAAGACTACTCAGTGTCAATGCAAAGTGAAGAATCCATCAGTCGTCCACTGGATGGTCAGCAACTATAAGATTTCCTGCATTTTGACTTGCATAACAATTCAATACAGTACACCTATGCTAACTTTTCAGATCTCCAGTTGCTCTGCTTTATGGTCATGGAACTGCTACCGTGTTTCCCCGAAAGTAAGACAGCGTCTTACTTTCTTTTGAACCCCCAAATCCCCCCTACGGCTTACTTTCGGGGTACGGCTTACATTACCGTACCCGAAAGTAGGCCTTTCCCTTGGCCGCCTCCTCCTCCGCCTCCTCCGCCTCCTCCCGCCGCTTGCCTCCTCCTCCGCCTCAGTCCCCCGCCGCCACTTGCCGCTGCCGCCGCCTCCCTCCGCCTCGGTGCCGCCTCCCCCGCCGCCGCCTCCCCCGCCGCCACTTGCCGCTGCCGCCGCCTCCCTCCGCCTCGGTGCCGCTTGCCTCCGCGCCGCTTGCCTCCGCCGCCGCTTGGCACCGCCTCCATAGCGCCCCACGCCTGCGCCAGGCGCGGCTGCGCCGGGCACACTCAGGCCTTCTGCCCATGCGCGAATGTCTGCGCATGGGCGAAGGTACTGAGCGCGTCTGGCGCAGGCGCGCTAGCGCAGACGCGCTGACGCAGCCGCGCGGAGTGCGCTCAGGCCTTCTGCCCATGCGCAGACATTCGCGCATGGGCAGAAGGCCTGAGTGCGCCAGCGCAGCCGCGCTGGCGCAGGCGTGGGGCCGCTATGGAGGCGGTGCCAAGCGGCGGCGGAGGCAAGCGGCGGCGGAGGCAAGCGGCACCGAGGCGGAGGGAGGCGGCGCAGCGGCAAGTGGCGGCGGGGGGGTGGCGGCGGGGAGGCGGCGGGCGGGGGAGGCGGCACCGAGGCGGAGGGGAGGGCGGCAGCGGCAAGTGGCGGCGGGGGAGGCGGCGGCGGGGAGGCGGCACCGAGGCGGGGGGAGGCGGCGGCAGCAAGTGGCGGCGGGGGAGGCGGCGCGGGGAGGCGGCGGCAGCGGCAAGTGGCGGCGGGGGAGGCGGCGGCGGGGGAGGCGGCACCGAGGCGGAGGGAGGCGCGGGCGGCGGCGGGGGAGGCAGGGCAAGCAACAGCGGAGGCAAGCGGCGGCGGGGGAATTGCGGAGGAGGAGGCGGTGGAGGAGGCGGGACCGAGGAGGCGGGACTGAGTGACGCGGCGGCCGGGGGTACGGCTTACATTCGGGGTACGGCTTACATTAGCCGACCCCCCTGACACCCCCGATACGTCTTACAATCGGGGGTGTCATACTTTCGGGGAAACACGGTATTAAACTGTATCCACTTCTACCAAGACCTTGTTGATATGTGCCTTCACCTCATTTCAAACTTATACCATATCTGTCATGCAGTTTTACTGGTTAAGATTTATTCACATTCCTTCATGGAGGAGAGAGTAAGACTTGTCCATGGTGACTAGGGCCTGACTTAAGATAATTTTAAATGGTACGCGAAGAGTATTTTGCCGCCCTTCCAACCAATCACTGAAAAATTATATATATATGGGGGCATAGACAAATCAGCTGCAGCATCATACCTTTGGCTCATGTTCAGTCCCTAGTTGACTAAGACTCCTTTCTTAGAATCGTTGAGTTGGAAGGGGCCATAATAATAATAATAATAATAATAATAATAATAATAATAACCATCTCTATGCAGCAAAATCGCAATCAAAGCACCCCAGACAGATGGCCACCCAGCCTCTGTTTAAAAGCCTCCAAAGAAGGAGCCTCCGCCACACTCTGAGGCAGAGAGTTCCATTGCTGAACAGCTCTCACAGTCAGAAAGTTCTTCCTAATGTTCAGAGGAAATCTCCTTTCTTGTAGTTTGAAGCAATTGATTTTGTCATTTAGGAGTTGTAGTTGCTGGGATTTATAGTTAACCCACAATCAAAGAGCATCCTGAACTCTAGGAACAATGGAATTAAACCAAACTTAGCACACTGAACTCTCATGACAAACAGAAAGTACTGAAAGGGTTTGCTAGGCATTGACCTTGGGTTTGGAAGTTGTAGTTCACCTACATCCAGAGAGCACTGTGGATTCATTCAGGACCAAACTAGGCGAAAATACTGAATATGCCCAAATGTGAACACAGGTGAAGTTTGGGGGAAATAGACCTTGAGATTTAGGAGTTGTAGTTACTGGGATTTATTGTTCACCTACAATCAAAGAGCATTCTGAACTCCACCAACGACAGAATTGGGACAAACTTCCCACACAGAACCCCCATGACCAATAGAATAATAATAATAATAATAATAGATAGCTTTTTTAAGTCTCTTTCAGGAGATATAAAGCAGGGTATAAATAAATACATACAATAATAATGTAATATTAATAAATACAGTAATATAATATAATATATAGTAATAATAATAATAATACATAGCTGCTTTGAGACCCCTTTGGGGAGATAAAGCAGAGCATAAATATAATAATAAATTTATTATTATTATAGATGCATAGCCACTTTCAGCACCCTCTGGGGAGAAAAAGTGGAGTATAAATAAATATAATATAGAATAATAATAATATAATAGATACATAGCCGCTTTGGGCACCCTTTGGAGAGATAAAGCAGGGCATAAATATAATTATAATATAATTTATAGTAATAATAATAATACATAGCTGCTTTGAACACCCTTTGGGGAGATAAACCAGGGCATAAATATAATTATAATATAACATATAATAGTAATAGTAATAATAATAATAATACATAGTCGCTTTGAGCGCCCTTTGGAGAGATATAGCAGGGCATAAATATAATTATAATATAATATAGTAGTAGTAGTAGTAGTAATACATAACTGCTTTGAGCCCTCTTTGGGGAGATAGAGTAGGGTATAAATAAAATAGCACTTTGGACTCAAACAATGATGGATCTGGACCAAATTTGGCATGAATATTCCATATGCCCAAATATGAACACAGAAGGAGTTTGGAGGAAATAGACCTTGACATTTGGGAGTTGCAGTTGCTGGAATGTATAGTTCACTTACGTTGCGGAGCATTTGGAGGAAGCGCTCCAGGGCATCCTCGCCCAGGCAGGGGCCTTGCACAATGAGAGGCAGCGTAAACCAGCTAAGCTGCGCCTGCAGCGCACAGCCTGACCTCGACTCGCGCAAAGTCGCCAGGCCCAATCCCCTCGCCTGCTGCAAGCAATGGAAGCAGGCGAGGGGAGAAGGAAGGCAGAGGGAGGAGGGGGCCAGAGAATGAGCACCAGCCAGCCACGACCCTCTCGTTCCTGCCAAAAAGGTAGGGAAAATGGGCATGCCTGACGTCACGGCGGCGGCGTGATATCACACACGCCATTTTCCCTATCTTTTTGACAGGAATGAGAGGGGCATGGCTGGCTGGCGCTCCTTCTCTGGCCCCCCTCTGCCTTCCTTCTCCCTGCTTCCTCCCTCCTCCAGGCTACGCTGCTTAGCCGGTCCCTCCTCCAGGCTACAGACAGCTGGTGGCAGCGGGGAGTCGGAGGGGGCTGGGGACAACGTGGGATGCGCCCCTAAATGGGGCGAGTGGTAAGGAAATGCTTACTTTGCGGAGTGCAAGATCCGGCCCTGATGGTGACCTAGTAGGTTTCCATGGACAAGTGGAAATTTGAACCCTGGTCTCAACTTGACAAATTGCTAAAACACAAATTGCTTAACAAGACACACCTTCATATGTTTAAAGGACGCCTATTATTTTATTTATTTATTTATTTAGAACTTTTGTACCCCAACCTTCTCACCTCTATCAAGGGACTCAGACCGGCATAACAGCAAAACATCAATGCTATACAATTTAAAAACAACTACAACAACATATTAAAATACATAAAAACCCAGCATAAAACCACATCGCCATTAAAACAGTTTCACTCAATCTGTAAACGTGGTCATACATTCAGACAATAGCCAATCTCCGTCTATTCTGGGAAGGCTTGGTTCCACATCCAGGTCTTCACCAGCCTCCTAAAGGACAACAGAGTGGGGGCAGATCTAGCATCACTTGGTAGAGTTCCACAGCCGAGGGGAACTCCCCACCAGCCGCGCTTGCGAAGCCGGCGGGACCCAGAGCAGGGCCTCTCTGGAGGATCCTAATGTTCTTGATGGTTCATAGGGGAGAATCCGTTCGGACAGGTAAACTGGGCCAGAACCGTATAGGGTTTTGTAGGTTAAAACCAGCACTCTGAATTGTGCCCAGAAGCTAATTGGCAGCCAGTGGAGCTGGTGCAGCAAGGGAGTTGTATGCTCCCTGTGCCCCGCTCCTGTTAGTAACCTGGCTGCTGAACGTTGGACTAATTGCAGCTTTCGAGCTGTCTTCAGAGGCAACCCAGTGTAGAGAGCGTTGCAGTAGTCTATTCAGGATGTAACCAGAGCGTGGACCACTGTGGCCAAGTCAGACTTCCCAAGGTACGAGCGCAGCTGGCGCACAAGCTTTAACTGCGCAAAAGTTCTCCCAGCCACCGCCGAGACCTGGGGCTCCAGGCTCAGGGATGAATCCAGGATCACTCCCAGACTGCGAACCTGCGCCTTCAGGGGGAGTATAACCTCGTCATGCACAGGCTGTAACCCTATGCCCTGTTCGGCCTTACGACTGACCAGGAGTTCCTCTGTCTTGTCTGGATTTAGTTTCAATTTGTTAGCCCTCATCCAGTCCGTTACAGCGGCCAAGCACCGCTTCAGGACTTGAACAGCCTCCTTAGTAGCAGGTGGAAAGGAGTGACAGAGTTGGACATCTGCGTACAGATGACACCACACCCCGAAACTCCGGATTATCTCCCCCAACAGCTTCATATAGGGGACAGTATTGAATCCTGTGGGACCCCACAGTACAATGGCCGTGGGGTCAAGCAGGAGTTCCCTAGCAACACCTTCTGGGAGCGACCCTCGAGGAAGGACTGGAGCCACTGCAATGCAGTATCCCCAAGGTCCATTCCAGCGAGGCGTCCCAGAAGGATACCATGGTCGACAGTATTGAAGGCCGCTGAGAAGTCCAGCAAAACCAACAGGGACACACTCCCCCTGTCAAGCTCCCGGCGAAGATCATCCACTAAGGCGACCAAGGCTGTCTCAGTACCATGTCCCGGCCTAAAGCCAGACTGCGCCGGATCCAGATAATCAGTGTCTACCAAGAATTCCTGGAGTTGCAAGGCGACCACACATTCCAGGACTTTGCTCAAATAGGGGAGATTGGAAACTGGCCGATAGTTGATGAATTGAGTGGGGTCCAGTGATGGTTTCTTCAACAGTGGTTTTATAACAGCTTGTTTTAAGCTCGCTGGAATTTTGCCTTCCCAAAGGGAGGCATTAACCACCACCTTCACCCACTCTGCCAAACCTCCTCTGGCTTCCTTTACAAGCCAGGATGGGCAGGGGTCTAGGATGCATGTGGTCACTCTCGCCTCTCCAAGAATCTTGTCTACATCCTCGAGCTGAACAGATTGAAACGACTCCATCAAAACCAGACAAGCAGATGCTCTTGTTACATCCTCAGAGACTGCAGTTAACAAGGGGTCAAAGCCAGAGCGGATCAAAGCGACTTTGTCCTCAAAGAACTGAGCAAGTGCTTCACAGGGGGGTTCCGAGTCGTCAGGGAACCCACTCGGAACAACTCCGCCGGACGGTTCCCTGAGGACGCAATATTAGCCAAGTAGAAGGATTTTTTTGTGGCTTCTATTGCCGCGGCATACGCCCTTAAGTAAATGTATAGCCTTGTTCGGTTTGACTCGCTAGGATCAAGTTGGGGTATAAGTTATTATTATTATTATTATTATTATTATTCGGCCTTGAACTCTATATAAATCTTAAAACAGGTGCCCAGACTTGAATGCTGTATTTCAAAGGAGTTTTTATGAAGTGTCCCTTATTTTCATGAAAAATCACGTAAATGTCCCTTATTTCTTCTATCAAAATAGGTTTTACATTTTTGTAGTGGGTAGGTAGATCATTTTGACTTCGTTGTTTTATAAGTAGCTCGCATGCTGAAAAAGTGTGAGCACCCCTGCTCTAGACTATATTTTTAGGTACTCCAGCAATACTCTATGGCATTCCTGGGCCAAGAGTTCTTCATTTCAGTAAGATTTGCTATTATCCTCAGTGTTGTTCATCCATAAGAAGTTTGTGAATATACATGGCTTGTACTGTAGTACAGAGGGGAATCACTGAGAATGTGTTTGATTTGTGAAGCGATAAGAGGTAATGTTAGAGATAGGGTCTTTTGGGGACAATATTACGTTTATGATACTCTGGTGCCCCCACCCCAGGATTAGGACCCTAAGAGTCTCACAACTTACAACACAATACAATTAAAATACAAAAGATAAATACAAAAACAGAATTAAACTAATTACAATTATTAAAACGATTAAGTTAATATATAATTAACAATTATTAAAAGTTGATAAAAACAATGTTACTAAAATAATGCTCTTTCATATCCTACTAAATAAACATGCTTTGATGATGGTGGAACAGGGAAGGGCCTCTCCTGTTGATTTCAGAGCCTAGATCAACTCATACAAGAAGATGTGATCTATTAAATTATGTGGAAATGAGCAATATAGAACTTTACCAGTCACAACTAGCACTTTGAATTGTGCCTGGAAACAAACTAGTAGCTAGTGAAGCTGTTCCAACAAGGAATTGTGTGATCCCCTGTAACCACATTACTATAGCTATTAATCCATGAATGGCACTACCGTGTTTCCCCGAAAGTAAGACAGCGTCTTACTTTCTTTCCCCCAAAAGTCCCCCTACGCCTTACTTTCGGGGTACGTCTTATATAAACTAAGACGTACCCCATCACCACGCCCACGCCGCCGCAACCGGCCCATCGGCCGCGGCACACCTCCGCGGCGCACCTTTCTGCCAGGCCTCTGACGCGACGAAGGAAGGGAGGGGGAAGAGCGCTGGGGCGGAGGAAGCGCCGACGCGTCAGAGCGTCACTCTGACGTGTCGGCGCTTCCCTCCGCCCTGCGTTCTTCCCCCTCCCTTTCTTGAGAAAGAAGGGAGGAGGGGGGGGGGGGGGTGGGGCGCCGGAGGTCAGAGCGTCACTCTGACGACGCGGCAGCGCGTCCCTCTGACGCGCAAGGGGCGGTGCTTCCTCCGCCCTCTGACGCGCGGGCGCTCCTTCCCTGCCCCCCCCCCCTTTCTTGAGAAAGAAGGGAGGGAAAGAGGCGCAGGGGCGGAGGGAGCGCCGACGCGTCAGAGCGTCACTCTGACGCGTCGGCGCTTCCCTCCGCCCCTTGCGCCTTCCTCCCTTTCTTGGACGCGTCAGAGGCCTGGCAGAAAGGTGCGCCGCGGGAGGTGTGCCGCGGCCAATGGCCGGCGGCGGCGTGGGCGTGGCGACGAGGGTACGGCTTACATTCGGGTACGGCTTACATTAGCCGACCCCTGACACCCCGATACGTCTTACAATCGGGGTGTCATACTTTCGGGGAAACACGGTACCTTTCCAGTGTTGGAATTACATGGTTCTGTAAATCAATGGGCTATATTGACACAGCAACAGAGCTATCAGTAGGCTCTGCCATGTCAGACAGGCTTTTACTGAATAAAAAGTAAAGGTTTTCCCTGACATTAAGTTTAGTCATGTTCAACTCTGAGGGGTGGTGCTCATCTTCATTTCTAAGTTGAAGAGCCAGCATTGTCTGTAGACACCTCCAAGGTCATGTGGCCAGCATGAATGCATGGAGCGCAGTTTCCTTCTCGCAGAAGCAGTACCTATAGATCTACTCACACTTGCATGTTTTCGAACTGCTAGGTTGGCAGAAGCTGGGGCAAACAGCAGGAGCTCACCGCACTCCCTGGATTCAAACTGCCAAACTTTCAGTCAGCAAATTCAACAACCCAGCGGTTTAACCCGCTGCACCACCAGAGGGGCCCTTTTACTGAATAGCCAGACTAAATATGCCAAATAGCTACTGGGCAGTAGCAGTAGTGGGGGTTACACTGGTAGAAGATCTCTAAGACACAACGGTACAGAAAGAGACACGGTAAAACTATTCTGAACGTATTTTAACTAGAAAACCCCTATGATGAGATAATTCAAAATGAAAAAAAAAACATGGCCGAAGATGAAATTCCCAGGTGGGATGGCATTCAGCAAGCTACTGGGATAAAGCAGAAGACCAGTACAAATCAGGATGGGGCTAATGATGCAAGTGGAACCAAGACGAAAGGACATTAAGCTGTTAATATGTTCAGAGTTGAAAGTCCAAAGCTCCACAACACATGTTACAGGGCCAAAAAAGTGGGAAATATGAATAATAGTAAAACAAGAAATCAATTATATAAATATTGCAGTACAGCCACATTTGCAGATTTACCTTTTTGCAGATTGGATTGATATGCTCTTTTTAGAAATCTATAGGCCCTCAAAACCTAAACCATGATCAAGGTACACCAAAGGATGACCACAGAGTCATGATGGAAGAACTAGAGATTTCTAGAGACAACTTCTCTAAGAATCTTTAGATCCTACTGGGCAAATTTATGATCAATCTCTGTAGGACCTAGAATGAGGTCCTCTCAGGTTAAAAAGGGGGGTGGGGTTTACTCACAGTTTTCCTGCAACCCTAACCCACATGAAAGTGGAGGGTCTATTGTACTTTGCATGAGCAAGATAAAGCGGACATTACATAATTTTTTACTCTGAAAATCTAAGAGTACAAGGAGTGATATTAATAGCATGGCGAAACATAGCAAATGCAGTCAAAAGAAGTAATGCAAAGGCTAACTGGATCATATCAATAAGACTTCAAGACCCATCAATACAACCATAATTCAAGTTTATGCTCCAACCACAAAGGAAGAAAAGGAAATTGAAAGATTATGCTGAAGTCCCAGAAGAAAATTAATTATACACAAAAACAGGACTTTTTGTTAATTATGGGCAAAATGCAGAAAGAGCAAGCAGGGCAGAATCAAAGAGGAAAATTTGGTCTAGTATCAAGAAATTAAGTGTGAGAGTAGTCTGTTTAATTATGCAAAGCCAGCAATGTATTGATGTGAAAAACTACTATCCAGAGAAACAAAGACAACAATTTAAAAGAACAAGACCTCTTCCACATGAACTGAGAAATCAAAGAGAAATTTAAACTAAGATTCTCAAATGTCAAGATATATTATTGTATATTAAAGTTGGGGTTGTCCATGTCATACTTCAGATTTCTAGAGGGTTGTGAAAGCTGGACAAAGAGAAAAGCTGAAAGGGAAAAAATGAACTCATTTGAAATATGGTGCTGGAGAAGATTTCCACAGATACTAAGGACTTCTAAAAAGACAAATA
This sequence comes from Anolis apletophallus, assembly GCA_030556195.1. Taxonomy (NCBI): domain Eukaryota; kingdom Metazoa; phylum Chordata; class Lepidosauria; order Squamata; family Anolidae; genus Anolis; species Anolis apletophallus. The sequence goes on along the minus strand of JARBWK010000006.1, from coordinate 27,727,898 downwards.
AATGGGTCAGAGAGCAAATTCAACCTGAAATCTCCCTAGAAGGCAAGATGACTAAACCGAAACTGTCATACTTTGGTCATATCATGAGGGGACATGACTCACTTGAAAAGACAATGATGCTTGTTTAGACAGAAGGCAGTAGGAAAAGAAGAAGACTGGATTACAGAAGGATAGACTCAATCAATCATTCTGAAAGACCAAGGTAGGTCTGTAGATGATAGGGTGATTTGGAGGTCTTTCATTCACAGGGTCACCATAATAACAGTTAACAAAGGTAAACGACAAAACCATAGTTATTAAACTTCTTCCTCAAAATGGAATATCTATAATCTTTCTAATATTTTCTTTAAAGTTAAATCATTTTCAATCCAGACAATAGTTGATCTGCTGTCTAGTATAATGGTGAGTGCAGGGGACTTTTTTCTTCTTCCTGCTGCTGAAACATATGCTGTTTTCATTTTATTGCCTTTTACTGCAATGTGATACTTCTGATTTAAACCACCAATGAACATTATTATCGTGGAGTTTATAAATGTTGTAAATATATAAAATACTGTGGCAAGTAACTGAGTTTTAATCTGGAACACAACTGCAAAGGGAAAACTTGTTTGTTACTCCATATAATGCTACAGCTAATTTCTCTCCTATATAAAAATGTGCATGAGGGAGACACTGCATTTCTGATGCTTCCATACTATGAAGCACATGATAGAGAAGCAAGAAGCTGAAAATCACAGTGAATTTTGGAGAAACAGTATGGTCAAATCTTAAAAAGAAAATCTATCACTATTCTAACTGTGGCAAGAGCATATAAGATGATGGGAAAAGAAGGAATAAATGGAAGAACACCACAGATCTCCATTCTCCAAAGGCAGTGTACTTATTTTCACAATTGCATAATAAACTGTACCCAATAAAGTTATTTCCTATAAATAGCTGTTCAAGATATAAAGTTTATACCCTCTATTATATCTGTTCACTTCCAAAAGAAAGGGAATATATAGAATATGCATTTTAAGTGTTAGAGTTTAAGAATAAAAGTTAGATATCAATTGCAAGAAGTTCCTCACTAAGCTACTACACCAATCCTCAACCTTCTTTCACAGTATTTCTTTCCTTTGTATTTCTTTCCATTCAATAAATGGTGTTTTCTGTCCTCAAAACATATTAAGTATACACAGTAAAGAGTCTCTAATGGGAGAAAGGTGGGATAAAAATAAATAAAGACATAGAATATATATCTTGCATTACAAGATCAGAGGATCATAACCTCTTACAGATTCCATCTCTTCGAAACATCAATTGGTCTTCTACAAGACAAAGAGCATTCTCTGTAGTCGCACCGAGCCTATGGAATTTCTTGCCACCTGAAGTCCGGGCAATTGCTGATTTTCTGGCCTTTCGGAAAGCATGTAAAAAGAGCCCTCTTCCGTCAGGCATTTAACCAGTAACCACTTCGGTGGAGTAAACATTATTAATCTGTTTTAAACTGTTTATAATGTTATTGTATTCTGGTTTGTTTTCTAACTGTTTATTGGTTGATATACTGTAAACTGTCCTGAGCTATCTCGGAAGGACAGTATACAAATCGAAACAATAAATAAATAAATAAGATAGAATTGGGACAAGTTTTGTTTTCTGACTTTGTAGAAACATCTGTAGTCATTTGACTCAATCTTTATTTACCTCCTACAAAGAAGAATTTACTGAAATTTCAGCTATCACGATTTTTAAATAGGGACAATATTTACAATATAACCTTTGAAATAGAGGAAATAGAATTAAAACAAAGATTTTCAACCAAATTAAATATATATCTTCTCTCTTAAAATGGAGGGGTGAGAGTTTTTGTACAGCCCATTAGCTACAGCCTATAGCAGTGGTAGCAAACCTATGGCCTACCCCACACCCCAGTTTGGGCACTTCGTCTCTAAAAGCTTTGCCATCGTGGCCTATAGCTTGCTAGATAAGCAATATTTGCCAACTTGCTTGGAAAGTCACTCTAACTGATATCAAAATATCTGCCTACTTTATGGGATTGTCAAGAAAAAAAGTTTTGAGTTAAAATAGGGCTATTTCTCTCATGTTGTAAGATTTTTAATCTAACATCTAAGAATCTGAATAAGAAAAATGGAATGGAATGCAGTGATACCTTGAGCTGAGACTTTAATTTGTTCCATGACTGAGCTATTAACTCAAATCACTCTTATCTCAAAGCAAATGTTCCCACTGAAATGCTATTAATCCGTTCTGGCCCCCTAACCCTCCATTTTTGTTATGTGTTTTTAAATAAGAAAAGGTATTTTATAAACAACAAAATCTGTAAAAATGCATATTCACATGGAACAATAAAAAAGAAATATCAACTTTAAAATGGTAGAAGCACAAGGTTGGGGCAAGGAAATACAAAGCACAAAGTGATGAGGCAGAAGCATCATTTTCTTCATACTGTACTCATTCTAGTCTACTTCCCTCTCTTGCTCTCCCTCTCTCCCTCTCTCTTCACAAAGCCAAACATACCAAGAATAAAAATCACACAAAATCAACTAACCCAAAATTCCTCAAAGAGGACAAGCGCAAAGCAGACAGTAATCTCCAAAAGCAGACAAGAGCAGGATGCAAGTAGGCACAAGGCATGGAGGCTACTCCCTTGAAGCCCTAAAGTCCTGTACTCTGGCACCAGCATTCCACCTGCACCAGCTCTTAACTCATAATGTTGCTTGTATGTCAAAGCAAACATGGTTCGAGCAATCACTTTTAACGCAAGAGTGATTGTTCTTAAGTTGGGATGCTCTTAAATTAAGGTTCCACTACACTGCAGATGAAGGTTTTTTTTGCTGCACCCATAAGCACTGTATGCCAAATTCAGAGCATGTAACCTAAGCAAACGCAAGTAACACATCCAATCAGCTATATTTTCTCACAACAGTGTGGTTTTCTCTTTGAAAACACTATTATTATCCACTTTCCATAGATTATGCATTCATTTTTTTAAAAAATTAAATAAACTATCTTTCATCTGCAAAAAATCCCAGAATAGTTCATTTAACAACACATAAAGACAAATTGAATATTGCAAAGGCTCAGAAGGCACCTAACAACAGGCTGCTGAGGCAGACAAAAAGGAACTAAGGGTGTAGGAGGGAGGTGTGCTGGGTAAGTGTAGAGGAAATAGGTGGGGCTACTGCCAAAATGCTTATTATGCTGCCCTGGAAGGTTCTGAAGCGCATATTGCGCAGGCTCAAATATTCCATTTCTGTGAGTCACAGAGACTACAAAGAAGAATCTGCTCTTTCTCTGCAAGATATCTGAGTACAATAAATTTAGCAACACATGAAAACAAATACAATATTACAAAATAAGAGGTACAAATACTATTCAATCAGCAAACAAACCCAAATATCAACTAGAAATGTAGATTTTAAAATGCAAGGCTAAAAAGGAACATTTTGATTAAGTAGCCCAAAAAAAGGTGAAGCTATCATTATTTCCATACTCTGAAGCAACCAGCAAAAAAAAAATCAAGAAATATCTGAAAGGGAACCCCCAGATTCTTATCTCGTCCCCCAGCCTTCGCTGAGGGCAGTGTTTTTAATATGTTTTAACTGCTTTGATGTTTAATGTGTTTTAACTGTTTAATCTGTTTTATTACTCACGGTGTTTATGCTTCTTCTGTAAACCGCTCTGAGCTCCGGAGTGAGCGGTATACTAAATCGAAGTTAATAAATAAATAAATAAATAATAAATAAACCCTGTGTTTATAATAGTCAAATAGTAAAACCGTGTTACAATATGTTAATTTTGTCTTTATTTGCTTTTAATTACTGTATTTCAATATTAATAGTCATACAGAGCTTATGGTATAGTGTAGGTCAGTGTTTCCCAACCACCTCTCTTCCCCCCTTTCTTCCCCCTCCTGCCAAACTCCTGCTGCTGCTGCTTGCGAGGGGGAGGAGGAAGAGCCGGGCGGCAGCGAAGGAGAAGGAGCTGGGGCAGGCCCAGGTTTCACACTGAGTGTACTGTTTAAATACATTTAAAAACATACTAACTATATGTATTACTGCGTTAGAGTGTCATTTTGTTTGGTGGTGTGCCCCAGGATTTTGTAAATGTAAAAAGTGTGCCGCGGCTCAAAAAAGGTTGGAAAACACTGGTGTAGGTATAGTATTAGTGCAGCCTATTTTTAATAGTAATTCTCAAACAATCAGAAACTAAATATATCTGGCATCTACCAATCCCCATGGACACTGGTTAACTGAGAGTCTATTGAATTAAAACATGATCGAAAATTTGATTTTCCTACCCTGCTAACTATAATTGATAAAAGTGCATCTGAGTTCAAATTACAAAAGGCACCATTAATTGGAAGTGGAATTGAAAGTTTCTGAACTTCTCACAAAAAGAGAAGAGTTGAGTAGGAGTGTAGAAGAAGGTACACAACCAAACTTCATGACATTAAACAATGATTTTACAGTGTGCCTTAAGCAGTCTACTTGTTTATTCATTGCGAACCAGCTCTCTAATAATCAGAGTTCTCTGAACAATGTATAGCACATTATTCATTTGTGAGAAGAACAAAGAATATGAGAAATGCTTATGCTATGGACATATACTAGTATTACTTAGTTATGAATTTTTTAATTAGATCTGTAGGTCTAAGATTCAATTTAAATGCTGATTATCATTTTTAAATGGTTTTGAATGAGTTCATTGGAGAAATACTGGTTTCTGTATAAACTACCTAGGCTTAAAGATCAGATATCGATGGCCTGCTAACATCCTCACTGTTAAGATTATCATGCTGACAGGCGTGAGAACTAGGGTCTTTTCTGTGGCATTCCTTATCATATGAACTAGCCCTATGGCCTAGTTCCCACTTGGTTTTAAAATGAGATTTAAAATCTTGTGTGTTCCAACCCATTTTTACATAAGTGAAAATGGATTTTTAATTTAAAGCTGTTTTTCCTCCTGCTGTCCTTTTAGAAAATGTTTTACGTTGCTGTTTTAATTAGATGTATTTTGTAATTTATTCTTTTATACTTTTATCTTGTAAATCATCATGGAAAAGTCTCACCTCAAAATGACTGAAAACTGTTGATAATTGTTTAAACAATGCCTAGTGAATGGTCTCTTTCTAAAAATAACAAAAAGGCACTACTTTCACATGAATAAAAAGTGAAACAAAAAAATGAAATGAATGAAAAGTGAAAGATGTAAAATATTTCCAATATGCTATTTTGATTCCAACTTGACAGTTTAAGTGCTCAAACATTGTTGTATCATTCATTTCCTTCTATGCCACATCTAGCCAAAAGTACTTTTATTGATCTAGATCAACTTTCCTAATGCTGTGACCTCTTTATACAATTCGTCATGTTGTGGTGACCCCCAACCATAAAATTATTTCTGTTGCTAATTCATAACTGTAATTTTGCTACTGTCTCTTTTAAATGGTCTTTTAGCTTATGTTAGTTAATGTTTTAGTTAATGTTTAACTGTCATTTTTATTATTGTTGTTGACATCTAATAGTTGCTGGTTATAAGCTGCCCTGAGTCCCCCTCCAGGGGTGAGAAGGAGGGGATATAAATGTCTGAAACAAACAAACACGGTTCTGAATTGTAATATAAATATCTGATATACAGGATGTGTTTCCATTGTTAAAAATTGAGCATGGACAACAGATGATGGGATTTGCAGTACCTTCAACTGATTCAGATCTGACTTCCACATATCACTGAGACCCCCCACAAGTGACAGACCTGGACCACACTTGGCACACAGAATGCCCATGACAAACAGGGAATACTGAAGGGGTTTGGGAGGAAAAGATAGTGATTTAGGAGAGATGTAGTTCACCTACATCCGGAGAGCACTGTGAACCCAAACCACTATGGATCTGGACCAAACTTGGCACAAATACTCAATATGCCCAAATTTGAACACTGGTGGGGAAAATAGACTTTGACATTTGTAGTTACTTAGATTTATAGTTCACCTACAATCAGAGCATTCAGAACTCCGCCAACGGTGGAGTTGAATCAAACTTGGCACACAGAACACATACACCCAACAGAAAAAACTGGAAGGGTGTTATTGCTCCTGCAGTCACTCCAGGAGACTATTATTATACTTATAATTCTTATTTTTATTCTTGTAAAACTGAAGGGACGCCCAAAGGTTCAGCCCCCTTCTTTCTCCCAGACAGGAAGATAGAATTACTACTCTATTATTGTACATTATCATCGTTGTTGTTGTTGTTGTTGTTGTAAGACTCAGAGAGTTGGAAGGGAACCCCAAAGGCCATCTAGTCCAGCCCCCTTCTTTCTGCCAGGCAGGAAGAGAGAATTACTATTCTATTATTGTATATTATTATTATTAATGTAAGACTCATAGAGTTGGAAGGGAACCCCAAAGGCCATCCAGGCCATCTAGTCCAGCCCCCTTCTTTCAGCCAGGCAGGAAGATAGATTTACTATTCTATTCTATTATTATTATTATTATTAAACTCAAACAGTTGGAAGGGAATACTAATACTAATTAATAAGTAAAGCTTATGGCAGATTCTCCCATCCTTTCTCCTCCATATACAACAACAACAACTATTATTATTAATAATAATAGTAAGTCAAGTTTATCGCAGGTTCTCCCATTCTATCTGATCCTAATAACAACAAGTCAAGCTTATGGCAGGTTCTTCCATCCTTTCTGCCCCATATAATACTACTACTACTACTACTACTACCAACAACAACAACAACAAGTCAAGCTTATGGCAGGTTCTTCTATGCAGTCTGCCCCATATAATACTACTACTAATAATAATAACAACAATAACAACAGTAAGTCAAGCTTATGGCAGGTTCTTCCATCATTTCTGCCCCATCTAATAATACTAATAATAATAGTCTCCTGGATTCACTGGAGGGGTTTGGTGGGCACTGACCTTGCGTTTTAGATTTGTAGTTCACTTACATCCAGAGAGAACTGTGGACTCAAACAATAAGGGATCTGGACCAAATTTGACATAAATACTTGCTACCCCAAAATCTGAATACTGGTGGGGTCAGGAAGCTCATGGAGGCAGAGGGGAAGAGCCTTGCTGCTGCTGCTCTCCCCCCCCCCCCAGGGTGAAGAGGGCAAGGAAGGAAGAAGAGGTCTGAATGGAGGGAGGGGATGGCCAGGAACACAGGCCGCGGGGAGGGGGGGTGGGAAAGGGAGGGAGAAAAAGAAGGAAGAGGCAGGCAGATCCTGCTGAGAGGATAGCCTTTCAAATGCTGCCAGCAGAGAGAAGGAGAAAGAAGAGGAGGAGGAAGAAGAGAATGAACGGGATGAATTGCTGTTTCGGTGTGGCTCTTTCGGCCTGAGGCTCCAGAAAGCTAGGCAGCCATTCCAGGAGGAAGGGGAGAGGGGCCGAATGATGCAGCGACCCCTCAGAAATGGCCGAATGATCCCCCTGGGGGTCGGGACCCCCAGGTTGAGAAACACTGATCTAGATGGAAACAAGGTTTTTGCTAGAAACTAACAGTGTCCATCTTTCTGATCATATTTACTCTGAAACAAGTCAATGAGATGCATTTTCAGATAATTATTTTGCTACAGGTGCCCAATAATTCGTAAGATCCCTCCTGTATGAAACTGTACAATTCAGTATCCTGTTTAACTTATTAGATAACCACTTGCTCCAAAGATGTCCACAAGCAAGATTAATGAGCAACATTTGCATTCAGGATCATTATTATCCTGTACACAAAATCAATGTATTCATAACTAAGAATTCAGTGATACCAACAAACCAAATCACTGGGTCGCTTTGTAATACAGAAGCAAACACAACGATGCAAAAGATTTGTACCACTGTAATTTTGCAATGCAGTGCTGTATCACAGTCACTCAAGGTTTCGCATGGACACAACAAGACCACAGCAAAAAGGTACAGCCATAATGAAATGCAAGCCCACATCAAGCCCTTCTCTGTCCACTTGCATTATAATATTGATATTAGAAGATACACCACCGTGACAAGGCCTAAATGACACTGATTATCTTCTAGTACACAGGCAGCAACCCTTTGCAAAAAATAAACAGAATTAGAAATATATCTGCTTAACTCAACTATCACAACTTTTGTGAACTAGGCTTTAAATCCACTTCCTTTTTAGCCCCACAGCACAACAGTTAAGCAATGTTTTTTCATTATTCCAAAATTTACTTTCCGTTATATTGCAAACCACTGCTTTTCTTTGCAGTTCCTTTGGCATGTAACTCTAAAACTATTAATTTAAATCAATACCACTACTCAAGGTTCCAATATTATCCCAGCCATAAACTTACTAGGTAAATGTGAATTACCCAGTTACAGGCTTGTTGTAAAATGCATTAAGATAATATACATGAACAATTGTAACACTCTGAAATGATACATACATCCCAATAAATTTTGTTAAGGAGAGATGTAGCACACATGCTGTGCATATATTCAGTCACCATTATTTCTTGCCAGAACTATCAGGTAACCAAGACAAAGACTTCTACCCAAGACCTCTGTTTCAGTAGAAACAAAACCTACTTGGCAAGATGGAAGCATGTTTATTTGTTGTGCACCTTCAAATTTTGTTCAACTTATAGCAAACCTAAGATAACCCTATCACAAGGTTTTCTTCACAAAACTTGTTTGGGTGGGGGGCCACCAAACCCTCTGAGGGAGTAAGGGAGTATGACTTGCCTAAATACATGCCGTTTCCATGGCCAAGCGTGGATTTAGACTTTGATCTCCTAGAGTACTAATTCCAACATTTAATGTAATACATCACGCCGGCTCAAGATGGACAAATACTCCAGGTGAATACAAAGCAACTCTCACCGCACCTCAAAATGTGATCTCTCCACTCTATACTGGGCTACTGCAATATGAATTATATGTGGCTGCCTTTCAAACTGGCTGGCTTAGGAATTGGTCATAAGATAGAATTACCCCTTCCTCCCCTTTGCACTTGTGTGTGTATATGCCTTCAAGTCACCTGTTGACTCATGGTGATCCAATGAATTTCATAAGGACTTTTTTTTGCCAAGGGACACACAGAAGTCATTTCCCCAGTTCCTTTCTATCAAATATAGCCTACAGAACCTGGTATTCATCGGTTGTCCACCTCCTTTGTATCCAGGGTCTAACCATGGCAGACTCTGCATCCATCCCCCACCCCCCCCCCACCCCCCGCATCTAGGAACTAACCATGACTGAGCCTGAGTACCTTTCAAGATCAGACAGAATACAGTGCCTATGGGGTATTGAGGCCCTCCCCACTAAGTTCCTCCAAATCTCTTTCCCAGATTTGGAATGAAGGAGAGGCTGAAAGGGGAGATGGGATTTCTTCTATTCACAGATTCCATTTCATCATTGGGAAATACTAGTTGATCATCCTGTGAGAATTCCAGAAAACAATATTTGATCAAAATCAACAAAAAAATTGACCCTTCTTAAATTCTATCCGTAAGCTTTCTCAAAAAACGAGGAATTTTTTTTAGCATTACTCTAGTATGAAAAGTCATCACAGAAATAGTACTTTAAAATTTACTATGAAACTATGGTTACAGATGGCAAAGAATAATAGATGATATCAATCAAGTCTAACAACAACTGAGATCCAAAGAGCACATTCATTTATAAAAACAATGAGCTTTTCCCACTCAACAAAACTGCTTAACAGTTTCTTCTGACTACAAGAGACCACTTTTTAAGTAACCAAAATGTTGAAAGAAGGACTGGGAGTAAGATCTGAAAATCCAAATGTGCATGGCCCTCTGGATCTATGTCACAAGGTGATTTTAGTGTTGTCAGCACTTACTATTGTTTAGTATAACACAAAAGATATTTAGTATTTAGTTTAGTATAACACAAAAGATACTTTTCTAACATAAACACATGTAACACTGATTTGCATGAAATACTGGGGAGATAGTTTTCAATGTTCAGCATCAAACCTTAGTGGAATACAACAAGCATCTGAACTGGGATGAAACCAGAACATGAAATATGAGTCAGTCCAACTTGCAACCTAAATCAGTTAGGGTTCGACTCCTGGGTGAAACATAATTAGCACTTCAATATTCTCTATGGTGCTGGGTTTCCACACACTGCTCACAGTATAGGTCCCACCACAATGAATCAGTTAAAGTGGCTTCACAGTGAATAGTGCTATTTTTTATTGATCCATTTCTCAGCACTACATTCATCCAGTAACATCTATTGCTATCTAGCAATGTTTTTCCTTGATCCTTGACATTCAGTACAGCTGCTTCTGACTGCAGAAGGAGCTACATTTCAATTTGCCATTCACTGATGTCTGCCCCAAAATGGACTTCTGCATTTTCCAGGTAGCATATTAGGACTGAATTGTCCTGTCTGATTTCTTAAGATTTCATCTCTTTTCCCAAACATTGCTAACTCACAACTTGTTTTTACCCTGTGAATATAATAAAGGAAGACAACTATATTAGTCTGTTTGACTATGTGTAACCAGAAATATCCTGGTTACACATTGTAAGCAAACTTATTCAAGCTAGCATGATCTTCATGGATCATAGTTTACTACTTCAGCAGCACTGATGGAGCATAATGTCCAAGCCATAGTATTTAAGCACAGGCATAGAGTTGTAGCCGTGGAATCAGAGTAGAACAGAATACAGAAAAATGCAAATTGTGACACTGGCCATAAATCTTGAAAGGGTTGTGTAAGATGATACAGGTCTATCTGTTACTTCAAGGCTCTGCTGTGACCAAGGCACTATGCTGAGGAGTAACCTTCCACAGTTCAACCATGTCCTCTAAGAAGAAAACAGAAAAAGCCAATACACCCTTCACGCTAAAACATCCCTCTGCTGTCTGGCAATAAAAGTAAAGTAGAAAGCAGTTACCTAAAAAAAAAAGCTGTCTCCTTGCAGACAAATTACAATATGGTGCATGGTGGGGTGCTAGCCAATTGATTTTTTTGCTCATGTATGGTGGGCCAGAGAAGAAAAACAAGAGGGTGCCTGAAATGCCAAAAATTTAATTCTGCCTCTCTTCTGCAGCTAATAGCAATCACTCTTAAGACCAGGAAAGAGAAATTTTACACATTGTTTACAACGAGAGCTTACTACATGGCACAATGGTCAGAGTATGTGTTAAGTAAATCTAGGCTTTGTGATTAGTAAATCTAGTTGCCAATGAGGCAACAAGCTTGCTTGATGACTTTAGGTTAGACACTTGTTGTGTACCTTCATTTCCAAGCTTATGACAATTCAAAGGCAAACCTGTCATGGGGGATTCTTGGCAAGATTTGGTCAGTGAAGGTTTGCCCTCTCATGAGGCTGGGAGAGAGTGACTTGTCCAAGGTCCCCCTGTAGGTTACTATAGCTGAGCTGGGATTTGAACTTTGACCTCCCAGAGTTCTAGTCCAAACTCAAACCACAACACTATGCTTGGCTCTGACAGAGTTATGTGAAGATACAATTAAGAAGATGAAAACATAATGCTATACATATAATTAATAAATAAATAAAGGCCCAGCTCTCTTGAGGAATGTGCATAACCAAGAGCAGTACTTTGCCTAGTATGTACACAGCTCAAATGTTCATCCAGTGACCACTACTACTCACTTCAGCTAACCAGGCTAGTCTACAACTCAAATTCTCATATATTTCATCCACAACATTGTACGACAGCTCTAGCAACTGACATTTTTTCCAGTATATTGGGGGGGAAAACTATTCCAAAAGAATAACTAATAACCACACTGTCATTTTACAATACAGTATCTGTATCTTCCTTGGTCCAGCTATGTTCTTAGTTTACTGGCTTCAGTATTCAAAAGAGTGAGTGATCCCTAGTTCTGCACTACAGTACTACACTATGGAAACCAATTACATGATATATGCTGACTCCAAAGAAAGAACCAATGACTATTTAAAGGCAATAGAGAGACTCCACTCCCTCAATAATGCCTTACAAGACAGATTAATAAAGTAATCTATAAATGCTAACTCAGAAGTTCAGGTGCTTCCTACCTTGGCAAATGTGGATAAATGTGTGGTCTTATGCTTAATTCAGGATACACAGGAAAACTACTGTCATCTGTAATAAACAAACCTAACTGGAAAATGCTTTGGACTTTCACTGTAACCAAATTCACACCAAACCAATGATCACTCAGTAACTTTCACAGTTACCCAATAATCATTCAATCAGACTGAATAATGTGGTTTGCATTAGACATGCAAAAAACAAGAATGAAAACTGTCAGCTGTATGAAGCAATCAGGCAGGGGAGCTCTTTGTTTATCTTACTTTTCAAATGGTCATTCATGCTAGTTTTGAACTTTACCACATAGTAATAATGTCTGTTGCGATTTTCAAATCTGACTGAATGTACACTCTTATAGAGCAGCAGTACTGCTTAATCAAATAACCCCACAAGACTAATAAGTTTAAATAGAAAACGTATAAAGAAAAGATCCAATAAAATTGTTATTCCAGAACATCATTAATTACACCCAAGCAATATTTAGATAGTGACATCCATGTTAAGCATGAGGCTTTTATTGGGCTGGGAAGGAAAACCAGTTCAAGCACATGAAAGTTTTCCAGTCCTGTTCAGAGCTACCATATGTGAGAAGTGCCCTATACAGTGTTCCCTCACTACTTCACGGTTCACTTATTGCAGACTCGCTGTTTCGCGGATTTCAAAAAATATTAATTTAAAATGTATATCATGGTATTTTCACTGTTTTGTGGGGTTTTGCCACCACCGCTCTCCAAGGCGCTTTCCCTTCTCAGTCCTCCCTCCCTCCAGCCTTGAAGGGCCTTTCCTTCCTTTCCTTCACTTTATTTTAGGTTTATAAAGACTTAAAATAGTGTATAACTAAAATAATGTGTAAATATTAAAATAAATAGAGCATACCTACATCACGGTTTTTCTCTTATTGCGGGAGGTCCTAGAACCTTACCCCAGCAATAAGTGAGGGAATACTATAATATAAAATGCCAATTCTGACATGAACACACAGAAGTAATCTACATCAATTTCAACAGAACTCATTAAATGTGCTTTGGACAACAATCTAAAAGTATATGGAAGACTCATTTACTTGCATACTTGCAGACTTAAATCCAATCTTCTCAAAGCATAAATCAGAATCCAGATCTCTTCCCAAATTAAATACAGACCACTTCGACTGATTTTCTGCATTGCCTATGATCTTTGAGGCAGACCCGAACTTAATGTGATAAATATCAGAATTCTTCATTATAAAGAATGACATTATTCCCATTAAATTGCTGATCTCTAAACACACTAATCAAAAGTACTGAATTCATTTATCCCATTCATGATATTAATCTACACAGCAATAAGTAGTTTAGTCATATTTAGATAACATCCAAAATATGAATGAGCATATTTTATGTGCTCATTCAGAACTTGAGGCACATTGTCCTAGGAACCATAAATCAAAAGGGGGCATTGTCCTTGACCTAGATCGATTGTATATAAGGCAAAGACTCCACACTTAATCTATGCAGTTAGAATATATGCCAATCTCATCAAAATAAATAAATAAATAAATAGGGTGCAAGAGTGTGTTGGCACACAATAGTAAATGCCACCATCTGTAACTCCAATATTAAAATGAAGGCCTATACTAATTTGTGAAATATTTTCTTGAATTAAATATAACAAACTATGTTGAATTGACACCAAAATTCAGTACATTTGAGGATCTCTGAAGTTTTATTGCAAAACATTATTTGTGTATTTAAAATGTATCCCTACCTCTGTTATTTATAGAAACATATTCACTAGTTTCAAAGGCCCACAAAAATGTATTTTCAGGCAAAATATAAAGTTGACATACCTAAAACCCTAACTCTGAGTCTCTGAACCATGGTACACCCATTTATTTGAAGGAGACAAAATTTCAAATTAGGAGACATTTGTTTGTTTGACAATACATTTTCTCTCAGTGTGATATCATTACAAATAATATCATTATAAAAATGATAATACAACTAACACAGTAAAAACTGAAAGTGTTCATTAAAGATCATTTAGGGTGCAAGAAAAAATGTCCATCCCTTTTTAGCTAAGGAATATAACCACATATATTTAACCAACAAGTGATTTATACTTTCAAGGTATCTGAAATTTGAAGTTTGCCTTCAGCTATTTGATTATTTCTAAAGAAATAACATCAGTACTAATTATCGTATGTAAATTAAAAATTAAGACATGTCATTGTGTTGCCAAAATAATGGACCAAATCACAGGTTTGTGTTTTAGAAAAGTTTCAGAAGAAAATCTTCATATTAAAAATGGTTAATACTTCATACAATTTGTATCAAACAAACAACTTTAAAATGCATGAAGACTGTAAACATTTGAAAAGGGGCAGGAAGGAGCACGCATACCTAAATGAAATTAGTTCTTAATAAATCTGGAACTAAAAAAAGAACATGCTAAAGGTATAGGACTAGGGCATAAGCTTCAATGTAATTTACAGAAAATCACACATTTAAGTGAAGTGACAAAAGAATAAGAAGTTCTAGTGCCACTTTCTTACAACTGTTTTCTGCACTGGCCTTTCTGTAAATTAGACTTATGCTTGGCATTCCTAGTACAGCTTTTTGTAAAGGCAAAATTCAGTCAACATACACAAAAACAATTAGAAACAACTCATGCCTCACTCTGTAATTTATAAAGTTCAGAAAATAAAAGCTGCTTTTTCAAACTGAAAATGGTTGCTCTCCCGAGCATACAGGCCTGAGGCCCTGTTGCAAACAGTGTCTAACAGGCCCAGGCAGCACAAAGACAGGAATGGCAGATTAGTGGGAGGGAGGGAGGCCGGGTTTGGGGCTCAGCAGGATCTTCTGGCTTTTTAAAATTCAAACCGCTGCCTGGCCAATACAAATCACAGACACAGTACTGACTACTACATGGATTTACATCATTAAAAACACGCTTTCTATGTGACAGCTATATTCACACCACCCTTTTAAAAACACAACACTACTTCCCAAGCAACACCAAAAGTTATTTTACTAAACAGAAGCTTTTTTTAAAAAATAAAAAAAGTTAGAACACCTACAACATCAATGTGAAAACTGAGCACTGGGAAAGATTGCTACAACCTAATCACAACTAGAAACCCCTTTTTGACAAAGTTACATAATAAGTAGCTATAAAACAGAATTAATCAAAATTGCACAAATTAACTTGTTCTATAGACTGTGCATGTCTACTCTGAAGTGAAGCCCACTGAGTTCAAATGAAGCTTATTCCTAGGGAACAGATCCAGGACTGTATCCAGATAGTTTTAAAAAATTACAACTGTTTATCTGAAAACTAGTATATTTCCTACCAGTTGACATTAAAATACTGATGATGAACTTTTAGACATCTCTGTTCAGAGTGATTACCCAATAGCACACACAAAATGGACACAAACAGTATCTATTTGAAAGTGATACAGAAAATTAAGGAAACTTGAGTCTAATTCTGCAAGATTTTAAATCATTTCACCCACTCCTCAACCATGCTTCTTCATAAGGATGGACTACCAATTTTAATGGGAACACAGGACTATGTTTAGGATTGCTGCCTTATTTACTACAATTTGATAAAAGATTCCAGAGCAGGCTTGGGCAAACTTGGGCCCTCCAGGCGTTTTGGACTACAACTCCCACAATTCCTAACAGCCAGTAGGCTGTTAGGAATTGTGGAAGTTGTAGTCCAAAACACCTGGAGGGCCGAAGTTTGCCCAGGTCTGTTCCAGAAGGTTGTGGTAAGTTTTTAGGGCTGTATGTATGTATTAGAATGTATTAGAAATGTCAAAATGTATTAGAAATGTCAAACAAGCTCTATAGCAGGCCTGGGCAAACTTGGGCCCTCCAGGTGTTTTGGACTACAACTCCCACAATTCG
This sequence comes from Anolis apletophallus, assembly GCA_030556195.1. NCBI lineage: Eukaryota > Metazoa > Chordata > Lepidosauria > Squamata > Anolidae > Anolis > Anolis apletophallus. Next base: position 27,711,946 of record JARBWK010000006.1, on the reverse strand, counting down.
GAATTGTGGGAGTTGTAGTCCAAAACACCTGAGGGCCCAAGTTTGCCCAGGCCTGTTCCAGAAAGTTGTGGTAAGTTTTTCGGGCTGTATGTATGTATTAGAATGTATTAGAAATGTCAAAATGTATTAGAAATGTCAAACAAGCTCTATAGCAGGCCTGGGCAAACTTGGGCCCTCCAGGTGTTTTGGACTACAACTCCCACAATTCGGAATTGTGGTAGTTGTAGTCCAAAACACCTGGAGGGCCCAAGTTTGCCCAGGCCTGTTCCAGAGTAACCCTTGGCCTTTAAAAAAAATTCAACAAACTCCAATGATACTATCTCTAGCTGGTGATCCATTGTTACAATATATTTTTTTTCCGTGTGGCAATAATTATTTACTATGTAACTTTTCATGCCCACAAAAAAAGAGAGGTTGCAATACAGCAGCAGGCCATGTATGCCTTGTGAGTTGGGACAGGTGTTTCGTGTTCTGTCAATCATTCAGCACGGTCTGGATTTATTTATCCAGGGATTTACACAATCTTTTCTTTTTCCCCAGCCACCTACAGTCAAAATATCTTGCAAGGAGAATTAAAAGGCACTGTCTCTGCCAACTATACACATATACCCCGAGTACACGCGTCTCCTTCCCTTTTTCCTCATCTATTCTTTGCAAATGTTTTGATCTGGGACTTTTTTTCTCTTCCTCCTCTTTCCTTCCGTGAAGTTGTAAATATGGCCCAGGTTGGGCGCCCAGTTTGTGGACTGTATTGTTTCCTCCTCCCACTCTTGGCTCTGGGGCGCTTGAGCGAGCGAGGCCTGTGACAGGGAAGAAGCCACTCCGCCGCTCTCAAATAATCCCCGAGCTGGAGTGGAAGCGCTGTCCGCTGGGCCTGCGCCCTCCTCCGGGCCTGGCCTCCTCCAGCAACTCCGAGGCAACCATTCACATCCAGGAGGCGGGGAGAAACGTGAAGCAGCACCCCCCACCCCCACCCCACGGCTGCTGCCACTCATTATTATTTCCCCCCACCCTCCCTTCCTTTGCTTTCCCCACACCGGACGAAAAGGCTAATCCCTTGCTGGGCCGAGAGAGAGAGAAGAGCGAGAGAGAGAGAGAAGGCCCAAGGCGCCGCCGCCGCCACTGCTGCTTCAGAAGGAACCAAAACCAAGGGAGGGGAAGCTTGAGCTTTTTTTTTTACCTGAGCGAAACGCCGCCTGAATCCAACCGAAAAGGGGGGGAGAGTTGGAGGAGGAGGTGGGGGAAAAAGGCCACCCCCTCCCTCCTCAAAGGATCCGCCGCTGGGCCGCGGAGCAGGAGGAGGAGGAGGAGGGGAGATAATATAACAACAATAATCCGGGCCGGGAGGGGGGCTGGCTCCTCTTCCGCCTCCTCCTGAGTGCAGCGAACATGTAGAGAGCCGCCGAGGGGGAGAGCGGCCGAAGGAAGCGAAATCCCTCCTTCTCAGGCCGTCGCCTGCCTTCTTCTCTTCTTCCTTTTCTTCTTCTTGCTTCTCTTCTTCTTCTTCCTCCTCCTCCTCTTCCTTGCCGTCGTCCTCCTCCTCCCACCGAGGCTAATTCACCACCAACATATCCACACGACGACGCCAAGGCCGGGGCCTAGAGAACCGGATCCGATAAACACCTCCTCACGCTCCGACCGGGGAGGGGGGAGGAAGAGGAAGGGAAGGAGGGGAGGGAGGAGGGAGGAGGAAAGGGGGATCTCCTCGGCCGCGGCGCTCGCTCGCTCGTCTCTTCCGCCGCCGCCGCTGCCGCCTGGGCCTCCGCCTCTCTGGCTCCCCTTTCCTCGCTTCCTTGCTCGCCTTCCCTTCCTGGGCGTGCGTGGACGCGGCTGCTGGGGCGGGGCAGGGAGGGGGCGCCTGGGCCTCGGTGAGTCGGTCCCGGGAAGGGAGGAGGGAGGGAGGAAGAAGGGAGAGGGCGGAAAAACAGGAGCCTGCGTAAATGCGAGCGTCGCTCTCGCTCGCTCTCAGAACAAAATGCCGACCGGAAGTGCAGCTGGAGGAATGACTCCCTCCACCGGCGCCAAACACCAACAGCCTCCCCCTTTCGGCCCGGCTGCCGCCTGGCTTCCTCCTCCTTCTCCTCCTTTGCCTGCTTCGGGTCTCCTTCAGCCCGCTTCGTTCTATCTTCTAGGAAGACGTCTCTTTCTCTTCTCTTTGGCCTCTACTTGTCGCTCAGGTTGTGGTTGTTGTTGTCTATCCAAGGGACTCTTTACTTGTATCGTCCAAGGCTTTCATGGCCGGAATCACTGGGTTGTTGTTGTTGTTGTTGTGTGTTCCATGTTCCAGAACAGGCCTGGGCAAACTTGGCCCCTCCAGGTGTTTTGGACTCCAACTCCCACAATTCCTCTATCCAAGGGACTCTTTACTTGTATCGTCCAAGGCTTTCATGGCCGGAATCACTGGGTTGTTGTTGTTGTTGTTGTTGTTGTTGTTGTTGTTGTTGTGTGTTCCATGTTCCAGAACAGGCCTGGGCAAACTTGGCCCCTCCAGGTGTTTTGGACTCCAACTCCCACAATTCCTCTATCCAAGGGACTCTTTACTTGTATCGTTCAAGGCTTTCATGGCCGGAATCACTGGGTTGTTGTTGTTGTGGTGTGTTCCATGTTCCAGAACAGGCCTGGGCAAACTTGGGCCCTCCAGGTGTTTTGGACTCCAACTCCCGCAATTCCTCTATCCAAGGGACTCTTTACTTGTATCGTCCAAGGCTTTCATGGCCGGAATCACTGGGTAGGCTGTTAGGAATTGTGGGAGTTGGAGTCCAAACCACCTGGAGGGCCCAGGTTTGCCCAGGCCTGTTCCAGAAGGTTGTGGTAAGTTTTTCAGGCTGTATGTATGGCCATGTTCATGTTCTCAGAGGGAGCGAGAGCATGGCCATACATACAGGTCCTTCTCAAAAAAATTAGCATATAGTGCTAAAGTGCATTGTTTTCCATAATGTAATGATGCAAATTAAACTTTCATATATTGCACACCAACTGAAATATTTCAGGTCTTTTTATGTTTTGTACTGATGATTTTGGCACACAGCTCCTGAAAACCCAAAAATACTGTCTCAAAAATTAGCATATTTGGTCGGATGGAATATGCTAATTTTTGAGATATGTATGCCAAAATCATCAGTATTAAAACAAAAACAAAAAAACCTGAAATATTTCAGTTGGTGTGCAATGAATCGAAAATATATGAAAGTTTAATTTTTATCATTACATTATGGAAAATAATGAACTTTAACACTATATGCTAATTTTTTGAGAAGGATCTGTACAGCCCAAAAAACTTACCACAACCTTTCGACAATACATGTTCCAGAAGCATTATCTCCTGACATTTCGCCTGGCAGGCATCCTCAAAGGTTGTGATGTCTTTCCTTCCTTCCTTCCTTCCTTCCTTCCTTCCTTCCTTCCTTCCTTCCTCCCTCTGTTTTTCTTCCCTTTGTTGTTATTGTTTCATATCTTACTTTCTGATGTCTGCAGGAAAACCTTATTATCTATCTATTTATTTATGTAGATTATCTATTATTATCTATTGTCTCATTATCTATTGTCTATTAAGATAATACATCTGCATTGGCGCCCCCTTGCAGTGGGGGAGAGGCTTGCGTACCCTAATGAAGTTGTGAGCTATGCTGGAGGTGGCATAATAGCCACCCGTACGGCCTCCCATGCCAGACCGGTCACAACCGAAGGGTCTGACAAAGAGCTGCAACGGGCAGGATGGACTCTCTAGCCTTTTGGCAACAGTCCTAAGAGAAGGAAAACTCTAATTTCAAACCCGGGCAGATGGTGCTTGTCTAACCCTTAAGGTCAACCATCTAAGAGAAGGAAACTCTAATCAAACCTACGACCTGAGGACCACACTGCCACCATCCAAGCTTGCTAGGCCCCGGCAGACGAACCTTTGGTTTAAAGGGTGAGGCCAGTTCTGTGCACACTGTGCTCCACCAGAAAAATCCATTGCACAGGCTCGAAGGACACATCCAACTTCCTTGCCTATGTCAGATTGGCCTTTTTAGTCATCAACGCGCTTGTAAAAAGCATGGGATGAGTCCTGCCTAAGAATTTTCGTTCGCGAAGTAATGCCGAGAGATTAAGATAATAAGGCCGGACATTGTGAGGAAGAAGAAGAGTCCTTCGAAGCTGTTCAATTCGAAGCTGTAATGTTTACCCCTCTATTCTGCCGTGATCAGACCACACCTGGAATCACACTGTGTCCAATTCTGGGCACCACAGTTGAAGGGAGATATTGACAAGCTGGAAGGTGTCCAAAGAAGGGCGACTAAAATGATCAAGGGTCTGGAGAACAAACCCTATGAGGAGCGACTTAGTTCAGCCTGCAGAAGAGAAGGCTGAGAGGAGACATGATAGCCATGTATAAATATGTGCGAGGAAGTATAGGGAGGAGTGTGCAAGCTTGTTTTCTGCTGCTCTGAAGACTTAAGATGCAGAACAATGGCTTCAAACTACAGGAAAGGAGATTCCACCTGAACATGCGGAAGAACTTCCTGAGTGCGAGAGCTGTTCAGCAGTGGAACTCTCTGCCCCGGAGTGTGGTGAAGGCTCCTCCTTTGGAGGCTTTTAAGCAGAGGCTGGGTGGCCACCTGTCAGGATGCTTTGAATGTGATTTTCCTGCTTCTTGGCAGAATGGGGTTGGACTGGATGGCCCATGAGGTCTCTTCCAACTCTATGATTCTATGAATTGTCAAAAATGGAAAGCCACCCCCGAAATAATTGTTGTTTCTTTAAATTGTTCCTGCATCGCAAAGGAATGGACTGGGTGGCCCTCTTCCAAGTCTATTATTAGTTAATTATCAGTAATTCCTTAAAAAATATAATTGAAATATTCCAAATAAAAGAGGGGAGGAACCCATGTGCCAGCAGGACTGCTGACCAAAAGGTCGGTGGTTCAAATACGGGGAGCGGGGCAAGCACCCATCTTTCAGCTCCAGATTCTCATGTGGGGGCATGAAAGAAGTCTCCCCACAGGATAGTAAAACATCCCCTTGGCAACGTCTCTGTAAATGGCCAATTCTCTCACACCAGAAGCGACTTGCAGTTTATCGAGTCGCTCCTGACATTGAAAGAAAAAATAGATAAGTTCTGATGTGAAGAGGAAGAGACACGATTTGACCAAAAGAAGACTGAAATAATGTTGTTAATTAATTGTTCGTGGCAGGGGAATGGATTGGATGGTCTTTGTGGTCTCTTCCAAGTCTGAATTGTTTTTTTAAAAAAGTAATTATCAAGATTGCATGTAAAAGGGGGGAGGGGGAACTTCCAAGGAAGATGTACAAATCTTAAGAAGAAGAAATGTGTGTCTCATTCTTTCATTCCCAGAAAGACTATTAAACAACTGCTCCTGTTTACATGGAGGGTTTTTTTTAAACATTAATTGTCACTTTCATACTTGTGTGTTTTTATAAGGGAAAAATATCACCGTATTTAAAGTTGATGAAAAATCTAGGTTTCTGGGCCATGCACATTTTTTTTCCAAAATGATGTTTTGTGAAAAAGGTAACATGAAAGAGGGAAATCCATGAAGGTTTCTTTGCTGGGAAATTGTTGTGGTTTTTGACAGATTTCTTGCAGAAAGCTTAATTATGGGTAGTGAAGCAGGCTTTCGAGAAGGGGACAATGACAACCTGGAAAGCTCATCCTTTTTTTCTTCACGTAAATTGTGCACAGTGGAGCTGAACATAAAGTTGTAATTCAGGTAAGTTTGCTGAAATGCCTGCTCTGGATTCTATTGATCAAGCATTCAAAAAAATTTTTTGAATGCACTAATCTTTAAATATAGTTGTTTCAGTTAGTTTTCCACAAAGTTAAGAACTCAAGAGCAGTAAGAACTACAACACTGAAGACAAGCACTATGGCTTTGAATTAAAGAGACGCATTCACAAAGATTGTTCTGTGCAAATTAGCTGTGTACAAGTATAAGTTAATTTTGTCATGTGCCGTCAAGTGCATTTCTAGGTATGATCGTCCCTATACATGATAGATTGCCCAGAGAATTAGCTAGTAACATCATTGATCAGGTCTTTACAGATGATGCATAATATAGCTATATAACATATAAAATAATTTCTGCAGGTTTTTGGAAACTTAGATGCATAACTACATGTATTTTGTTCTTTAAATGTACTCTACACTTTGATTTAAGAATTCAGTCTATTTAGAGTTAATAATGATGCTTCCCTGAGAATATGTCTTACTGGACACAGTAAATGGGTGCTCAGATTAAAAATGGTTGGATTGGGAGAAACATACAATAGAAAGTGATGAATGTAATTGTAAATAAATTGTTGGGTGGGTTTCAGTAGGACTTAATTATTTTATTAGTTGGGTTGAAATCAAACTCTTTTAGTTGCCTTTATCCTGCAAAGTGCACTACTATTAGAAGTGACATATATAAATAAACATGCAAGTTAGCTTAATTTTTAGAAATATGCTTTTTTTCAACGTTTTTGCAGGCCATTAGATGTTGACACCAACTCATAAATTTATACACTAAAGCTAACGGTAACATTGCTTCAAAGGGTTCTGTTTCACTATAAATGTTTTTAAATTGCGATACGGTGAAAATAAAAAGTATATTGGAAAATGTTTATATATAAAATTCATATTTTACATATTATGTGCATATGCCCCGAGGAAAAGGCAAAGGTATGATTATAGAGGTTGGTAAGAATTAATCATATTATAGTTTATCTATTGCTTATATAGTAGGTTAATTCATATTTTGCCAGTCTAGCAGATTTTTGTTCTTTAAAAGTATGTATATTGATTAGTAGATCAGATACCATTTGCAATACCTGTTTATAATGATAAAATACCTGCATTTAAAAACATAGTTTTGTAATTGAAAACATCTTTAAATATGTTTCATGTTTTGTGGATTTAAATATGCAGTTTTATTTGGCATATCTAAATAGCAAGCAGCCTTTGGCATATTTTGCTTTTGTGCAGTCAAGAAACTTTTTTTTAGTGTGGACTATTCAAGTCAAGTATAAATGTAAAGAGCCAAATTGTGCCCTCCTGTGGAAAAAACATAAAAAGGCCTGAAAACTCTTGAGTTATTTTTAGAAAGTCTTAGTGGGAAATGAATGTAATTCCTTTCGCATACCTATACGTACAACTTAGTGACAGTAAAATACAAGTATTTTCTTGTCAATTTGCCATTTTATGAAATAATACAGGGACCAATACTTCTTGGAGTAAGTGTGGATATATACCACCAAAATAATTTGTCCTTGTTTTAATGCTTGTATTGTTTTAACACATGATGTTTCTCCCTTTTCAAAGCCAAACACTTCTTTTAGACATCTGAGGGCTCTAACAGAAATTTTAAAAACACTGTTTTTACACTGCATTTTCTAGGAAACCCCAGATTTTTGCAGATGTGCCCTATGCACTTAATCAGGATTGGGATAGGATGGAGATTGGTTGATAGGAGGGCAGAGTAGGTTGATGGATGGTTAGGTCCTGCAAATCTTGATTTCCAATTTTGAATGTTCATTTTTAAAGGTGAGAGGTGGAGTGTTCACTAGGATTCATGTGGTACATTTAAAATATAATTATTTTATTAATTTTTTTTCACGAGACTGAGTCTCTTCAGCAGGAAGGGTATAAAAGGATTTGGAAGGAGTGCACACAAGCTTCACTGATCTGTTGCTGTGTCTCTCACTAGGACAGGGGAATATAAAGGGGTTGGATAGGGAGAGGGAATGCAGAAACACAACACACATCCTCAATTCTGACACTGAGTCTCTCCCTGAGGTAGGAGAAGTGTAAGGGGATCAGGTTATGTTTATGATTAATAGTGATCATGACTAAGGGGTGAGGGAGTCAATATGGCCCTGCAGCACCCTAGTGGCACCACTGGTTGTGCCAAAACTTCAATAAGAGCAGCCACCAGCACTCCTTTTTCTGCTGCCTGCCATTGCCACCTTCTCTTCTAGATCCTATCCTTGTTCTGCTCCCTCTGTTGGTTCTGGAAACCTGCACACTGGCTGCCCTCCCTCCTGAATGTATGTGTTTTAAAGTTCCCTTGTTCACTCACGATCACTCACTGGGGCACAAAGGGGATAGGGGGTTGAATTGAAGTGCCATCCAGTGAGAGTGCAAATAAGCCATTGGTTGATAGGTTTATGCATGCCAGACAGAAAAAAGCAGCAGCAGCTGCAGATCATGTGTCTGAAAATAATACAATTCAGTAAACATGTGAATGTCAGGTATACTTCCTTTGGTCCTAACGGGCAGAAGGGACTGCGTAGCTGTCAATGCACATTAGAATTGGGTCTGTGTAACACAAATAAGTCAAACCAGGCAGGATATTTCACACTGGAGCTGAATTGTTTTGCTGGCATGGATCCATTCCAAATTCAGAGTGCACAAAGTTAATGTGCAGGATCATGTAGAAAATGATATCAAACCCAATATACAAAACAGTCTTAATGCATTTTATCTGGAGGGTCGCGAGCAACAATTGTTAGACATGTACACATTTTCCAACAGTAAATAATAGCAATAAATACATTCCTGTTGAAATTGATATGATGCTATCTCTAGGTTGAGGCAAAATGTAAGGAAGATAGAAATACACCCATAAGTGCTACATAGTGTAACAGCTAGATGTATTGGGTTGATATGCAGAAAACAGAATTTCAAAAACCAACTTGAGATAGTGGCAAGTATTTCAGCATCCAAGCCAAACCAGGTATCATCAGAAAGACAAAACCTTATACCTTAAAAGTCTCAGTTGTGACATAAGCTTTCATGCACACCGTATATTTCTTAAGTTTTGCGATTCTACAGAATTTCGGGTTTACAGACTAACACAACTTTTATTATTAGTCTCACATGATTTTAAACATGCATCAAAATGAGGTTAAAATAATAAGATCTAAATTATGAAAAGGGGTTTTGTGACAAATTTGATGGGGTAGCAATTATTTTTTCTTTTTTCTTTAATATCTTTTAAAATTCAGTTTCCCTAATTATTTTTAATGGGAGGGGAATTAAACATGTTAAATGCAGGCTGACATAGTTAAAAGGAGCAAAAAGTTACCAGTTTGCCCCAGAATTTGTTTTAGAGTCTACGTTTTCAAAAATTTCTATAACAGGATTCTGGATTAAATAAGCTATCTGTCAGTGTGAAGAAATATAATTACGAAGCCTTTTAAGGAAAAATTAAAATATATTTGATTTTTATTTAGTATTGGAACTGGGAATAACTTCCCTGTTCTAAAAGTTTTGCAACCACTCCAGTGCCAACTTTTCATGCAAATATCTATGTTTCTGTTGTTATTTTCATCCATAACTCAGCTTTTTGATCATAGTAATGGTACTCAGGAAGGCTTACAACATATTAAACATACAAATAAAAATATACAAAAGCTTCAACTAAAAATAAATATAAAAATATTTTAAAGCCTATTCATCAATTTGTACAGTTAAAACATTAAAATTCAATAAAATATATACAAACCTTAAAACAGCACAGTATTAAAAGCCCTCCCAAATCAATTTCCAAAAGCCTGACAACATAGCAATGTTTTAACTTTGACAGCAGAAAACTAATAATGGTGCCATCCAACGTCTAGAAAGAGTTCCAAAGCCTGGGGGCAACCACCAAACGAGCCTGATAAGGTGGTGGGACAGAGAAGGGACTCCCAGGAATAACTTAGAGCTCTTAATGGGCTCATAAATAGAGATACAGTCCTCAAATAGCCTGAACAAAACTGTATAGAGCTATATAAGTGATAAACTTTACTCTGAAATTGTGTTTAGAAACAGACTGGCAGCAGTGGAACTGTTGGAACAAAGTAGCATTGTGCTACCTGTAGCCAGTTCAGTTAACAATCAGGCTACAACTCTAGGTCAATTGAAGTTTCTTAACATGTGTCAAAGACACCTACATATACAGCACATTGCTGCTGTGTGCTTGCAAGTAATTTCAGATTTATGGCAACTATAAGACAAATCTATCACAGGGATGTAACCAAGGCAAGCATTATCATGGCCAAATCAGAATTCTCTAGAAACACAATTTAGACATTAGTGTAATTACAAAATTGGTCTAGATCACTATTGAAACCTGAACCTCTAGGCGCATAGCTGAATGTAGATGTATGTTCAAATTGCAAGCCTACATCTTCCAGACATTTCATGTACTACATATGAGAATAATAATAAAAAATATTTCTTACCCGCCTCTCCTCGCAGCTCTGCAAAGTGACAAAGTCTTCTGATTCACAGGAAAAATCAGAGCAAAGGGAGAAGAAAAAGTAGGAATTGGGGCGAGATATAATTTGTGTTAATTTAACTTTTTTGTCATGTTCACTTTGTCATCACAATGAATGTATTAATCAGTTCATCAATGCTAGGATGTCTGTTTTGCAAATCCAACTGCTGTTTGTTAATGACACCGTTAAGGAAATGATCAATGTCTGAACTTTATGCATTTCAATTTCCTTTCACCCCACTGATTATGTCTTCCTGACCAAAAATGTACACAATACTCTGCTTAATGATGCAGCACTTCAAGCATTTGAAGTGGGCTACAATTCATTAACAGAGCTGTACCTGTCATTGGACAGAGAGAGAAAGATGACAGCTTTGAAAACAAGATGGAAGTACTGGTGAAATGCACCGATCCCCTCCACTTTGAGAGTTTTCCACTAGTGCTGGACCAACTTATTTCCTTTCCAGTCCAATCTTACCTTATCTTGCTTTAGAACAATGGAGGGAAAGCAGCTATATTATGTACATATGAATTGTAACTGAAATTGTAAGCAGCCATATTATGTACACACAAATTGTAACTTATTACCATTCTATTCAAGTTTCAAAGATGTCTGGACCCTTGTTAAATTAATATTAAAGGATGCTCTATACTCTGTGGAGGCCACTGCCTATGTCAGTCATTTCAACTTCCATATTTTTCTTGAAACAAGCCTCCTCTTATTCGAGAGTACTAAAGAACATTTCTAATGATGTGCTCATAGTAAGACTTTTTGAAATCTGAAGACCTTCAATGCTTCCTTGATGATTTCTAGAAGCATTGAAGTTAAGGAAAGCAGCATTGGTAGTCCTCAATTCTTTTTTGAATGCTAGGCCATTAGAACGTTTTTCTTTCAATAAAAAGCCCACATCAGTCATTGCTAGTCTTCCATTGTTCTTGGGCCCTAGCAGTTACCCTGCCATGGTGCATACTCTTGACACTGGACCTTTATCTATGTTAACCATTCTGCATTCTAAAAACGAAATGAAAAATCCTTATCTAAAATTCATTTTCTTTAAGCAGCATGCACTTCAGCTGAAGCACTACTGTAATTTTAAAACACAATTACTTAGTTGTAAACTCTCTTTATCTCAACACAACTGTTCTATAAGTGGTTTGTCAGAACTGTGTATTTTCAGCAAAGAATATCTGGACTGTTATAACTTTCTACAAGTATAAACAGCTTTCTCAAATCACTACATCAACATGACTAGCTATCCGTATGTTACTTATGTGTACATATGTTCTCCTATGCGTCATGTTCCATATCTGACAATCAGGCTGCCTTAACATAGAACGATTTTCAATAAAAATAAAGTAAATCAAATATTGTTAGTCCCAACTATGGTAATCTCATTGAAGCAAATTCACCAAATTTCTGTTGATTCAGAAGCTCACCCCTGTTAATACACACAACTGATTTTAGGATAAAGGAATATTTTACCTCTTTCATTGGCATTTAGACTCATTACATTTTAGAAAATTTAAGAGTATATCATATACCCAAGACATATTCAAACTTCTCCCTCCATATTTTATTTATTTGGATTTGTAGACCGCCACTCCCAAAGGCCCGGAGCGGTTTACAACATAGCTCGATGAAAAGCAGACAATGAATAAAACATAGGGTGCAATAATACATAAAACAGCAAATAAAACACAGTGAAGTCATAAGCTTTCGAAGGCCTGTCTGAACAAATGCGTCTTGCAGACTCTATGGAAGGTGACTAAATTTCGCAGGGCCCACGTTTCTGGTGGCAACATATTCCAGAGGACCGGGACAATGATTGAAAATGCCATGCGCCTTGTCGAAGTCAGGTGGAAAGACTTCACACTAGGGATGTCAAGAAGATTCTGATCTTCGGAATGGAGTAATCTCTGGGGGTTATATGGAATCAGGTGATTCCGTAGGTACACTGGCCCCAGACCATGTATGGCCTTGAAAGTAAGAACTAACACCTTGAAAGTGATCCGGCATTCAATTGGCAGCCAGTGCAGGTTCTGCAGCATTCTGCACTAGCTTTAGTTTCCTGATCATAGGCAAGGGTAGGCCAATGTAAAGCGTTACAGCAGTCAAGTCTTGAGATGACCGTGGCTTGGATTACCGTGGCTAGGTCGTTCCATGAGAGATAGGGAGCCAGACGCTTCGCTTGTATTATTGTACAATGGACATTACATACATGTATTATAACTTATAAAGATTTATACTTTAATTTGCTTCTTCTAAAGTTATATTTATAGGTACATATGCATTTTTTCTTACCATTCCTTGTAAATTTCTTTTTTCATAGATCTGAGATTCTTTTCTACTTTGCACTGCAAAACAATTTTTCAAATGATACTGTTTTAAAGTAATATTTTAGGTTTTCACATGAGACAAGATTTATACACATTTTGCTTTGTTGCCAAGTTCTAAGAAACCCTTTCATTTTATCCAGTGTCTGAATTGTTTTTATTGGACTTTTGATAAAGAATTTAGTTAAAATTCTTTGAAGGTAATTATGTCTGCCTAATGTTAGAAGTAAGAAAAGTTGATAAGACAAAGTTTTTTTTATTTCAGAAGTTATACTAGTTATTCTAAAGTAAGACATGCTTTCCTATATATGCTGTTGATTTTATCAAAAAAAATGTCAAAGAGTGATATTTTGAGGAAGGGATCTATTGTTCTCTGGATCCATCTATATCCCTTTTCCAACAGCTACCTTTCAATAGGATAAGGATTCTGTTTTCCAGTGTGTTGCAGATCTGTAATGCACATTTATATACTTTGGAAATGGACGCTCATGCTAAAGTGATTTTAGCTGAGTTGTGAAACGTAATCCTTTATTTCATACTATTGCAGTGTGTGTGTATAGTACATTTCATAGATTAATTACGGTATATAAATTCATGGTAGAAAGTGTTTGAGGAGATCCAGGTAGCAGGCACAGCAGAGTCTGCTGACCAAACTCAAAAAATTCCCGCTAAAACTCATAACTACAAAACAAAAAGCAGACTATTAAATTTAAACATGTGGGGCTATAATGCAGTGACAAAATTTGATGTAAATGCTAATATTGATAGCCTTATAGCCAGGATCCCAAAGAGAATCTAAAATGCAGATAGGTGTTTTGATCAACATCACCAAACCAAATCACCAAAAGTGGGGAATGGTGTTTAGGTGTTACTGGTGGTAAAATAACTTGCCCATTCAAGTCCACACTATCCCCATATTGCATTACAATAGCAATTGTTCACAACAATAGATTATGGATGAGAAAGTTTATCTCCCAGGGGACTCAAGGAATAACAGTAGAACTCAGAGAGAACATGGAATTCCAAGGGGAAATAGAAGATGACATCATCATCTCTAATAATGAAAAGGTACCTGATTCTTATATTCCACAAAATGTTGGAGAAAAGTTACATAGTATTATGTGTGACTTAAATTTGGTGGTTATGGTTATGACTATAGCGTGGGATATTGGAACAGTAGACAGCCCAGCAATTATGGATATATACATGCAATACCTGCTTAGATCTCAAGATGTCAACTATTTTGTTTTGCACCTTTAAAAAAAATAAAAAGCATGTTTATATAGTGCAATAATCAAATGCATGCTACACATGTATCGGAATAAAATAATAGGATCCTGATGTAGTAGATGAGGATAGTTTTATCATCCATTTTTTAAAAAGGTCAAAGTAGAAATCTAGCAGGGGGAGGAGTTTTAAAACATGTTTTATTTATTCGCCTTTTTATTTACTAACAGCAGAGTATTTCCCCTTAAATCAGGTCGGCACAGCCAGTGGCCCTCCACAACCTCTGAGGATGCTTGCCATAGATGCAAGCGAAACGTCAGGAGAGAATGCCTGATGTGGCCATATAGCCCAAAAAAAAATTACAACAACGCGGTGATTCCGGCCATGAAAGCCTTCGACAATACATTATCCAGGCACTCCTAGACTGTGTAATGATCTGCCAAAAGAGCTTCGGCAGCTAAACAAGATGTCTATTTTTTTTTTAAAAAAAAAAATGATGAAAGAGCTATCTTTTCTAGTTGGCCTACCCAGTAAATATTAAACTGTTGTCGAAGGCTTTCATGTCCAGAATCACTGGGTTACTGTGAGTTTTCCGGGCTGTACGGCCATGTTCCAGAAGCATTCTCTCCTGACATTTCACCCACATCTATGAGAAGGCATCCAGAGAGATTGTGAAGTCTATTGGAAACTAGACAAGTGAGGTTTATATATCTGGAATGTCCAGGGTGGGAGAAATAACTCTTGTCTGTTTGAGGCAACTGTGAATGTTGCAATTGGCCACCTTGATTAGCATTGAATGACCTTGCAGCTTCAAACCCTGGCTGCTCCCTACCTGGAGAGGGGTTAGATGGCCCTGATTGTTTCCTGTCTGGAATTTCTCTGTTTTCTGAGTCAGGGCCAGCTAACACCTCCCAGAAAAGGATCCCCCAGGCAGGAAGCAGCCAGGCTTTAAAGCTGCAAGGCTATTTAGTGCTAATCAAGGTGGCCAATTGCAACATTCACACTTGCCTCCAGCAGATAGATAGATACACACACACCTCACATTCCTAGTTTCTAACAGACCTCACAACCTCTGAGGATGTGGGCAAAACGTCAGGAGAGAATGCTTCTGGAACAGGGCCATATAGCCCAGAAAACTCACAGCAACACCAATATTAAACTGTATGTGTTCAGTCTTTCAGGGCCCCCTGCAGAGGTCAAGATAACCCTACAAGTACGTATTATCAAAGAGAAAAAACACAAAAATATCAGTAACATTCGGCCAACTAACTCAGTGTTTGATTCACACAAAAATCCCAAAATTAAATCATACATGCATATATACATAAATACAATTTGCTGTTCAATTCACGGGATTTTACATTTCACTTTCTTCAAATTAACTAATCCTAAACCATTTACTAAATATTCAGCAAAACTATGTGTGTGTGTGTGTGTGTGTGTGTGTGTGTGTGTGTGTGAGAGAGAGATATTTAAATAATTTAAATATGTGTTTTAATCTTATGTCTTTAAAATGGCTTTATGTTTTATTTTAATCACATAGTAACCTGTGGGCAAGAAATAATATTGTTATAGTTATTATTATGAATAATAATGTTATTTCATTATTTAGTACTAGCTGTCCCCTGCTACGCGTTGCTGTGGTCCAGTCTGTGCATATGTGTTTTGTGTGTGTATATATGTTTGTATATATTTGTGTATATGTGTATTTATGTGGTTATGTGCATGCGTTGTAATGTATTTTTTATTTTTTGGCCTTGTAAAGTCCCTTCTGCTGTGTTTTTCCAGTGTTTCTATGAGTGATGGTCACTCGTTGTCCTGATAGATGTATTGTGTCCAAATTTGGTGCCAATTCGTCCAGTGGTTTTTGAGTTATGTTAATCCCACAAACGAACATTACATTTTTATGTATATGGATGTACTTCTATGGATGTACAGGCACTTCTAGGGAAGCATGCATCTGATTACATTTATAACCTCTCTTCAAATACTCAAACCTATATAAGGCACCAGCTAAAATCCTTTTATTTTAATCACATAGTAACCTGTGTGGGCAAGAAATAATATTGTTATAGTTATTACTATGAATAATAATGCTATTTCATTATTTAGAACTAGCTGTCCCCTGCCACGCGTTGCTGTGGCCCAGTCCATATGTGTTTTGTGTGTGTATATATGTGTATATATATTTGTATATATGTGTATTTATGTGCATGCGTTGTAATGTAATTTTTTTTAATTATTGGCCTTTTAAAGTCCCTTCTGTGTTTTTCCAGTGTTTTTATGAGTAATGTTCACCCGTATTGTGTCCAAATTTGGTGCCAATTTGTCCAGTGGTTTTTGAGTTATGTTAATCCCACAAACGAACATTACATTTTTATTTATGTACTTCTATGGACGTACAGGCACTTCTAGGGAAGCATGCATTTGATTACATTTATAACCTTTCTTCAAATACTCAAACCTATATAAGGCACCAGCTAAAATCCTTAAAAATATAGAATATATATTTCCGAGGAGAGATATGGATGGATGGATGGATGGATGGATGGATGGATGGATGGATAGATAGAGGATGGATACATGGATAGATAGATCAGATAGATAGATAGATAGATAGATAGATAGAGGATGGATACACATACACACACAGCAGTCTCCTATACTTGAACATTAAAATCCAATAGAGCAAGCCTGGGCAAACTTTGGCCCTTCAGGTGTTTTGGACTACAACTCCCACAATTCCTAACAGCCTACCGGCTGTTAGGAATTGTGGGAGTTGTAGTCCAAAACACCTGAAGGGCCCAGGTTTGCCCAGGCCTGCTATAGAGCTTGTTTGACATTTCTAATACATTTTGAACCATTTTATTTCATTTCAAAGAGTAAAATATTCCATTATTTACATAGCAAGTGAATCTATCGCCTCCAAATCATACCTAGATTGATTTGAAAATATATATTTTCTCCCTCATCAATACAATTTGATCAATAATGCCGAAGTATAATTCTCTGGAAGCTTAAATATTTGTATTTCCCTAATTTAAAAATCCCTCAAAATAGCGAACAACCATTGGAAGCCAAGCATGTTCTGTTAGTCTCTTTTCTAACTCATTGTCATGAAGGAACCTTTATTTCTGAATTATTATTATTTTTTAATAAGCGGGACCATTTATGTCCAGATCAGGCATAAACACACCTTTCAAAGATTAATTCGTTTAACAGAAATTATAACATGACGTTGCTAGGAGTGATTTTCACCGCCTCTGAAGCTTCAAGCATTGCCAGCTTCGTCTGAAGATTCTCCCTCCTTCTCCTCAGACGACGTTCAGTCTAGTCCATTAAACTTCTCCACACACAAAAATAAACATATGTTTACCTCAGGTTTCACTGTTTTATTTAATAAATACATGCCTTACATACTGAAGAAGGGACTGTGAATTTATTTGGACCGAAATAGTTGTAATAATCACTTTACTTCATTGACAGGCCTAAGGGACGAATGAGAACAGTCCAATCCAGTTTTCTCCTCAGCCTCAAAAAAGCTGAAGTGAAATATTGTTTCTTCTGGGTGACACTGTCTCACGAAACAATTCAATTTTAGGTTAATTAATTCTGACTTTCAAGTTTATAGATTTATTATAGATCTTTAACTAATTATTTTTTGAAATATGCTAAGTAACAATTGATGTCAAGATTTGAGGCCTAGTCCTGTGCTTGATGACTGAAAAATAATGCCTATCTCTAGAATGGACCCAGTTAATCCAATACACATTTGTCAATATTGAATTAATGACGATTTATATCTTTGATGATATTTATTTATATCAAAATGATTTTAGGGAGGTACATAGATTATATCTATGTATCTGATAATAATAATCTTTATTTGTACCCCACCCCATCTCCCCAAAGGAACTCGGGACGGCTCACAACACAAATAAATACAATAAAATATATAAAAAAGTAAAATAAGCAGGCAATACCACATCAAATCAATATAAAACAACTGAAATAATAATAGTATTTCCCAACACTGGTAAAAATGGTGGTAATTTGGAAGATTTCACACCTTTTACAAATGAGCAAGAATAGCAAGAATTTAAAAAGTTTCAACACATATTCTGTATGCCTATTTCTCTCTCTCTCTCTCTCTCTCTCTCTCTCTCTCTCTCTCTCTCTCTATATATATATATATATATATGAGATAAAGGTTTTCCCCTGACATTAAGTCCAGTCGTGTCTGACGTTGGGGGTTGGTGCTCAACTCTATTTCTATGCCGAAGAGCCGTCATTGTTCGTAGACACCTCCAAGGTCACGTGGCCAGCATGACTGCATGCAATGCCATTACATTCCCACCAGAGCAGTACCTATTGATCTAAAGCAGAATTGGCGCTTTTAGCAGAAGTACATTCAGGAGAGAGTGATGCACAAGCACAGACCTTAGTATAGCGAGATAACTGGCCAGAAATCATGCTGGCAGCCAAGACGAGAATAATGCACTCTGATTGGTACGTAAGGCACCCGCAGTGATTTGCCAGGGAACATCATGTGCCTTTCCTGATAATACTGGCCGTGATTGGTCTAGCTAGCCCCAACGTGCGTTTGTTTACATTGTTACTGATTGGTAGGAACTGCGCATGGGCAAATGAAACCGTTCCTCCCTGCTGGCACAGAGGAACATTTTAGAAATGTTGCTAATTCAGTACAGGATGCTCATATAGCAGATAACATACTGTGAGAATGAAGAATTAATACTGCGCAATGCTGTTTAGCAAATAAGAATGCAAGTAGAGTGCAATGCCAAATAATATGATGTTTAATTGGATAATAGAAATGTGTTAATGCTGTGAACCAATGAAAATGATGAAGAAAGGAGGAGACGGGACCTGCCGCCATAGTGTGTATATAAGGGAAAGTTAGAGATTGCTCGGGGCTCTTGCCCTGAGGCAGCTAGTTCTGTGGGCAGGTCCCGTCAGCTGACGTTGTGCAAATAAACTTTGGCTTCATTGTACCTGCAGTGCGATTGTTGCATTTTCTCTGGTTCCTGTGCTCGCACGTTACGCAACCTGTAAGTAAAAAGATAACACCTGGGAGTTTTGGGACTCCAGATTTGCTGCTACAGATCTACTAACATTTGCATGTTTTTGAAATGCTAGTTTGGCAGAAGCTGGGGCTAACAGCGGGAGCTCACTCCGCTCCCCAGAACCAAACCTGAGACCTTTTGGTAAGCAAGTTCAGCAGCTCAGTGGCTTAATCCACTGCCGCTGGGGGCTCTCTCTCTCTATATATATATATATATACACACGCACACACATATATACACACACACATACATATACCTATATAAATAAAAATGTAATGTTCGTTTGTGGGATTAACATAACTCAAAAACCACTGGACGAATTGACACGAAATTTGGGCACAAGACAACTATCAGGCCAACGAGTGATCATCACTCATAAAAACACTAAAAATATACAGAAGGGACTGAAAAAGCAAAAAAAATACATGTATATGACAGATATAGTATCATAGATTTGAAAGGGACCCTTAAAGAAGGATAATTATATGTTGTATGTTCTGGAATAGGCAAACCAGACAATCTCTACATACAGAAACAAATACTGTTTACCCACAAGCATAAAGAAATTACATATATTTTCCTCATCACCAGACTGGGCCACAGCAATGCGTGGCAGGGGATGGCTAGTTTATATAAATAAAAATGTAATGTTTGTTTGCAGGATTAACATAACTCAAAAACCACTGGACTAATTGACACCAAATTGGACACAAGACACCTATCAGGCCAACAAGTGGCCGTCACTCATAAAAACACTGGAAAAACACAGCAGAAGAGACTTAAAACGCCATAGATAGATAGATAGATAGATAGATAGATATCACACAACACATGCGCAAAAACATACACACATATACGGTATATACACAAATACAAATATATACACAAATATATAGCCACACATATACACTTATATACACACACAAAACACATATATACAGACGGCCACAGCAATGCATGGCAAGGGATGGCTAGTGTCTGTGTGTGCATATAATTAACACCAAATTGGACACAAGACACCTATCAGGCCAACAACACATAGAAAACACACATATACAGACTGGGCCACAGCATCGCATGGCAGGGGATGGCTAGTGTGTGTGTGTATACACACATACACACACACACAATACAATGCTTTATATGTCTGAATCGCCATTGCTTGGCAACAAAAACGTGTTACAGGTCTTCTGATTAATTTTTGTTCAACTGAATTATGTGATATATGCGCATTACTATAAAAAAACTGTCATGTATATAACATTTAGAAATCTGAGGCTGTGAAGTGGTAGTGGGTCTAAAAGGCAGCTTTAAAGCACAATTCCCCACTATAATGTCAAGCAGATAAAGATACTTCCTTTCTGCACTCATGATGCACTTCTGCTTGCAGATACACAAATTGCTGAATTATTATAGAAATTATATTCTCGTTCTCACACTTGTCTCAAGTGGGTCTTTCTGGTGTCGAACAGCCCAATTACCCACTGCCCTCCAAGTGCTTTGGACTCCAACTCCCATAATTCCTAACAGCTAATAGAGCTGAAGTATGCCCATGCCTGTATCCTGGGATTTGGCATGATCTTAATACCTCTCATGAGGGCAATTGGGGGTGGCTTTCCCTGCAAATTAACTCATCTGTCTTATCTATTCCTCATTGAGAACTATAAACTTGTGCAGGATGTGGTTGAATTCCAACATCTAGGAGACCAGGGTGACTTTGTGTAAGTCTCCCCCAGTCTCAGAGGAGGTCTTGCTAAGAAAATCCAACATTGCATCATCATGAATTGGAGTCAGTATTTAAACAAAACAACCCAAAGATCTTAGGACTTGCCAAGGACGTGAAGCAGATATACCACAACTCATAATTCCCTTAGTTCAGTACTATGTTTATACATTTTTATAAAATCTAGCCTTCTGGAGATTGGATTACAATCCCCCCCAAAAATGTAGCCCATATATACAATGGTGAATAATGGGAGCAAAATCTGGAGGATTCTTTTTGGCCCCTTCTACACTGCCACCTAAAATCCAGATTATCTGCTTTGAACTGGATTATATGGCAGAGTAGACTCATACAATCCAGTTCAAAGCAGATAATGTGGCTTTTCTGCTTTGATAATATGGATTATAAAAGAAGCAATAATTGAATGTGCACAAGCAGTAATATTATTAGGTAATAGCATTAGGGTGGAAAGATAAATCAACATGGACAATAAATAAATGGTATCAATATATGGTATCAATATATGGTGGAGCAAATGGAATTTGAAATTATGAATGTGAAAATAAATGATTTAAAAATCAATGAAAATAGGAAGATAAAACAACAGGTTTTATGGAGGAAGACTTCTGGGAGTCAGTTACGAAAAATCAGAAGAAAAACAAGTCGCTTTTATAAGCAACTGCTAACATGGGAAACACAAGATGAACAAATTAAGGTCTGTCACACAAAATGGACCAAAGATCTAGGACATTCAATCTTAACACATCAATGGGAGGAAGTATGGCTAGAGAAATTAAAATATAACACCACAATGGAAATAACAGAAAATTGGATCAAGATGCAATTCAGATGGCATCTATACCCATCAAAATTAGCTAAATATAATAAAAACATTTCCAACAAATGTTGGAAATGTGACAAGGACTTAGGCACCTATTTCCACCAAGGGTGGAAATGTAAAAAAACACGTAAATTTTGGAAAAACATACACATAGAAACACAAAAAATATTAAAAGTCAGATTCAGAATGGAACCCCAATATTACTTACTAGGATTTTCCTAGAGTGCATGCAGCCGGATTGTACTAGCAAGACATTGGAAGAAAAATACAATCCCAGATCTGGAAGAATGGACATTAAGAGCTCTGGACATGATACAAATGGACTCACCCAGAAAATGAACAATAAGAAGCAAGAAACGGACTGGTCGGGTTTCAAAACATATATCCAAAACAAGAATCGCAAATTCTCGATAGACTTAAATAATTTATAAGTACAAGTTGGACAACAATGTATAACTTTAGCCTTTTTATTACATTATTAAATATACGAACCATATTACATTTATGTAACTAAAAAACAAAAGACTCATACCACTCTTTGGAAGTCAATTCTAACCCTCCCCACCCCGAGATGCACTATATCCCTCCCAACCGCACACACCCCACTCCCTACCCACCCTGTTCCCATGTTTCTGATGTATATATGGAAAAGCGCAATAAAAATCTATTTTTTAAAAATCTATGAAAATAGAATGAGAGGAATGGAAGAAAGATGGACAAGGATAAAAAACTATATAATGAATCAATCCAGAGATCAAGCCATAAGAAATAGGTTACAAATGTTATATAGTATATAGGATGGAAATGTATAAAGATACAAAGATTGTCTCAAAAAAGAAATTAATACTGTATATGTAAAAGAAAATAATCCTCATGGTGCTGGGAATTGTAAATGTTACTTGTGTAAGGTATGTATATATTTTTTGTGTATCAAAAATAAATTTATATATGTGTGTGTGTGTGTGTGTGTGTGTGAGAGAGAGAGAGAGAGAGAGAGAGAGAGAGAGATAATCTGGAGTATATGGCAGTGTAGAAGGGGCCTCTATCCACCCTCTGTGATGGGGAATAAAGTCACAATGAGATATGATTGTTGCAAACCTTTCAAGATCTTCGCCAGCTCTTCCCTAAAGATTGGCTGAATGTTGTAAATTTGCAGACCTAACTTTGATAAACTGTTGAACCAGAATGGGAAAGAGATAGATTCCCTACTCAGTGACAAAACCCACTGCATCTATATCGTTTTGGATGCATCGATCTCTAGCCCTACCTCACACAATTGTCTTGGAGATAAAATTGGATATATTGTTTTGCTTGGAGAGAGGTTGAGAAGGGAATATAAAACAAAAAAAATGCAGGAGAAAACAGAGCCATGGATTGCTCTCAATCCTGTAACTCTTGATTGTTGCCATAACTTATTTCAGGAGGAACTTAATGGAATACATATTCCTATAACAACAGTGGAGTATGTAACAGTTTAATCATTATTTGAATGAATTAAGATTGGAGAAATCTTCCAAAGTGTTAAATCTATTTAGATCTGGCCAACACACATTTTGGTGCCTCAAATGTTCTGTTTCTGGATATATTTGACCTGCTGATTCCAAAAATGGCACCGGTTTTCCCCTATCAGCTCTAGTTTCTGAGATATGAAACATATGCCTTATACTATTCTTCACACTGCTCGCCTATAAAAGATCAGGGTATTTAATGTAGTTTTTAAATTAATATATTTTATGCATGAAGAAAACTTATTAAATATTAAAAGGTAAGTGTACCATATGAAAATCATCTTATTTCATACCAAAAGCACAGGTTTATGATACAAACCTTCCATTCATTCAACAAACCATATCTAAGAAATTAGACCTGAAGTGATTTATCCAATGCTGTTTTCTTGAAGCAGCGCCCCACATAACCTCAAGAACAGGCCTAAATATCAAGACACCAAAAGAAAAGAAAAGAACGGGGGGGGGGGGGGTGTTGGGCTGTGTAATAACCATAAATATGAAAAACAAAGGATGTTTTTGTGCTGCAGTGGATACCTGTTTTTCATACTTCCTTCCCCTGTCAATTGTATCTGATATGAATGTCCCTATACCCTTGTGTTGCTAAATATTCTGAGATTCATTCTAGACAGTGAATGTGGCCATCACAGCTAGCTGATTTCATACTGAAATTGAAAGTTTGTACTAAAGTGAATTCCTCGCTTCCCAAAGGCAGTGAAATGCAGAGGAAGAACAGTTGCTGCTCTACATGCAGAGAACTGCATGAAATCATTTTGGGCAATCATAGGACTCCTATGAACAGTTTGAAAACCATTAATTTGACAAGCTATGGTGTACCATTTCTGTATCAGTGAATTTTTCACTATTCACTCAAGTGGTGCATATTCTTTCATATATGTTTTCAATCATTGTGCCTTCAAGAGCCTGAAGTCTAAATGAATGCCTGATATTTCTGGCATTGAGAATCATATATAGAAGACTATGGAACAGGTTATAAACCCTAAATGCAGTAAAGTCATCACTGCTGAAAATACATCTGTTGAATTGCAGCAAAACAAATGTATTAAAAAATAATGAACTGATTATGAGTCTTCAAAGTCCTATTTCAGTGTGACTCAGATTCTGATAACTGTCTGGTTCTTAATTGGAAGGAATTAAGCATTTGTATACCAAGATCCAATAGTTACATGAAACCGAACTTTTATCAACTTTTTAATTATTCTATATCTGTAATGCATTCCCAGTGAAATTTAAGAATTGTACCAGTGGTACATTTATTGTTTTCAGTGACTTTTCTATCATTATAATTGGACATTCTGATGAATAGTGACTTCTATTACACCTCGCATCCCTTTGAGGAAAAGTGATTGAAAGAAGGCTATAAAATGTTGACAATCATATTTCCAATAGTCCTAGCTCTGTAGTGACTTTGCTTGGCAGTAATTTTTATTTGTTTGGAGACTGCACTGTAAAAGTAAGGCACATATAATACTGACAACTATTTTAAAGCCCTTGTGGAAACGTGGAATTTTACTTTCAAGTAAACAGGAGTATACAAAGCTTTCTTATTCTGAGTTCATCTGTTCTGACCCAGTGTGATTTGAAACTGACTTTAGCACCTGCAAGGTGCTTCAGGCAGGATTCACTCTTAGCCTATTTCTATAAAATACTGCTGCGATATTTTCTTGCAGGTCTTATTTGTGTTTTATATTTATTTTCCACTTTTCAGCAACAAAATAATTCAATGTTGGTATTCACATGCTGGCACTGACTAGAAATAGACTGCCTTAGCTGTAATAAATTTGCTTCAGATTATGTGCAAGATGCCAAAAGTTCTATGTTGATGGAAGTCCTTCTAAGAGCCCATTCTTATGCTGTACATTATCTGATAGAGTGCAATGAGAAGTGGCTTAAAGTTGCCCAAGCGTATCATTTTGCCAGAATAATGATTCATAACATTTAATTTACATTAGAGATGATGCAATTGTATTTGAAATATGATTGCTATTTTAAATATTAATTTGGGCAGTGTAAGTCACACATTTTATGTTCCCAAGAGGAAGAGCAATCAGTTCTACAAGTATTACATTTTGTAGGTTTTTATGTCTTAATGCGGCATTGAATTCTTGCCAATTTGGAAGCTGTTCTGAGTCCTCTTCGAGGTTAAGATCGAGCAGGGTAAAATAGTAAATAAATAAGTAAATAAATAAATCTTTTGTTTGTAAAAAATTTAAAAGTCAGATATCACATACTGAAAACAATATCCACCTGTAAACATTTAAATACTATTGATGAGGATGTGGTTTTAAAAGTGTTATTTATTGATTATTGAAGTTTTGCATAGTTCCGTGAGCACAATGTCAATTTGGCACTGACAGTAGTCAATCAATGCAAATTATGAGATCAATTATGGCTTCTAGGACAGAAGACCTATTAAGTGGCTGGAGAAGGTATGAAGACTGGCTGTTGTGAATATATTTTTATAACTTAAAAGAATCACTTTTAAGATTAGGCAAAACATTTAATATTCACTGCAAAACGAGACTCACAATAAACAGCTTGTATATAAAGAGAAATAATACAGTGACCTATGTGAAAAGCAAACACTATTAGTATACTAAATTAATTCTGAAAAAAGAAGCATTGATAGATCTATATGTCACAGGTTTGTGTAAACAAAGTCATGTGAATTTGAATGTTTAATTAAGACTAGAGGGAAAGCATTCATCTGATAACAAGAACAAAGCAAAGTTATATTTGGATGTTCAAATCATATAGAGTATTTGTTCAGCTAATCATTTGAATAGTAGGAAGGATAGTACATTAAAGTTGTACACAAGGAGAGCTACATTCCAGATGGTAATTTGCTAGACATAAAATGTGCAACAAACATTACAGATAACAGTTTGCTTTTATCTGGAAAGGCATTATTTGATTATTGGGGATGCAAAAAGATACTGTCAGTACAAATCAGTGATCACCTCTTGGAGACTTCGATTACTGAATTCTTATGCTCTTGATAGCATGGTAGTTCATGTGTATTGTCCTTCCCCTGAAGACTAATGGAGCCAATTAGACTCTAAAACTTAGTAATGGGACCCATCATTCAAGATGTATCAAGAAAAATTGGAAAAGGCTCAGAGGAACATTGTAAGAATGACAACGGACCTAAAAAGGCCAATAGTTAATGAATACTAAAACCAATAAAAGCTATATATTCAAAGGTATAGTTTTCAAACTGCTAAATGATAGTTGAATAAGGCCAAAACAACAACAAATTGTTTCTAATTTTGTCCATCCTCTAATTACTAGCAGAACAGACAGTGATGATAGAAACATTTTTCAACCCTCATGAGTAGATTTAGGGGACAGGTAAGAGAGGAAAGTACTACTGAACACGGAGAAGCTTGTTTATAAATTGTTGGATCTAGGCATGTAAGCCAAAAATGCTAAAGCTTACAGACAAGTTTAGAATACATATTAACTCTATTAGTAGTTCAGGAAATGGAAAAACATTACTGAAAGTTGAAGATCAGGAATTAGTAACAGATAGTTGCTGTATTCCAATTGCAAACTGGTTAATCACTGGATAGGTATTTTGGAACAACGGATATATTCAGATTTCCTCTGATTCTCAGTATTACAGTGAACATATCCATCTCCTTCAGAGTAAAGCCAGTCACTTCAAGGATAACATCCATCCATCTTGCCCTTGGTCGGCCCTCTTCCTTTTTCCTTCAATTTTCCCCAGCATCATTGTCTTTCCTGTCTACTCATTATTTATTTATTTATTTATTTATTTATTATTTGGTCTTGTATGCAACCAGTCCATGAGGGCTCGGAGCGGCCACATAAAACAACATAAAAACAGAAATAAAACATCAGTTAAGGCTAGATCAAGATTTTGAATTTCAGCAATCGAATGCCAGCCGAAATAGATAGGTTTTGCATGCCCTGCGGAAAGATGACAAGTTTCGCAGGGCACGCACTTCAGTTGGCAAGGCATTCCAAATGGATGGCGCTACGACAGAGAAGACTCTGCACTGTGTAGATGTTAAACGGATGGCTTTAAAACTGGGCCCTTCGAGTAAGTTCAGATATTCAGAACGAAGTGATCTCTGGGGTCGGTAGGGGGTGAGACGGTCCTTCAGATACATCGGCCCTAGACCATACAAGGCCTTGAACGTTAACACCATCACCTTGAATGTGATCTGGTGCTCGACCAAAAGCCAATCGAGCTGCTGGAGAATAGGAGTTATGTGGCATCTCACTGGAACCCCAGCGAGAAGTCGCGTAGCGGCATTC
The DNA here is from genome assembly GCA_030556195.1 of Anolis apletophallus. NCBI lineage: Eukaryota > Metazoa > Chordata > Lepidosauria > Squamata > Anolidae > Anolis > Anolis apletophallus. The sequence goes on along the minus strand of JARBWK010000006.1, from coordinate 27,684,687 downwards.
TGTACAAGCGCAAGTTTCCAGATCATAGACAAGGGTAGGCCAATGTAGAGGGCATTACAGTAGTCTAGTCTCAAGATGACCGTGGCTTGGACCACTGTGGCTAAGTCGTCTCTAGACAGATAGGGGGGCAGCAGCCTAGCCTGCCGCAGATGGAAAAAGGTGGTTTTGCTAACAGTGGAGACCTGAGACTCCATTGTCAGCAAGGGGTCTAAGATGACCCCTAAGCTCTTTACGTGACGGGCATAGTGCCTCGCCATCCAGGATAGGCAGCTGGTCCAGCCCACCATCCAGTCAACCCAGCCACAGTATCTCCGTCTTTGCTGGATTCACCCTTAATCTGCTGGCACGCAGCCATCCAGTAACGGCTTCAAGGCACTGATGGAAATTTACGGATACAGAGTCCGGCCGGCCTTCCATCTTCAGAACAAGCTGGGTGTCATCAGCGTACTGATAACATTCCAGCCCGAAACTCCGAACCAGTCGAGCAAGTGGTCGCATGTAGATGTTGAATAACACAGGGGAGAGTATAGCCCCTTGAGGGACCCCACATGTTAGAGGGGACCTCTCAGAGACTAAACCTCCCCTTTCCACTCGCTGTCTCCTGTTGTGTAGAAAGGACAACAGCCATTTCAAGGCTGTCCCCCTGACTCCAGCAACGGCAAGGCGCTGGGTCAAAAGATTGTAATCGAATGCTGCTGTGATGTCCAATAACACAACCAGCGCTGAGCCGTCCTTGTCCAACTGGCATCGAAGCTGATCTGAGATGGCGACCAGGATGATCTCCATCCCATGCCCTAAATCAGGGCTGTCCAACTGGCAGCCCGGGAGCCGTATACGGCCCCCCAGCCCCTTCCCTCCGGCCCCTAAGCTTTTTAATAAAAAATGAAAAATGAAAAATAATTTTTTAAAAAAAAATTTAAAAAATACCTACTTCCGGGTTCGGAGCAAGTATTGCAAGAATACACAATCCACACGGGATTTCGCTGTCAACGCGAGATCACGCCAGTGTTGACAGCGAAATTCCGTGTGGATTGCATATCCTCGCGATACTCTTCGGCTACTCTACTACTGGATCGCTGAGGCCCACAGACGCGATTAGGACCTTCTTCGACTCAGTCGGTCGTTGCCTCTCTCGTCGTCCGGGTACTCCTGGATCCTGCGCGTTTGGAAAAGGTAGGCCGAAGCAGGGGGTTCCTCAGGGGGCTCCTCATTCCCTCCCCCCATCTCCCCTCATGTATTAAATATAAAATTAAATATATTTAAAGATGAAATAAGGGGAGATGGGATACATTAAAATAAGGGGGGAGGGGAGGAGGGAATTAAATATATTTAATATTAAATTAAAATAAGGGGAGAGGGGAGGATGGAATTCAATATATTTAATATTAAATTAATATAAGGGGGAAGGGAGGATGGAATTAAATATATTTAATGTTAAATTAAAATAAGGGGGGAGGGGAGGATGGAATTAAATATATTTAATATTAAATTAAAATAAGGGGAGAGGGGAGGATGGAATTAAATATATTTAATATTAAATTAAAATAAGGGGGAGGGGAGGATGGAATTAAATATATTTAATATTAAATTAAAATAAGGGGGAAGGGAGGATGGAATTAAATATATTTAATATTAAATTAAAATAATTTAATATCTTATCCCTGCATTTTATCTCAGTAAAAGATTATATTTGACTGTATGGATGCCCCTTTTGAATGCCCACCTTGCATTTAATGTTAGTAAAAGATTATATTTGACTGTATGGATGCCCCTTTTGAATGACCACCTTGCATTTTATCTCAGTAAAAGATTATATTGGGGGCGGGGCAGACCCTACGGCCCCGCAGGTCATCCGTGACTGGAATTCAGGCCCCTGGGCCGGTAGAAGTTGGACAGCCCTGCCTTAAATGGAAGCTGGACTGGAAGGTATCTAATCTGGCTGTGTCATCTAGGAACTGCTGCAGCTGCCCCGCTACTGCCCTCTCAATCACTTTACTGAGGAACAAAAGATTTGAAACCAGGCAGTAGTTGGAGGGAACTGATCATCTAAATTCGGTTTCTTCAGCAGCGGGGAGACCACTGCCTCTTTTAAACCCTCTGGAAAAACTCCTTGCTCAAGGGAGCTGTTAATTATTTTCAACTGAGGGTCACGTAGTCTCTCTAAGCAAGATTTCACCAACCAAGAGGGACACGGATCGAGGGAGCAAGTGGTTGGTCTGGCTGCAGCTATAAGTTCATTGACAGCCTCTGTGTCTAGTGGGACGAACCGATCGAGGGTGGGCCCAGCAAGAGGCCACAGAGTCACAAGTTCACTAACTGTATCAATTGTGGCAGGGAGTTCCCGGCGGAGCTCCTAGATCTTGTCTGTAAAGTAACTCTGAAAAACCTCAGCTGTAAGGGCCTGATCATCATTATGTGGCCAACTTCATCATTGTCTTTAATAACCTTCCCTCCAATGAGCAGTCAGGTTTTATTTCCTGAAGTATGGACTGATTGGATCTTCTTGCGGTCCAAGGCACTCTCAGAATTTTCCTCCAACACCACAGTTCAAAAGCATCTACTGTATCTTCCTTTGTTCAGCCTTCCTTATGCTCCAGCTTTCACATCCATAGGTTACTACAGGGAATATCATTGCTTTAACTATGCGGATCTTCATTGCCAGTGTGATGTCTCTACTCTTCACTTTTTTATCGAGATTGGTCATTGTTCTCCTCCTCTCCTCTGATTTCTTGACTGCAGTTTGCGTCTGCAGTATCTTTGCATCTAGAAATACAAAGTCTGTCACTGCCTCCACGCTTTCTCCCTCTGTTTGCCAGTTATCGATCAGTCCTGTTGCCATTATCTTGTTTTTTTAATGTTTAACTGCAACTCTGCTTTTGCATAATAAATTGTGGCAAGTTCTTGGTGATATGGGGATCCCAAGTCACCTTGTCTGTCTCCTGAGGAATCTGTATAATGATCAAGTAGCAACAGTAAGAACTGACCATGGAACAACAGACTGGTTCAAGATTGGGAAAGGAGTATGGCAGGGCTGTATACTCTCACCCAACCTATTCAACTTGTATACAGAACACATCATGTGATGTGCGGGGCTTGACGAATCCAAGGCTGGAGTTAAAATTGCTGGAAGAAATGTTAACAACCTTAGATATACAGATGATACTACTTTGATGGCTGAAAGCAAGGAGGAGCTGAGGAGCCTTCTAACCAAGGTGAAAGAACTTGATGTTAATGGAGTTAAAATTGAGTGGGACAAATAATTAGGTTGTCCTATACAAATTAACAACTGCTTCAGCTTCAATGGCAAAAATCTATTTAGATATAAAACTAAGTCTGGTTTAACAAAATTGATGGATGTTGGCAATGTAATACAGGTTGAGTATCCCATTTCTGAAATGCTTGGAACCAGAAGAGTTTTGGATTTTGGCATTTTTATGGTGTTTTTAACATTTGTAAGTCGCCCCGAGCCTGACGGGAGTGGCGACGAATAAGCTTAAATAAATAAATAAATAAATAAATAAATAAATACAGTAGTTGTATTTGCATATATATGAATAAATGATATATTGGAAATGGGACCCATGCCTAAATACAAGGGGAAATTTATGTAATATTTTCACTAATTTTGTGCAAAAGGCAAAATTTGTGTACACTGCACCACCAGAAACACACTAATGCTTGATTTTTGCTTTTTGCTTAATGAGTTATTAGAAAATTTTGTTAAGGATATAATTTACTATAGTTTATGTACTGGGTGCTTCCTGTCCATTACCACAACAAAATCAATACAGCTAGAGTTACATATCAAGTTAACTGTGGAAATAACTTGGAGCAGCAATTTCAATGTATAGAAATAAATAAGCCCTATACGGTTTTGGCTCAGCTTACTTGTCCGAACGTATCTCCCCTTATGCCCCACCTTGAAACTTATGATCTTCCGGGGAGGCCCTGCTCTCAATCCCACCTTCGTCACAAATATGTTTGGTGGGGACAAGAGACGGGCCTTCTCGGTGGTGACCCCTCACCTGTGGAATCTGCTTTCCAGCGATATTAGGTCAACTTCTTCCCTCCTTTTCTTTAGGAAAAAGTTAAAGACGTGGCTATGGGGCCAGGCATTTGGTTAGATAATTGGGTAGCAGGTGGACAATAGAATGATGCCAGTGTTACGAAAACAGACTGTGGACTGGCTTTGGATTGCAGAACTCGAACTATTTGTATAGTTGTATTTTTAATAGTATTTTAACTGGTTTTAATCTGATTAATGTGTTTTATTGTGTAATTGTTGTTTTTATTGACTGTATATGTGGGCATCGAATTGCTGCCAGTTGTGAGCTGCCCTGAGTCCCCCTCCGGGGGTAGAGAAGGGCGGGGTATAAATATCTGAAATAAATAAATAAAATAAACATGTTTTATTTTCAACCATGTCGCATCAGTTTTAGCTTTTAAGTCCCACCAGCAAAGCAGAAATACCTCCATATCACACACTCCCTTATAGACAACTAAATGTTGACATATTTAAGCAGAACTGTCCATGGTTTCAAGTGGCAAAGAGCCTTATTGTATTACTTTCAGAAATCATATATACATCTGCATTTACTCACAAGCAACCTTACTGAATTTGGCAGGATGTACTTGCACAGGATCAAGTATTAAGGCTGTAATCCTAAACACATTACTGGAGAGTATGGCTGTACTTCTACGCATAGTTACTTGAAGCTAAGTTTAATTTAAACTTTAAAATAGATATGCATTGTACATAGAAGATAATAACATATTTAAAGTTTAAAGTAAACGTGCATAGCATTGAGCAACATGTCCCACCGAACTCAGCTGTTCAGTTAGATAATTAAAGAGAAAATATAATCTTGATAGATAATCCTGCTAAAGAGGGAAATTGCCAAGTGTTTAAAGCAACCTGCTTGATACTAATAGCTTGTTCAATAGGATTAGATCTAAGATTAATCTCAGCATTAAATGACAAAACATTCTCAGTATAATGACAGTAAGTAACTCTCCTGTGATCCTGTTGACCTTGTGCTCCTACACTTCTATGAATGGAGTTATTTCTCCAGCAAAATAGTAGCTAAAATGTCTGATTGTTTTTTCACAGAAATGAAAGAAGGGAGCAATCATTTAACTTTGGCATCTGTCAAGACCTGTGCTTCTGTAGGGGGTTGCTGACTATCACTGGAGCTTCCTGACTCTAGGCCTTTCCCTTCTTGTTGAAATGAGAAGATCAAGAAAGAACAATAACTACTGAATAATATATGTTGTCCGAACAGCATATCTTCCAAGGCCATATAATGGCAGGAGCAATTCCAATTAATGTTCTGTCACCCCACTTTTTCAGCTGCTTTTAAAATACCCCTGTGTCTCTCCTCTGTATATACCGGTAGTTCCTCAGTGCATTGCTAGGCTGCTCTGCATTTCTTGTTTTACGGTTTCACCTTTGTCATATTCCATGTCTTTTGTAACTTTGGACTTATGTTTTATCTCCGAATATGACCACTGCTGAATGTCTTTTTGGTCTGAGTCTAGTTGCATTATTACTTCTCTTATTCCTTAGTAGGCCACTGATCCACTTCTGATGGGAGTCTCAGCTTTCCGATGCCCCCTCCCTTCATATTTTACTGTCTGTCCCTTTTGCACACCGGAACACCAACAAAAACATGGCTGCCTCTATTCCATCTAGTCTGGCTCTAAGGCTGAAATGATAAAATGGTGTTCAGATATATAATCCATTCCTTTTTCAATCTTTCCTCTGGGTACTGCCTTTCTTTTCAAATGCTCAAATGTGAGAAGGCAGAGCACGGAGTGTTAATAGTTTGGGCTGGGTTGGGGTCAAATGTATTAAGAGTCATCACAATGGAGATGAAGAAGAAGTCAGCAGGTCAGGTGCCTGCTTGCCTCTGTAAAAGAAAAAGAGGATTAAGGGAAACCATCTGCACCTGTCAGGTGTGTTTCCCCAGGCAACAGGTTACAGGCTGTCCCTCACCAGGTGAAAACACAATTCCAGATGACAGGTGCTATGTATGTATAATAAAATGGATCTAGTGTTTGGAACAGATTAAAGCACTGTCTTTGAAGTATTGTCTCATGCCATATTTTTGCAATATTAGCCAGCATAGAACTATTTCCGTGAGGGTTAGTTTTGCTTGCTACATTTATAATTGCCATCTATAGTGCAGGCGCCTGTATTTTTAAAATAATTTAGCAGGTATGGGTTCTGGGACAGAAGTGAAATTCCTGTGAAACCCCCCTTCCCCCAAATCTGCAGTGAGACTGCAAAACCCATCGTTCCTCACCATGGGTTATGCTGGCTAGAGTTGATGGGATTTGTTGTCTAACAGCATGTGGAGGTCCGCATGATTTCTACTCTTGTTTTAGGGTCACTTGATATCCTACTGTGTAGACTGAATTTCAGCAGGTGTTGCCTGCGTAACAATGTGCTCTCCCTCTAAATTTCATTTTCTTTACAATTGTTTTAGGGATAGAAGTCTTCCTCTTTTTTTTCACCTGACAATTCCATCAGGGATAGGCAACTTGAGGCCTTCCAGATGTTGTTGGTCCACAGTCACTGTTAGCTCCAGCCAACCTAGTCATGAGTGAGGACTGAAGAAAATTGCAGTTCAACAAATATCAGGAGCCCCATGAGTTTCCCATTCCCCGTTTTTCATGTATCTGTATTAGACTACTGTTAATGAGCAAGGGGAAATTGTTAATATCTTTAAAAATCATCTCCATCTGTATCTGTATACCTTTATAAAACGGAATGTTTGTGTGTATGTGTGTATGTGTGTATGCGGAGGGCGGAAGGACGGATATGTGGCAGCTATTTGCATAAAGTCCTTTGATTGGACAGCCTCGCCACTCCAAAATTCTAAGGCACCAGACAGAGGGCATTGCTAGCCACTGATTAGCCAGCATCCCAGAATCCAGGCCTCTACATTCAAACAACAGGATTTCTTCCCACTGAGGGGAAAAAAGCCAGCAACCCAGAATCCAGGCCTCTACATTCAAACAACAGGATTTCTTCCCACTGAGGGGAAAAAGCCAGCAACCCAGAATCCAGGCCTCTACATTCAAACAACAGGATTTCTTCCCACTGAGGGAAAAAGCCAGCATCCCAGAATCCAGGCCTCTACATTCAAACAACAGGATTTCTTCCCACTGAGGGGAAAAAAGCCAGCATCCCAGAATCCAGGCCTCTACATTCAAACAACAGGATTTCTTCCCACTGAGGGGAAAAAAGCCAGCATCCCAGAATCCAGGCCTCTACATTTAAACAACAGGATTTCTTCCCACTGAGGGGGAAAAAGCCAGCAACCCAGAATCCAGGCCTCTACATTCAAACAACAGGTTTTCTTCCCACTGAGGGGAAAAATGCACCATCAACATTCCCTCCCCACTTGGCTCTGTGAAAACAAAATGGATTCCTGTATTCTCATCCCCCTCAGCTTTTAGAAAACGGCTGCCTGCCATTCGGCCTTTTAAAGTTACCAATAGCAGGCCATAACATTACAGGCCCCAAAATAGAGTTTAGGGCAGGATGGCCGACGAATGATGGGATTTGCATCCCAATTCACTTCCCAGAAAACATTGTAGCCCCTACAAATCCCCTTCTCCCAGATAGGCCCAAAAGAGGCATCCATCTTCCCTCTTCATCACAGTGTCAGAGAAAGGCAGCTTCTGACAGGATCTTTAGAACAGGCACTGTCACTCTACAAGGTAAGGCCCTACTTCACTCAAAAGACACAAGAGAAAACAATAAATACCTTTCTCTAATGCCTTTTAATGCTTATATAAATAATTCTGGCCCAAAGCCCCCTCACCCAGCCTCATTGGACCATACTGCTAATTCCATGCAGGCCTTTTCCATTTTTTTTTTACTCCTTTCTGTTTTACACCGGTATACTTTCACAGGCCAGGGCGGATATGTGGCAGCCACTTTCACAGGCCAGGGCGGATATGTGGCAGCCACTTTCACAGGCCAGGGCGGATATGTGGCAGCCACTTTCACAGGCCACAGCGACCAGCGCGGGTGATGGACCTGCACCAAACTTGGTACACATAACCCCCCTATGACATGACCCACGTATTATGGGATTTGTAGTACTTTCCAAGACTTTGGTTCCCACAGACCACTGAGGCCACCAAAAAGGACCAATACAGGCCACACTCAGCACATACAGCCCCCATGACCCACTCTACGTCCTGGTGCAGTTCGGAGGAGGGTGGGCCATGGATGATGGGACTTGAAGTGCCTCTACTCACTTCCCAAGTCCGCTGCAACCCTCATCCAATCACTGATCGAGACCAAACTTGGCATACATAACCCCATGACTGCCTTCATGTCCTGGTGAGGTTTGGGGGAGGACTGAAAATGGATGATGGGATTTGTAGTACTTTTACACCCCTCTGTTCCCACAGACCACTGTGGCCCCCAACAAACACCGAGAAAGTCCACACTTGGCACACAGAGCCCCAGTGACCCACTCTACAGCCTACTGAAGTTTGGAGGGGGACAGAACATGGATGATGGGACTTGCAGTACCTTCCCTCACTTCCCAATCCTGCTACAATGACTGATCAACACCAAATCTGGCACACAGAGCCCTCATGACCCACTCTACAGCCTGGTGCAGTTTACTGTGAGACGGACCACGGATGATGGGACTTGAAGTACCTTCACTCACTTCCGAAAAACAATGCATCCCTCATCCATTCACCAATACAGACCAAACTTAGCACACAGAGCCCCCATGACCCAATCTACATCCTACTACACTTTGGGGGGGGGACGGGACACACAGAGATGATGGGACTTGCACTACCTTCAGTAATTTCATGATACCACTGCAACTCCCAATAATGATGGATCAAGACAAACTTGGCACACAGAGCCCCCATGACCCACTCTACATCCTGCTGCACTTCTCAAATGACCCGGGCCGGGTCCCCAAGCTAGTATGAGATAAAATCTGGAAAAGAAAAGGAAGAAAAATATTTAAAATATCTTTTAACTGCCAAGCATAACGTAACTAAATATATAACTGACCGTAGAGCCTTCTTGCTTTTGCTGTTGTAGTTGTGATGCAGATATTCTTGAGTAAAGCTTCTCACTAGCTTGCTTTTCTTTCTTCAAACTGCAACTTAATCTGCAGTCTGCAAGGTAAAGCATTTCAGAGAATGAAGATAAACAGGATAATTCCCAGTGTCCCTATAGCAAACTACTGTCAGATCAAGGGTCACTAGAAAGGTTGGTGGTCCTATGTATGCTATATAAGATGTTAATATCCAAACTGCACTATTACAGAAGCTTGGTATCATTTTCACAGTCAGATGTCTATCCTACAAAATCCTTGATATTTAGATGAAATACTCAGACTCTACTAGATAGCCCTAATGCTGTAGTACAGGGAGGACATTAGGCCTCTCTTGCACAGGTGCCTTTCACCAACCCCCCCCCCCCACAGGATGCCACTTTCTAGAACAGAAATAGAACAGTCCCATTTTTAATCACTTCAATATTGTAGATACTCCTCACGCTATTTAGACTGGAATCAACATTCTTTTCACTTTGTATGTTGTGCATTCAAGTTGCTTGTCAACTTATGGTGACCTTATGAATTTCATAGGATTTTCTTGTGCAAGGACTTCTCAGAGGTAGCTTTGCATTTCCCCCCTTTGAAATACAGCGTCTAGTCCTTGATGGAGTCCCATGTAAGTATTACCAGGAATTACCCTGCTTAACTTCTAAAATCAGACAACATCTGGTGCCATTAGGCCTCATAGGCCTCATCTATACATCTGAGACCAGATTATCAATGGTGCAATTGTTTCAGAATGGCTAAGAAGCAAAGTGATGTTGCTAGGTTTTATTCTTCCACAATCCTGTCAAAAAATATCTCCCAAGGTTTCGGTTACCATCAACAATACATTGAACATTTTGTGTGGTACTTGAGGAATTGAGCAAAAATTTATTTATTATTATTTATTTATTACATTTATATACCACCCCTCTCAGCCTAGGGGCGACTCGGAGCGGTTAACAATTGGCAACAATTTGATGCCAGAAAAATGACGTCAAGGAAACAATCATAAAATACAATTAAAACACTAGCAAAGAATATAAATATATAAAAACTGTACAAAGCCTTAAAAACATTATCATAAGCTTCTCCATATCAAGTCATTGTCCAGTTGCGTTGTCAAATGGTTCCATGGTATCTATCATATATCTATGCCATAATTGGGAAGGCCTGCTCAAAAAGCCAGGTTTTTATCTTTCTTTGAAAAGTCAGGAGGGAGGGGTCCGATCTTATCTCTCTAGGCAGGGTGTTCCACAGTCGAGGGGCCACTGCTGAGAAGGCCCTGTCTCTCATCCCTGCCAAACACATCTGTGAGGAAGGCGGGACCAAGAGCAGGGCCTCCCTAGAGGATCTTAGCATCCTAGAGGTTCATAAGGAGATATACGTTTGAATAGGTAAGTTGGACCGAAACCATTTAGGGCTTTATAGGATAAAGCCAGCACTTTGAATTGTGCCTGGAAGCAAATTGGCAGCCAGTGGAGCTGGCGCAGCAGAAGAGTTGTGTGAAGACGCGCCTGGGGTCTTTGACTTAGAATAGGAACAAGGACGTGACATCTCTTCCCAGGGGACTTCTTCTTGCCTTCCCATAGAGAACTGGAACTCTCAAGGACCAAACCAGTCACCTTAGATAACTCAAACAGGCTTTATTGTTCACAAAAGGAGTTATCTTGTTGAGGTATTAAACTTAGTTCTCCAAACAGGGGTAAAATAAAATATACATTACAGTTCTTTAGTTGTTTGGGTCCAGGAAGCTTTCAGCCGGATGGCTTTCCAAATTCTCTCTCTCTCAATGGTTTTGAGGTGAGAACTCTCTTAGCCCCAGTCAAATGGCCTATATTGAAGGCACAGAGCCTTCCTATTGGTGCCAAATGACTAGTTGAAGGCGCTTGAGATTCCACAGTCCCATCCAGGTGTGCTGGATATGCAGAATGAATCCAAGAATTGGTGCTAGAGAATGCCTGACTGAGGCCTGGCTGGCAAACCCTCTAACACGTCCTCTTCTGTAGAGATGCAGGCAAAATCTAAAGAGAAAGCTAGATTTCCAAAGTCTCAAGGGGGAGGAAAAACAAACTTAACGATGATTGACAGCTCTAAAGAACCAATCAATGCAACCAAAACTTAACAACACTAAACAGACTAGCTGAAACATAATACAATAGTTTAAACCTTGCAACTTAAAGTCTTATACACAGGTGGCATCAGCCACGCCTTCACAAGTTGTGTGCTCCCTGAGCACCGCTCCTGTTAGCAACCTGGCTGCCGCTCGTTGGACCATATGCAGCTTCCGAACAGTCTTCAAAGGCAACCCCACGTAGAGCGTATTGCAGTACTCTACGGGATGTAACCAGAGCGTGGACTACTGTGGCCAAATCAGACTTCCCAAGGTACGGGCACAGCTGGTGCACAAGTTTTAACTGTGCAAATGCTCTATTGATCATCACCGAGACCTGGGGTTCAAGGCTCAGCAATGAATCCAGGATCACACCCAAGCTGTGAACCTGTGTCTTCAGTGTAATCCCGTCTAGCACAGGCTGTAACCCTATGCCCTGTTCAGCCTTACAACTGGCCAGGAGGACCTCTGTCTTGTCTGTATTCAATTTCAATTTGTTCGCCTTCATCCAGACCATTCTAGCAGCCAAGCACTGGTTCAGGACCTGAACATCCACCTTAGTAGCAGGTGGGAAGGAGTGACAGAGTTGGACGTCACAGATGACACCATACCCCGAAACTCCGGATGATCTCTCCCAATGGCTTCATGTAGATGTTTAAAAACATGGGAGACAGTATTGAGCCCTGAGAAACTCCACAAGACAATGGTTGTGGAGTTGAATAGGAGGAAGGACCAGAGCCATTGCAAAGCAGTACCTCCAAGGCCCATTCTCGCAAGGCGTCCCAGAAGGATACTGGTCTGCAACTGTCTTCGAAGTTTTTGATCTGGATATGTGTTCATGAAGGGAGATGTTTGTGCTTTTTGTCTTGTGTGCTGTTTAATTTCCATTTCACTACTAGAATTGTCCAGTCACAAAGTGGATCTCTTTTTGGCATTCTGCTCCAAAAAGGTTTATCTTCTTTATAGCAATGGGACATTTTATATTGTTAGCTTTTGCTCTTAATATGGTTCCTACCTACTCCCCCTCCCCATCATATAAACCAGTGGAACTGAACTGTTAAACAGTTTAAACACTTAGTTTCAAATACTCAGCTGTTGCCTACATTAATGAACGTAGCTCTATTCCATGTTAATGAATACAGTGCATCAAGGGACTAAAAACTACAGATCAAAAAGCCATTTTGTAACATTAATTTTAATAGCAAACCTTGTTCTCAACCATTTTAAAACTAATTAAAACCTATGTTCTTTTTAGAATTAATGAAATTATGTTTTCAAGGTAAGAGCTGGTGTGGTATAGTGTTTTAAGCATTGGACTACAAATCTGGAGACAAGGGTTCAAATCTCTGCTTGAACATGGAAAATCACTGGCTGAGGTCTTCTGGGATGTTCTGGCCAGTTATCCCCCAGAACACATGATAATTTCCCAAAATAAGGGACTGTCCCTTACAATACAGGCTGCCTGGCAAGCCTATACACAAGATGTATATAGAAGGGATCATAAACTGTTTTTTAAAAAATGTAAATATACTTTATAGAATGTTTAATTTATAAATAGACCCAATCTGAAATATACTTCATGTAGCATACTTGCAAAATGAAATATATTCATCAATATTATTTTATCACCTAGTAAGATGTGTTTTGGAGTAGACAATGCCAATTTTCATTTATTTTTAATTGGTGAACCAGCTGGGTACTATTCCACCTAAAAACAGATATTTGGATGCATAGACCAAACTTAAGTACAGAGCATGGTTTGTTGGCAGAGCCCATGCTTTGAATTCACATAATTCCAGGTTCAGTAACTGGAATTTCTAGTTCATAAAAAGTATCAGGGATCACCTGAAGATCCCAGGAAACCACTGCTATTCAGAGTGTCCAATACTGAGCTAGATAAAGAATACATTAGCCTGGAGTAAGGCACTTTCCTATATGGGTGCATATCCAGTCACCCAGATGTTGTTTGATGACTCCCATAGCTTGTGATCACTGGCCATGGTGACTAATGTGATGGGAGCTGTAATGCCTGAAGAGTCACAGGTTTCTCCATCCCTTCAATAGGTGTTGGTACTTAGACACTCCTTTTGGGATTTAATGTTTAGAACTGGAAAAATTGACAATAACAAATCACTAAACCCTGGTGTTCTTCAAAACTGGGATTCAAATCAGTGTGCAAATTAAAACAAGTGAACTATTTGTCTTCCATTGAAGACCAGATGGTATATTTCAGAGAAAATTCCTTGCCTAAGGAAATTTATGAAATTCATGGGCCACCTTAAGTTAGCAGGCAACATGAAGGCACATACACAATTTTTATATTTATTTATTTAATTTATATCTTGTCCCCCCTACTCCCCTCGGCATTGGGTCCAGTTTTATCAGACAGTCAGAATAAGTTTACCAGATAACAGAAGGACAGCAAAATGCCATGTGGGAATAAAAATAATATCCACTCTCAAATGAGCTGGCCTAAATACCCCAAAAGGCACCAAGGTACTATCTAATCTTGGAAGCTAAGCAGGGTACTTGGATGGGAGACTGTCAACAATTACCAGGTGCTTTAAGTTACATTTCAGAGGAAGGAAGTGGCAAAACCTCTGAGTGTTTGTTGCCTAAGATTTTAATTGATTTAAACTGTGATTTTTAAAATATTGTTTATATTTAATTCTGTTTTAATGTTTGCATGTTTGTATATTTGAAATTGTTTGCTAATGCTGCTATGTTGAGCTGCTTTGAGTCTCCTTCAGGAGAGATAAAGTGGGATATTAATAATAATAATAATAGATCCTATGAAATTTATGGATCACCATAAGTCAACATGCAAATTAAAGCCACACAAATACAGGTGCAGAGTAATGAAAACACGTAATGGTATCCCCTCAAGATAATGGTGAACAGGTCTGGTTTTACTAAGGACAAATCTCAGCAAACTGGAATTATCTCTACTGCTGAGATATAGAGATGAAAGTAGGAGGGCCAATTTACCAAGCCAGAAAGAAACAGAACAGAAAGTTTTGTAGACATAGGAAGTTGGACAATCCGTTGATACAGCTTTAGTATTATTTGTGCTAACTGATGATGGGTTTTCTTGGTTTTAGACAAGTCTTTCTCAGATATAGAGGGGAGACAAAACAAATTTCACAAAACAACTAGGGGAAAATGCAAGTGATTTTTTTTGCATGCAAAACATGTGTTTTATCAAGGAAAACTTTTAGACTTATATCCTGACTATTTACATTTTATTGCTTATCTAGTTGAATGGAATGTGTACTTGAGTGTGTGTTTAAAATACTAATTGTAGTAGTGCTTGTGCTATGTTTTATTTCCTTGGTTTTGTTTATTTTAACTGTTTGGGAACAGTTAAAAAATGAAAAACATCCATACCAGTGAGAAATCAATCAATCTTAAAATTCTGAGTGGTAAACAACCAAAATTAATCTTTAACTGACCAAATCCAAGGAGATGCTATGCTGGTTTCTTACTGGTCCTGTACCTTTGTTTTTGTAACTTCTTTGGCACTCTAGCTTACCAAGTAAAACTATTTTGATCAATTACCTCTGTGATGGGAGTAGCAAAGAATTAATTTGCATTCCTAATTTTTTCCATACTGGGCTGAGAATACAGGAAACTGTTTACTTCAGTAGATCTCAATCTTTGAGTTCCCAGATGTTTTGGCTTTCAACCCCGAGAAATCCTAACAGCTGGTAACCTGGCTGGGATTTCTGGGAGTTGTAGGCCAAAACATCTGGGGGCCCACAGGTTGCAAACCACTGACTTAGTGACTAAACGTGACTGACTGACTGACTGACTTAGATGGAAGTGAAAAGAATCAATGTTGCAGACACACAGCAAAGAATAAAGGCAACACAGAATGAAAATCTCTGAGAACTGGAAATAACCTAATCAAAGACTGAATCAACGACTATCAGAAATGAAGTTAAAGAAAGTGATGCTGCTTGGCTGCATATCATCAACTCACACTTTCCTAAGGGACAGAGTTTGGAAAATCTCTTTGCAAGGGCGTCCTATAGCCTCTAGGTTTTTTTGAGTTACTTAATCCTCCCAGTACCTGATTAGTTCTGGAAGCAAAATCAGTGATTACTGAGGTGTATCGCAGAGGAAGGAACTGGTAAAATCACCTCTGAGTGTTCCTTGGCTAAGAAAATCCTATGCAATTCATGTGGTCATTGTAAGTCAGCAAGCGACTTGAAGGCACTCATACATATACATATATCTTCAGGAGTGCCATAGTCTTGCAGCTATTCTCCTGCTTTTCAACTCTATATATTTAAAATGTACCTGGTAACCTGTTCTCTGGCTCTCTACAGTAGTAACTAAAGGTGACCTGTCAGTTAATTGAACTGGGGAAATACTGAATGATTTCAGTATTGCCCTCTGGTGGTGCATGTTGGTAGCTTGAAAATGATTTTTAACAAATTGAAAGGACTTGCTTGAAAAGCAGAAAGAAGGTGACACCAGGTAAGTAAAACCTATTCAACCATCAACATCTCCCCAGCACACCAGTTGGTTTTCAGGACTAAGAAGACAGGTTTTCCAGTGAAAAGGCTGAGTGTCTCTTCAGTAATATGGAATCTACGGTTGGGTTTTCATGTAACATATGGACAAATTGTGGGAATGCACCAATATACTCTGAAAGCCAGGACAGTATGCATCTAGACAGTATGAAATGGAAATCTTTGGTGTACAAAAGTGCATAGGTATCATTTCTGAATGAAATGTTAGCAGTATGTTTATGTGTTGGGTTGTATATATTTCACTTTTGATTTTTTTTTACCCATTATCAAGTTGAGAGAGAAGGTAAGAGATATTTCCAATTTATTTACAATGTAAAAATGAAATAATTGAGGGGAGAGATACATTTTGTACAGGATTTTTTTGCTAATAAGGCTGCCATATTTAGATATGAATGTTTACATTTTCAAATGGGTACTTAGGCTGGCTCTACACTGTAGAATTATGGTCGATTAACATCATGTCATCTGCTTGGCTGAATGCTATGGGATCCTGAGAGTTGATTAGGTACCAATACTCTTTGGCAGAGCAGGCCCAAAACCTTACAAAACTAAAACTTCCAGGGTTCCAAAGCAATGAGCCATTGCAGTTAACATGACATCAAGTCACATTAATTTTACAGTGTTGATACAGCCAAGCAGAAAGAAATTGGGCAAAAATGTGGTGGGATGTTGATTTAGATGTGGCAATCTGGAGTCATTTTGATAGGGCTTTTCTACAATATCGGGAATGTGGCGCAGCTGGCTAAGTGTCAGCTGCATAAGATCTCTCTGACCAGTAGGTCATGAGTTTGAGGCCTGCCTGGGTCGAGGTGGGTGCTTGACCTTTAAGTGTAGCCTGCTGTCAACCTTTGCAACCCGAAAGACAGTTGCATCTGTCAAGTAGGAGATAAAGGTACCACATTAAGTGGGGAGGCAAATTTTGACTGAATTATGAGGCCATTAAAGAACTCCAGGAACACTGAGGAACGTGGAAGGAACAACAAGGGACGCTGGGAACGCTGAGAGATGAGGAGTGTGCCAGCTCCCCCTGGTGGCCAGAGTTTGCCTCTATTCGTCTATATGTGTGTATGTGGAAATGGCAGGGATTGTCTGCTAAGTATGTGTACCTGTGAAACACAAATAGCTAAACCTATTATAAATGTCCTAAAATATTATAAATATCAACATCCTATATCCATGTATCTGAAAATCGATTACAAGTGCAAGGAGGATACACAACAAATGCTGTCCGCCTGCTATTAGCCACCCGGTCTGCCTGCTCTATACATTCAAAAGGCTATGCCAGGCTAGGTAATCAAACATGTAATAACCAAAGTCACAGACCATGGGTCAGCACACGCCCCTTGTATATAGTGAATGTCAAACAATACACACATAAACCAAGTCTGTGGACTCCCAGAGCAAGATTCACCTCAGGCGTGATGAGTTGATAGCCAAATGGCGACCAGAGCGAGCCGAATATCGGGTCGCGCTGCAGCCGTGTCCCAGTCGCTGTAATCCGCTCTAAGTCCCCTTCGGGGTGAGAAGAGTGGAATATAAATAAAGTGTGTGTGTGTGTGTGTGTGTGTGTGTGTCTATATATATATATATATATATATATATATATATATATATATAATGTATATATCCCAAAACCCAATTTAAGAAGTTAATAAAGTGAGTATTTCTTAATGGGAATGCTTGTGCTGGCTAAGGATATTGCTATTATCCTGTGTCACTGCCATTATTATGGTTTAAAGTTAGACAGCAACTTTCAAATAGTCCTCATCATGATTTCCATTCTGAAACTAGGCAGACCTGCATCATGCCATTTTATATAAGTGGTACAGTTTTACTCTGCCACTGTATATAATGGGACTTGAGCATCTACAGATTTTGGTATCCATGGTTCCTGGAACCAAACCCCAGCTAATACCAAGGGCCCTTTATAGTTGTTACATCCATGTGGAAAAGCCTCATGTAAACTGTTCCTTCATTTGTCAATCTTGGGCTACTATTTTGCTTTACTTCTCTTATACAATCTGAATAAACCCACTATCAAATACTGGCAAATATGAGAGTGGGGAAATACTGCAGAATGAACACAACTACTTGTTTCATTATGAGGTGTTGAGGGAGCATCCAGCATGCAAAATTAGACTTGGGACCCTTGATTTTTCTTTGGCTAGGATGGAATTGAATGTGCCTAGACTCTATACTTTGGCAAACAAGAAGCATGTATCCATCATGAGTTCATTCCTTATTAAGTGCATTTAATAGATCTGAATGATTATGCTTGTAACAGCAACATGAAAAATAGCTCAATACTAGGCATGAGAAAAAAGTTATGAAAATTACACACGACAGCACCCCCCCTTCCGAAACTACCTACAGCCGACCTCCCCCCTCACCTCCCAGAGTACCCAGTTCTCTCCGTTTCCCTCCCCCTCATGCACCCCCTGCATTACCCAGAGCACCCCTCCCCCTCTCCCCCTCCTCATCCACCCCCCCGGCCTCCCCTCTCTCTATCTTTCCTACTGTCCTGTACCTAAAATTGTTCTCCCACTTTTACTGTTCATGGAAAAACCCCAATAAATACATTTTTTTTAAAAAAGAAAAAAGTTATGAAAATTAAAAGAAATCGGAAGGGATTCGTATGTATGGGACTTTCAAGTTTATACGCATTGCAGGGCCAATCCCGGAAGTGGACTTTCTTTTCCGCACTCTCTGGGCCCAAATTTTCATTAGATTAGTAAATATTTCGGATGCCCACCCAACAGGAAATTTCCCCCCTCCAAAATAGCTTTGCAGACATAACTCACAGTCAAATCGGGGCCTTTCCATGCTTGGAGCCTAATTAGAGTGAAAGGCCTCCTCCAGGAAGTGAAAAAGGAGCCGGAAACGATAGAGAGATCCAGATCGGGACTCCTAGAGGGGCTGGAGGACTGACGAAAAAAGCGATTTAAAGACCCAGGAAGGGGGTTTAGATAGAAGGACAGAGCAGAAGTACATAAGAACTGCTGAGAGAAGGGCAGCAGGAGTGAAAAGAGCACGGAGAGGAGAAGGAAGAGTTCGGAATCAAGAAAAGCCATAGAGTTCAAACGGAGATCCTAGAGTGCTATGGTAAAACTGAATGGGGAAAAGCTGGAGTGAGGAGAACTCTACAGATTAGCAAGGCCTGCACCAGAGGTGGGCATTGGCAACTATTTTATTTAATAATATTAATAATAATATATTAATGCATTATATGTCCCTGCAAAGAAACCCTGTCCTTTTATAATATTAATAATAATATTAATAATAATATATTAATGCATTATATCTCCCTGCAAGGAAACCAAGGGAAATGTTGCCCCTTGATTTGCCTGTGCTTAAAACAGTGTCAGTCCTGTTTCCCTGCTTTGCCTACTTTAGAACTACTAACGAATTTCGTTAGTAATTATGTTACATTTTAGAAATTTTTGGAATTTTTTTTGTAAGTCTTTCTATTACTAATCAACCCCCCCCCCATTAGATTTTCGATTCCCTATTTTTGGGTTCTAAACCATCCCTACTCAATACCCTCAAATGCCATCTAGTGGTAGAAAGGAGGTTCCTGTCGTAATAATCCATAAAAAATTGATTTGCCTGAGAGTGAAAATCAAGATTCGAAAAATAGCCCTGCATGGATGTACCTATGTAATTGATTTTTTTTATCCTGCCCTTATAAGATATCAGGGTGGCCAGCAGACAAAACTATTTAAAAATTCCAAATTACAATGGATAAATAATTGAAACAAGGTAGGAATATATTAAACAATTCAAACAAGTTGAAAGAGCTTACGAGCTAAAGGAGTCGAACCAAGTGCATGAGACTAATAAAAAGTGTGGCACAGTTAATGTTTCTAAGGTTCATATTGCACCCTCTGGTTATTACGAGGGGAATCCGGGAAGTAAGGTTACAAGATTTTTTAAAATACAAAGAATGAATATATTTTAATAAAATTTACATGGATTATAGCATAGGCATTACATTATTTTTCCACATAATCACCATTCAGTTCAATACATTTTTCATCTTTTTGATGCCAGTGTCATAGAAGTCTCCCTCTGCCTTTTACAGCTAGTTTGTCACTTTGATTTTTACCTCATCATTGTCAGAAAAGTGTTTTGCACACAGGTGTTCCTTCAATTTAATCTCACTGGGTGTGAGATCGGTGGCTTAAAACATCCCAACTAAATGAAGTCAACAACTCTTGTATTGCATGAATGGTGTGTGGACACACATTGTCATGAAGGAGACAGACAGGAGGTAAACGGAATTAGTACGCTTACCTCTAACCTTCATGACAATGCCAGTCAATGAGCTACTGATGACTGGTACTACTTGTTTGCTTCCGCTGGCTTCCCGCTACACTGCAGTGATATCAACTTCCCCTGTGAAAATTCCCAACAAGAGTTACACACCTTGTAACCTTACTTTCTGGATAACCCTCATATATACAGTAGTTACACTGTTACATATGTGAAACATCACTTTCTCATGACTTATGTTTTTGATGCTTCATTCAAGTTTCACCTTCTTTTGATCTACCTCCTGTTTGGAGATTTGATTTTAGATTCTTGCTCAGTGCCTAGATCATCCCTTTCCCAAGCCTTGCCCCGGCTTTGTTCCAAAATTTCATGAGATCCTCATCACACTAGAAAAAAAATCCACTTAAAATCAGGTTTCTGCCTCCTCCAGAATTCTGGGCTTTTGTAGTTTAGGGAGGAGCCTTTAACAGCCTCACTAAACTACAAACCCCAGAATTCTGCAGCTATGTAGGAGTTGAAATCCAAAATATCTGGAGCGGGTAAGTGTTGGCACCACTTATTCAAGACATGAAAAAGTGACCATTAAAGAGTAACGATGCTAGAGATAGCAGGAGATCTCTCATTTCCCTTGGGAGGGATTGTTCATTTCCCTTGGGAGGGATATCCTTATGCCATATGCAAGCAATGGTTTTTTTTTTTTAGTAATAAACTTTTATTTTGCCTAGCGAATAGAGCAGTGTTTCTCAACCTGGGGGTCAGGACTCCTGAGGGGGTCATGAGGGGTTTTCAGAGGGATTGCCTAAGACTATCAGAAAACATACTGTATATGTCTGATGGTCTTAAGAACACCTTTGACAGAGAAGGATGAAGATCTCTCTGCCTGTTCTTCTCTTCCTTTTGGGAAACAGATGGCAAATCCTCCCACCAAAACTACTCCTCCTGATGTGATTGGCCAGCCTCTCAGCCAAGGGGAGGGCTGTTTCTGAGACTCTAAGTGGGGAAGGGAGGGCAGGCATGTTTGGCGCATGGCAGTGTGATGTGCATGGGTGGGCAAGGGAGAGCACGTGAGCCTGGAGGAAGGCTCGCGCCAGTTCGTCTGAGAGTGGCCCAGCAGCATCAGGAGGAGCAGCAGCAGAGCTGTAAATCAAAGCAACTACAAACTCCCAAATGACAACATCAATCCCCCCTTCAACCCCACCAGTATTTAAGTTTGGACGTATCGGGTATTTATGGCAAATTTGATCCAATGAATGAAAATGCATCTTGTATATCAGATATTTATATTACGATTCATAACAGTAGCAAAATTACAGTTATGAAGTAGCAATGGAAATAATTTTATGGTTGGGCATCCCCACAACATGAAGAACTGTATTGAGAGGCCATGGCATTCGGAAGGTTGAGAAGCACTGTAATAGAGAATAGCAAAAGCCAGTCCTTATATCCTGCTGCAAACAGAATTTTTGCCTTTTGCTTTTTAAAGTAAGCTGACATCTGAAGCAATAATCTGTATGGAGAGGGATTGTTGCCACCAGGGGCATCATGCACTTTGCTGCTGGGGAAAGCATCTACTATTTTTTTCCTAATGAAGAGACAGGCAGCAGAAACCACTTTACCTGTGTGCTATTTTATGGCTAAAGCCAGGCAGCACGGCTGGTATTAAACATATTTCGTTGCTGAGAAATTAAAGTCAGCAAAGCACCCTTTTCTGCACCTGTCAAATTATGCCAGAGGAGAGTAAGTACCAGGGTAGACTCAGCTGCAAACATGTCAAAACTGAATCCACTCAAAGCAGGCACTAAGGACCAGAGACCTTGCTTGCATCAGAAGCATAACTTCTTTCATCAGTTTTGTCTATCAATATGAGCTCAGATTAAGCTGATAAACTGATGCAAGAGCAGTTAAGTGGGGGGGGGGGAGTAGCAAGGGAGCTTGTCATCCCTCAGAGAGGATGGGCAGCCAAATTTATAAACAAAAGAAGCCTTTAATGAAATGTTTTGCCATATCAAAATATTTTGTGAGAGTGCAATATAAATCACAAAATAATATCACAAAATAAACAAAGATGAGTTCTGTCATTTGCAAAATGTATTTCAAGGAAGCATGACCTTTTCCAAGTTATACATTATACAAACAGTGGAGAATATTTCCAAAGGTAATATTGGCACAAGACAATAAAAATAAAGCAAGAAAAGGGTGCACTCAAATATTATTTGCATTGAAAATATTGATTGGTTCTGTGTTTTCACTTTGGTAAATTAATATAAAGGCATCAGTGTGTATCTCAAAGATTTTTGTTGACCTCTGCATTCTACATTCATATACTATTTACTTTACTGTCTGTCTGTCTGTCTTTCTTTTCCTTCTTTTTATTTAATTTATATGCCACTTTTCTCCCAAAGTGGGACATAAAATAGCAACCAGAAACAATAAGTTAAAATTGTGTGGCACACAATTCTAATCTATTATGTGTTCTGAAATCAACTGCATTTAAGCAAGTTTTTCTTTTGGAGTTTAACCTGAAGAGGCCGATTCCGATGTCAGTTTTGGTGGATTACATCATCTTCACTTTGAAAATGTTGATTAAACATCTGCAACATCAAAACTTGGTTACTTCCACTATGTTGGCTATTGCGATGTAAATTGGCAGAAAGGTAAGTAATTCTAAACAATAAAAATTGTTTGAGATAGTGCTTGCAGTTATGGAGGAACTCTAATTTTTGCTTCTCATAGACTTGGCATGTGGATTTGATTAACCAATTAAAATTCATGAGTAAACCAGGGTTTTAAAAAAATTCATTTATACTCAATTTTCTCTCTCTGAAATTGGGATTCAAGGCAGTTTTGCTATTGTGCTATCAGAAAAGTTATTTTTGGACAATAATTCCCAGATTTTCTTTTCTCTTCTAAATACTAGCTGTTATAGTCTGGACTCTGGAGATTATAAAGTCCTGATCAGAAAGAAAAGGCCTAATTTTTCTTTTTTGGGGGGACTTGTTCCTTCTGTTTGAAATATGCACAGCATTGTCATAATGAATGACTGAGGAAAGCCAAGGGAATGATTACAGTAATACAGTCTTCGTCAACTTAGCTGTGGAATCATCCGATAACTAGCAATACATACTGTTTTGTTTCCCAGAGTTGGTGCACATTTTATAGCTTGAGATCAATTTCCCTCTGTGGTTCTCATCCACATGCTGTCTTTTCACACTGATAAATAGTACCATGGAAAACATAATCTGATCATAAGAGTAGGTTCTCATGATGGGAGAGTGGCAGTCATTATACAAAGTAGCTTTCTCTGTGTTACATTTAGAAACAGACATGCACAAATAATGTAGTCAATTATTTGTAGCCCAGATTTCAACTATTAATACTGATTGGCACCAACAACAACAGAAGACACTGACTGAGAATTAATTCTGCTTAATTCTGTAGTGTGGGCAGGTCCTTGGAGTACTTTTGGAATTGTAGTTCAGGAGAGTGTACTAAAGCAGTGGCTCTCAAACTTTGGCCTTCCAGATGTTTTGAATAACAGCTTCCAGAATACCTAACCATTAGCCATCTTGGTTACAGCTTCTTCAACATGAAGTCCAAAACATTTGTAGGTCTAAATTGTGAGAACCACTGGATCAGATTAGAGCAGTGTTTCTCAACTTGGGGGTATAAACCCCTTGGGGGTCATGGGGGAGGGGGTGTCAGAAGGGTTTCCAATGACCATCAGAAAACACACTATTTTCTGTTAGCCATGGGGGTTCTCTGTGGGAAGTTTGATCCAATACTATCACTGCTGTGGTTCAAAATGCTCTTTGATTGTAGGTAAACTATAAATCCCAGTAACTACTATTCCCAAATGTTAAGGTCTGTCTTCTCCAAACTCCACCAGTGTTCACATTTGGTCATATTGAGTATTTGTGCCACGTTTGGTCCAGATCCATCATTGTTTGAGTCCACAGTGTTCTCTAGATGTAGGTGAATGGT
Organism: Anolis apletophallus; assembly: GCA_030556195.1. Taxonomy (NCBI): domain Eukaryota; kingdom Metazoa; phylum Chordata; class Lepidosauria; order Squamata; family Anolidae; genus Anolis; species Anolis apletophallus. The sequence goes on along the minus strand of JARBWK010000006.1, from coordinate 27,660,694 downwards.
CAATGCCCATCAAACCCTTCCAGTATTTTCTGCTGTTCGTGGGAGTTTGGTGTGTCAAGTTTGGTTTCAATTCCATTGTTGGTGGAGTTCAGAATGCTCTTTGATTATTCAGTAGGTGAACTATAAATCCCAAGAATGACAATTCCCAAATGACAAAATCAATCCTTCTTTAACCGCACCAGTATTCACATTTGGGCATATTGGGTATTTGTGCCTGCATATCAGATATTTACATTACAATTCATAACAGTAGCAAACTACAGTTATGAAGAAGCAGCAAAAAAATAATTTTATCATTGAGGTCCACCACAACATGAGGAACTGTATTAAGGGGTCATAGTATTAGGAAGGTTGAGAACCACTGGAGCAGAGTGTTCCACCTAAAATGAAATGCCAGGATTCCTTAAGGTGTAATTAAAGCAGTTAAAGTGATATGTGACTGATATGTGTGTGCACACATGTATCTTCAGGCTGACTGTTGATTTATGGAAACCCCATGAATTTTAGATGGTTTTCTTAGGCAATACTCAAGGGCTGGGTTTTGCCAGTTCCTTTGAAATCCAGCCTGCAGAATCTAGACTTTGTCTACATGGATAAAAATAATTGCACTCACCTTGTACCAGCCACTCCTAAATACACAAGGGTTGTTCTAATTCACAGCCATTGTGTATCAGAATGATTTTGGCATTTAAACTGCTTTAAAACTGCTTTACATTTGATCTGACCAAAGATCTGTCAGAGTTTGATTATTTTTCTCGTGTAGCTATCCTGAACATAAGGTTTCATTTTGGAACAGGAAAATGAATTAAGGATTGTGTGATCTAGTTGGGACAAGGTCCTGAAGATCACATATCCTTTCCTGCTCTGTAGTTAAGCTCTAACATGGCACAAATACAATTTGAGACCAATATTTTGGGCAAATGTCTTCAGCAAGACTAAGCAACATTTTACCAACCCATTTGCTTAACATCCATCCTGATGAAGAGGTTTGGAGAACCCCAACACCTTTTCATTTTCTCCCCTTTCTGACATTTTTCTTGGCACGGAAAGAATGGCCCCTACTACATGTTGTGGAATTCTGCTCTTTTTTTAAAAAAAAAAACACCCAAATTTATGGTTTGCTGAAGTATACATGTTTTGCCACGAGGTGGCAATACAGACCAAGCCAACATGTCAGAATATTTGTCTGGGAACTAAGAGCAGTTGATAACTGGAAAGCTGAAGGATATGAAAAGAAAAGGGGACAAAATATTGAAACCTTGGCTAGGACTGAATAGTTTCTGTCCTTCACTCCACTTCCACTCCTACTCCTGACCTCTTTACAGCAGCTACTGTGCTTTCGTGTCATAGCCTTTTTCTTCTGGAGTCATGGTTTTCTACATCCTGGCTTTAGCTCACAAATGGCAGCATAATGGGTGGTCTCATTCTGCTGAGCTCCTTCATTCATCCCAGTCATGAAATAGCTATGAAACTTGGCAGGAGCAGGATTAGAAGAGACTGTGAGGCCAAAGTTGAAGATAAATGCAAAATGGCGTGGAAGGATGAAGGAAACGTGCACGGCACCTGTTCCTTCACTGAGCAGAAAAAGTCTGAGCTCATCCAGTACTAACACTGTTTACAAAATTTCAGGGAATTTTCTCCATCTTGTTCTATTTCTTTGTCAGGCATACATAAAAACTGTTGAATGTAATCCACATTTCTTTTTCAAACCATGCTGCCAAGCTGGTCCAAATAACTGAAATGCAACCAGAAAATTCTGTAATGAATTAATTGTTATAATAATGATGATGATTATTTTATATCCAAATATTATGTTGATTAACTTTTCCCATTGGGCTCAAACCTGAATCGAACACATGAACATCCTTTAAATATCGGCAAACCAGAATAAAGAGTTTTGTGCACCTCATAAACTATAACAATCCAGGAATGTAGCAGTGGTTTGGTCATTTAATGAGAGGCTGAGGAATTAGTGGAGGCCCTATCAGAAAACTTGAGGACCCATGACCCATCAGTCCAGAGAAACTAGCATTAGGACAGTACAATCTCATTCTGTTCCCAATGTGAATTACTTGAGTGAAAGAAAAGCCAGCATTTGAGCAATAAAGCTTGTTCCTTTAAGGAACTGGTTCCCAAACTTTGGCCTTCCAGTTGTTTTGGACTTCAGCTCCCAGAAGACCCATTCAGTTTGTCTAACAGTCAAGAATTATGGGAGTAGAAGTCAAAAATCTCTGGAGAACCAAAGTTTGGGAATCACAGCATAGGGTATTTCCCTTTTGTGGGAAGAGGTGGAGTCTAGGATGAGTAGTTTAGGCTAAAAGGCACGGAATATTTCAGTTGAACATCAGATCTTGTTGAAGCAAGATGCTCACCTGATTACCTTATGGCAGAAACCCATTACCAGCCTGAACATGACACTAAATATGCTTATTAAGGCACACATTTTGAGCACTTCTACAGATGCCATACAAACATAGATTCTTTCAAAATTTGCTTCTTTATGACGTGTTCTGTTGACAGTAGTGATCACTGTTTTTAGCAGTTTAAAAAATTATTTTACAAATTGTATTTTTATTGCCACCCTCTTTCATGCCTATATGCAAATTAAATACTGGGAGTCAGAGCTCAGAATTCTCTAGGGAACACTATTAGTGTTCTCTGGCAGCCATGTTTACGTATCTCACCAAAGTATAAACCCCAGGTTTCTATAGGATGACACCATGACAGTTAAAGTTGAATCAAAGTATTCTAATTGTATAGTGAGGAGGTACCTTTGGTCTAATTGTGCTTTGTAAGATAAATTATTGGCTATTTTTTATCTGTCCTTGCTTTTATCTATATGTCATTTGTCTGTTGTTGAAAACCGGACTGCAAAATCACGAACCCCATAGTCTCATAGGGATGAATTAGAGTGTCTGTATGACCTCATTCCTAGTTTTAGAGTTATTTTCATTAAACTCCCCTGGAATATTTCACACCCCAGATCTTAGGGGATGGTGACACCTTAGCATGATCCCCTCACAATGCCTGGGAGGACTCATGGAATACACAGTGGGCATACATAAGAGTCCCTGGGTCTTTTTCTGCTTTTCTTGATATGATCTGATTTATTCCTGGGAACATTTCTTTATCTTTGTCGCTAAAATTGAACCCCCTCCCTGGGATTTCCATTGAAATTGCCAAAACCCTGAGCATTTTTTTTACCTGACTGGCATCCAAATCAAATCAAAAACTTTATTACGGTCACAGACCAGCACAAAGTGGGCACAAGCGCCCTAAGAGGAGAAGAACAACTCCCCAGTAAACAGTTACTTAAAATCAGACTAGAAATCAGTATAAAAATATATTTTAAAAGACTGGAATCCACTATATTAATTGGAGCTGGGATATCAAAACTTATTTCAGCCCAAATCAAATCAAATCAAAAATCTTTATTATGGTCATAGGCAAGCATATATATTTCAGCTCATTATTTATTCATTTGTTTATTTATACTTTTGTAAATAAAAACCAAAAGAGAAGAAAAAAACCAGGAAGAAAAGCGTACATAAAAAAGAAAAGAAAATCTTAAGACAATATACAGCCATCTAAAGCAAATCATATACAAAATATTAATGACTGTACACTTAACACATTATCAAATGCCTGCCTCTCTTATCCCACACCAGTGAACCCAAGACCTCCAACACCACTCAGTGTGGATCTCATATCTACCCTTATTTCTTATCTTAATAAATTCCCTTTGTGGCTACTTTCAATTCTACCTTTCCAGATAGCCAAATGCCAGCCTCCCTTTATTTACATTTAAATAAAAGGACCCCATTATCTCTTGCCCTATCGTGGACCAATAAACAGAGACAAATTTTCAGTATATTCCAATTACAGTTTATTAAAATTTTCCGCCACAGCTGGGACCAACCAATGATGATATCGGATGGAGTCTCAAATCTATCCTAGCCACATTGTTTCAGACCAATCAGGAGCCAGCACTGTAGTCTTGTATAACTGCCAAAGTGTTATAAATAACTCTGTATGTTCACAATTGCAGTATGTCAGTTCTTTGGAGCATTGTCTCTGCTGACATCCTCTTTGGCCTTTGACAATAAAGCCTCTGATTTTGCCTTAATCCTGTCTGTCGCATCTGGCCTTCTGGAAGCTTGGCCTCTGAACCTATGGTTCTTACAGAAGCTGTCTTCTCATTATGGCTTCGTTGATTTTATAGGGATGTCTTGACTAGGAACACTCAAAGGGGATTTTAACAGCTTCTTCCTCTGAAATATGGTATGTCTTGGTGGTTACCTATCCAAGTACTAGGCTTTACCAACCGAGCTTCAAAGAAAAGATCTACTTTGCATAAAATAAGGCAGTTTGCACACTTGGAGCAAATTTGTAAAGTACTTCTTGCCTGAACACTCTTTGAGGAATCTTGGTGATCAACCAGGACATCTCCCCATATTGGAAGGCACTTACTTTTTCTCTCTTTCATGTCATAATTATACAGCAATAGGATAACATGGATGGATATGCATGGCATTTTTAAATGGTGTCCATTTCAATATGACATATATATGCCATAGTAAATTTGTGTTCCTTACATAAAACGGCAAAACCAAGGCCTGCTTTTTGGATTTATATATATATATATATATATATATATATATATGTATATATATGTATATGTATATGTATATGTATATTCAAGTTATGGATAGCTGTATCCATGGGCACAGAATAATTGGATATGGAGGGCCAAAAGTATTCCATTCACAATTGGGGAAATGGTGGTGGTGGTGGGGAATCTATAGATGAATAAGTAAATAATGCTGGGGGTATTTATTTACATTTATTTAAAACTTTTATATCCCAATCTTTTCTACTTCTGTAGAGAGACTCAGACATGGTACTGAATGTATTTTGGGTTTAGGGTTAAAGACATGGAGGAAGGAATCCTTTAAACATGGAATAAAATTTTGAATAGGTTACTGACATGGAAGCTGCTAGGTGCCACTGAGCACCCAGTTTTTGTCTAGAGCAGGCCTGCACAACCTGTGGCTCTCAAGGTGTTTGGGTCTCCAACTCCCAGAAGCCATGGGCAGCTTGTCCAATGGTCAGGAATTCTGGGAGCTGATGTTCAAAACACCTGAAGAGCCACAGGTTGTGCAGACCAGGTCTAGAGACTGCGCTGACTTAAAAATGGTTTATTTTGCACTTCATTCTGCATCGTTCCTTTCTACAACAGGGCAACTAGAATGGAACTAACACTGGATTGAATCCATAGTTCCAATATGATCATTCAACCATCCATCCATCCATCCAGCCTGCCTTAGTTCCTTCTTTCCTTCTTTCTTTCCTTCCTTCTTTCCTTCTTTCTTTCCTTCCTTCCTTCTTTCTTTCTTTCCTTCTTTCCTTCTTTCCTTTTTTCCTTCTTTCCTTCTTTCCTTCTTTCCTTCTTTCCTTCTTTCCTTCTTTCCTTCTTTCCTTCTTTCCTTCTTTCCTTCTTTCCTTCCTTCCTTCCTTCCTTCCTTCCTTCCTTCCTTCCTTCCTTCCTTCCTTCCTTCCTTCCTTCATTCCTTTCCTGTTTGCCTGTTTCTCTTTCTCTGTCTCTCACACAGTTTTCATTATAAATTGAGATAATCTATTCTTGACGGGACAAAAATTATCTTCACTTTGGAAACCTTTCTCCCATCTTCCGAGCTGTGCAGAACATATGCACAGTTCATTAATGGTAAAGGACAGTCATTCTGCATATGCTCATATATACAGGAAAAAAAGAGCAACATGCCGTCTCAATTTTTTTTGGTTGTGTCAGGAGCGACTTGGGAAACTGCAAGTTGCTTCTGGTATGAAAGAATTGGCCATCTGCAAGGACGTTGTCCAGGGGATGCCCGGATGTTTTGATGTTTTATCATCCTTGTGAGAGGCTTCTCTCATGTCCTCACATGAGGAGCTGGAGCTGACAGAGGGAGCTCATCTGCACTCTCCCCGGATTCGAACCTATGACCTGTTGGTCTTCAGTCTTGCCAGCACAGGGGTTTAACCCACTGCGCCCTTGGGGGCTCCTCAATGTAAACGTCATCCACACATGTACAAATTCCAGGTTATAAACTGTACAGGAAAGACAGGAGAGGGAAAAATGGTGGCGGTGTGACCTTGTACATAAATGAAGAGCTAGAATCTCATGAATTAGAATTTCAAGAAAATTCAAACTCACCTACAGAAACATTGTGGGTAAAAGTCCCAGGACAAAAAAACTAATCTAGCATTAGGGATCTGCTATCGCCCTCCCAACCAAACTCCAGAGGCAGACTGCTATCTGGAAAATGAAATTAAACAGGCCTCAAAAAAGCAATAAATTAGTCATAATGAGGGACTTCAACTATCCCCGAATAGATTAGCTAAATTCTTGTTCTACGCATGAAAGAGAGACAAGGTTCCTCGACATGCTAGCTGATTATTCCCTTGAGCAGATGGTCATGGAACCAACTAGGGGAAAGGGGATCCTGGTGCTAACTAACGAACAAGACCTGGTTCAATATGTCCTTGTAAACGAGCCCATAGGTACCAGTGACCACAACACAATAACCTTCAACTTAAGTTTGGATAGCAAACTGTCAGTGAAAACTAACACAGAGACCTTACATTTTCACAAAGGGAATTTCACCAAAATGAGAAAAATAGTAAAGAACAAACTAAAAGGAACAAAAAAAAAAATCAAATCCCTCCAGAATGCTTGGAAACTGTTTAAAAATACTTTAAAACAAGCCGAACTAAAATGCATTCCTAAAATAAGAAAGAGGCCGGGAAAGTCCAAGAGGACATCGGTATGGCTTACAAATGAAGTAAAAGATGTGATTGGAAAGAAGAAAAACTCATTTAAGAAATGGAAGGCTCTTCCAATCTTGGGGGAATTTGCTGCAGAATTTGGGCTCATAGAGAAGATTCTGCAGCAACCCCCCCCCAAGAATATGTATGTGTGTGCACCCAGGCAGCAAACGCTGTGCCCGGGTTTTGGCTTTTCCGGGCTCATAGAGAAGAGCCTTTTGCAGTTTGAGAGGGACCACAGTCAGAATACTTCGGTTTGAATTTTACCTCTTCTTATACCCATTGTTATTACTGCTGTATTGTTGCATGTGCATGGAATGTAGGTATATGACCAGTTGGATTACTTATAATATTAGGCACTTACAGTAGCATTCATTCTATTATACATTAGGTTGGTTTCTCACCCCAATACTCTTTGATGCTTTAGATCCTGGCAGGGCAGGAGGAGTGGACGGCTCTCCCTGCCCCTTCTGCCTGCCAGGATTTAAAGCCTTGAAGAGGCTTCATGAGGGGCCAACTTCAGCCCTCCAGGTGTTTTGGACTTCAACTCCCACCATTCCTCACAGCCTCAGGCCTCTTCCTTTCCTCTCAGCCTGGGCAAACTTGGGCCCTCGCTCCCTCAGGATCGGGGTGAGAGAGAGGCAGCGAGGGTGAGGGGGCTCCCTCCTTTTTTTGCTGCTTCCAAGAATAGAATACCCCCTCCCTCCCTCCTTCCTATTTGGAGAGTCCCATCTAGAATTCAGTGTGATTTATTCAAGTTTTGGCCTACAACTCCCAGAAATCCCAGCCAATTTACCAGCTGTTAGGATTTCTGGGAGTTGTAGGCCAAAACCATCTGGAATGCGCATGCGCTGGCATACGAACTACTAACGAATTTCGTTAGTAATTAAGTTACATTTTAGACATTTTTGGAAAATTTTTTGTAAGTCTTTCTATTACTAATCACCCCCCCATTTGATTTTAGAATCACGATTTTTGGGTTCGAAACCATGCCTAGTGACTTGATCGAAGTGTATAAAATCATGCATGGGATAGAAAAGGTGAATAAAGAAAAAATATTTTCTCTGTCACACAACACTAGGACTAGGGGGCACTCCCTGAAGCTCCAAGGTAGGAAAGTTAGGACTAATAAAGGGAAATATTTCTTCACCCAGAGGGTCATTGGGTTATGGAATTCACTTCCAGAGGAGGTTGTGACAGCTGTCAACCTGGACAGCTTCAAGGCAGGATTAGACAGATTCATGGATACCAAGGGAATCAGTAGTTACTGAAATGGACATCCAAGTGCCACCTCTGTGTTGATTGAGGCAGGCAGGATTTCCCCCGGGTACTGGGTGTGGGGGTCGGGAGCAGGTGAGGGTTTTGCCCTCCTTTCTGCTAGAGATCCCTGTGTACAACTAGTGGGCCACTGTGTGACATAGAATGCTGGACTAGATGGGCTGAGGCCCGATTCAGCATGGCTCTTCTTATGTTCTTATGTACCTTCCTTGTTTTCCTTCACTGCCTACTCTTAACCATTTTTCCATTTCTTTGCAAATGGATGCTAAATGTGGACAACTGTGTGCGGTTGATATTGTGAAACTTGCTGAGAATATTGTGGAACTTGAAGGGAAAAAATATAACTGAGTGGGAACTGAATAGTTTGGCAGAAACCTTGTACTTTCCTGTTGTGGTAGGATGTTGTATAGTACAAGAGGAATAAAGTAGGATTTCCCAGGCATTCGCTGCTACATTGGCGCACAAGACTTATTTTGGAATTTTTTGAAAGTACAACTCTTCAAACAGAGGAACAGAAGCACTTTGCTGGGCCCATAATTGATTTTTCCACATGAATGGGCCCTCTCCTTTATCCTTCCCACATGCTGTTACACAGACACAAACTCTTGTTTCTGAATAGGTTGCTCATTATGTACCCCGGCTCTCACATAAAAGCGCTATTGAGACACTGCAGAATTGCTTGAGCCCTTTTATTCCATGGAAGGGGACACTGTTTAGGAGTTTAACTGTTTAACAGGTAGAGCGTTTATATCTGGAAAAGCCTCTTCTGTACCTTCCCCCACACTTTGCGATAACCTCCATTATCACAGGTTGAGTCAAATGCTGATGCCGACCCCAAAGAATGACTGAGACCTATTTAAAACTTTAACACTCTTTTGCATCTAGTTGTAAATGCTAGGCTTGTATGATCAAGGGAAAATTTGTTCAAAACCCATTTCGGATGTAGCGATTCACTGGTGATTCCATTCAGAAGGGATTTCCAAAATTTTCCCCAAAAAGTTGGAAATTTCCAAAATTTCTGAATCGCTTTGTTAATGGCAGGCGCAATTGCGCAATACGCGAAAAACTGCAAACGGGACAGGCAAAACTTGGGGGATTCCCTTTCCCTCATTTTTACACCGCTACTGATAAAACTTGTCACAGTGGTAGAAAACATTCTCCTCTGTCAGCATACTAACTTTCAACAGGTTTAGAAGATTCCTGGGTTCATGACAATGTTTTAAGTAATTACAGTAATCTAATAAGGAATATTACAACAAGAAGAAATGTGCTGCCTCCAGGAGATTACTAGTTTCCAAAAGTACAACATGTAACCCAAAGCAGACAAAGGGGCCTCCAAACTTTTATTGTATGGTTCCCCATGGAAATTATGAGATTAGGAGATTTCTAGTTTCCAAAAGTACAATGTGTAACCCAAAGCAGACAAAGGGGGCTCCAAAGTGGTATTGTGTGGTTCCCCAAGGAAATGATTAGATTAGGAGATTTCTAGTTTCCAAAAGTACAATGTGTAACCCCAAGCAGACAAAGGTGCCTCCAAACTTTTGTGTGTTTTCCCAAGGAAATTATTAGCAGATTAAAGGAGATTTCTAGATTCCAAAAGGACAATGTGTAACTTCAGACAGAGAAAGGAGGGCTGTGCAAACTGTTATGAGTTTGTTTCCCAAGGAGAAGATTAGATTATGAGATTTCTCATTTCCAAAAAGACAACGTGTAACCCCAGACAGATAAAGGGGCCTCCAAACTTTTGTGTGTTTTCCCAAGGAAATTATTAGCATATAATGGGATTTCTTGTTTTCCAAAGCTCAGAAGTCAAACCCCAGGAGAGGAAAGGGTCTTAAAACTTGTATTCACTGCTTCAGGAAGGGAATTATTAGCAGAAAATGGGCTTCCAAAAGTCCAAAGGGACTTTCTGGGATCCTAAAATCCAAACTGTAACCCAAGGGGATTGAGGTCTGATAAAAGTTAAAATCACTGTTTCTAAAAGGGAAATTGGCAGTGGCAGGCAAGAGAAGAACACTTCACCCAGCTGCCCTGCCCTTCTTCCCTCCCCACACACAAGCAAGCCTCACAGGCAAGGGGCCTGCTACCAGTCATTCTCCCCAATTTGTTCCCTTCCCTAACTCTGTTGTTCCCTTCCCAAGCGGTGGCACCTTTCCCACCCAAGCTCCCTTCCAGTTCGGATCCCCGGTTTGCAATGAGACCACGCGGCACACGCAGCCCTTTTTAAAGGGCAATAGCTGCTGTGCCGAAACCCCTCCCCTCGCCATGTGGTTTCGCCTCATTGGCTGAAGGCAACCATCCCAGCATGCAATCAGCTGCTTGCCTCCAAATGCTGGGTGTTTTCTGAATCACTTCCTAAGTTGGAACAAAGATGACGACGGTGGCTTTGAAAGGGCAAGGATACTTTTCAATCGCTTCGAAATCGCTTCAAAAAGAAATTTGATCCAAATTTAATCTGAATTTCGAAGATTCCTACTGGACCTAACCATGCCTAGTAAAAGCATCAGAACTAACACCAATTCAATTCAGCACAATAATTGTTGAAGCATGCAAGAAATCAGTGAGTGCGTGTGTGTCAACTGTAAAATAAGATGCATGAAGCTGATTGGTTGGGCAATGCCTGAGGACCTGGCTGAGCCTGGGACTTTTGGATACTGTAACATTTTTGTTTAGGCTTATATTCGGGTTCAGAGAAAGAAGCAGAGAGAGACAGAGTTTGGAGTGTACTCTTGCTTCATGACCTGCTGAAGGAGTTTACCCACATGGACAAAAGAAAGACTATTTTAAATCCGGACGAGTTGGAAGGCCCAGAGCAAGATTGGTCAGCAGTGCCTTTGCCCAGTTCACCTGCAAAGAGTTTAGCCTGGGATTTCGAGTGGGAGCATTCTCCCGGGGAAGGAGCGGACCAGGTGGAGATGGAAGGCAGCGAAGCAGATAGCGGAGATAGTTATGAATTCCCCAAGCGGCCGAGGTTCCCAGGACCTGGCCGAGCAGCAGATGGAGGCCAGCGGCTGGGAAAGTTCGGGAGGCTGCTTCTCAAGGAGATAGCGATACTGAACTGGAAGAGCGGGGCCGTTCCCATAACAGACGCAGGGACATAGAGCAGGGCAGGAGGAGCTGGCATCTGTCCCTAGACCGTCACCGTTCGGAAAGTAGAGACTGGAGACGCCGGGCCCTAGATCGTCGAGGGGCCCGGCCGAAGGATTAAGAACGGCCCCGTGGGAACTGATCCTCAGTTCTCCGGCCACGTCTGATCTGAAGGGCGTGAAAGCGGAGTGAACCACGGAGCTTAGTTTGGCTCGCCTTGGACCAAGACCTTGCCTTGATATTGATTCGCATTGCTGCGGATACCTTGCTTGTTCCGGAGGCACTCCGGGAACTTGCCTAGTTTTTTGCCATGTTTGCTTTGGGAACTATGCTTGGGAACTTTGCTTTCGTATGTGGACTACAGCTTTGCTGTTTGCTTGATTCTTTGATCTCTTCAAGAGAATTGTCTTTTGGACCTTTTTATATCCAATAAAATTAGTTAGCCTTTGCTACGTCTCCGTGTGTGTGTTAAAGGGGCAGTACTAAGTCGGTGATTGTGACAGTACATCATTTCCATGATAGTATGTTGGATCTTCTTCAAGTCTTTCACCAGTGCCTGGGACACCACAGGCCAGTGTAATGAACCTATGAAAACTATGATACATGGAAATTGGGCAGAGCTCAGTTGTTATGTTCCATCTCCCAGTTATTCCTGCTTGATGCTTTAATTTAACTGCAACTGCACAGCAGGAATGTAGGAGAGCTAGCATTTCTGTTTGGAGAAGAGGCGGGGACTGATGAATAGTGTTAAGTGAGTTAGAAAAAATCATTTCTGGAAAGAAAAAAAATAACCACCTGCCCTTTGCACAAATGTATAATAGGGAACACGTTTCCTAATCTGAGAACAGCCTAGCAGGATGGGAGTGCCGCCTTAAGTATTCAGTGCATATTCATTTAAATATGTTTGTGGGGGGTGCATCTACCTGTAAAATTAATGCAGTTTGAAACCATTTTACCTGCCATGGCTCAATGCTATGGAATCATGGAAGCTGTAGTTTGGAGAGGCTCTAGCCTTCTTTGGCAGAGAATGCTAAAGACCCTGTAAAAATACAAGGCCCATGATTCCATTGCATTGAGCCACAACAGTTCAAGTGGAGCCGATCTGCATTGATTCTACAGTGTAGATCAGTGATTCCCAACCTTTGGGCCTCCAGGTGTTTTGGACTTCAACTTCCAGAAATCCCAGCTAGCTTATCAGCTGTTAGGAACTGTGGGAGCTGAAGTCCAAAACACGTGGAAGCCCAAAGGTTGGGAACCACTGGTGTAGATGCAACCTGCATACGTTATTCATCACATGTATCACCAATATCACTGTATCACGGGAAGGCAGTAGAACAAATGGATATCTATATGTCAGGAGGATTGATTCAATAGAGGTCTTACCTTTGGGTCAATAGAGCCTACATACGATATGTGATTCTATGGAACATTTCGTGGATATATGCTCGCCTCACAGTGTCGGTACAAACTTATGTTCTGACTGGTATGCCTCTGAGGAAGCTGGGGGACCCCCTTGCCTTGGGGTGCTCCCCGTGAAACGGACTGAGCTCCGTAATAAGATCTGTCAGGCATCCTACTGGAGTTTCCATCCTGCATGACACATAGAAGAACCCGCACCGGCTGCACTTTGACCAGGAGCTGGATACCCTGATACGACCAAGTGGATTACAAATAAGTGCATTTGCACTTCTTTAAAGCAAAATTATTCCTGGAACACAATGATGGATATATTTTGAAACTAAACAAACTCGTTCCTGAACTGAATATATTGCAACCATGAAACTCGGTCGGGACTAGCTTCTGTCAATCTGGATTATAATTGTATTTGTTTTGAATCTTTTGGACACGTTGCGGACTGTGGACTCCTATGCACACGCTAAGTACCATTGCCAACTTTGTATCTGTTTGAAATTGAAGATATTTAATATTTAATGTTTGAATAATATATATAAATGTGATTTTGATACAATCTTGACTACTAGGCTGGCTTTTCAATTTAGTTTGGTTCCCCGTAGTGGATTACTCAGTACTAGAATGTGTTAGCTTTACTCTCGTGTGTAACAATGGTAGAATTGGGCCAAACTTCCCACACAGAGCCCCCATGGCCAACAGAAAATACTGTGTTTTTCTAATGGTCTTTGGCAACCCCTCTGACACCTCCTTGCGACCCCCAGATTGAGAAATGCTGTTCTAGAGGGAAATATGTATTACAGACAACCAGCAATCAAAGCCAAATGAACAGAGAGATCTGATGGCTTGGGAGTCTTTGAAAGAAGTTTGTCTTTTTTCTTGTGCTTTAGAAAAGAACGTGTGTGTGTGTTTGCATAGGTATACATTTAAGAACATTTCCGGTGAATACGTCGTCACTTGTTTGCAGTTAACATTGCAGAATGTGAATCTGATATCTTTTCTTGAACAGTATCCAAAACCATTACAAAGCAGCCAGGGAATTTCCACCTGTCAGAAATGATTTAGATGTTAAGACAATTAAATAATGATAATCCTTCCATGTGGTGGGGGAATGAATGCAAAAAGTGTACATCCTTCTTCTCCCTATTTTACACAGTAAATTCAAAGAAAAATTTAGACAAACCAGTTGAAAACAGGGTTGGGGTTTTTTTTGCCAAAAGACATACTGCTGTGTGATTCATCTAATGAAGGAAAAATATGTTTGTATCATGATCTTTGAGGCAAGATTAAATTGGGATAACTAGAGTGAGAGTAGTCTCAAACTCAGCCCCCTCCGAGTTACGGCCCTGGCTTGTGGGTGTTGTAAAAGGCGAAAAGTTTCTTCTAGTTTGATATACAAATTCCAGTTGCTAATAATGGTCTTTAAGTACTCTATCCCACCTGCCTTCAAACTTTTTGTCTCTCCTTAGATACAAAACAAGTTTCAGCACTTGCTCAAAAGGGAGTTTTTGTGGACATCTGCAAATCTGTTTATGGGAGGAGGGTTCACACTCTGGATTAAATAAACCTTTGCTTATTTTGTTGTCATGCACAACAATGAATCATTTCATTAGTTTTCACCTTGCTATGTGAGAATATAAGGGAGTTTGTTCAATTTTCAACTGCTGTTAGTGCTTTATGAAACATTTCAGGAATATCTCTTTGTGTAAAATTACATATGCTTCCTCTGGGAGGGTGAGGGAGTGGATAGAAGTATTGTATTTGTGCACTAAGCAATGGGTTGTGATTTTTTTATTGGTTTGTGCATATAATACACTGAAAACCTCCCTCCCTCCCTCTCTCTCTCCCTCTCTCTCTATATATGCCGTTTTATATGCTGTTTTTATATGCTGTTGTATATGCTGTTTTTATGTGCTGTAAACCGCCCTGAGCCTCGGGAAGGGCGGTTTATCAAATTGAAATAAAAAATAATAAATAATAATTATATATATATATATACACACACATATACACACAGTATATATATATATATATATATACACTGTATATACTGTATATATATACAGCAGGGCTGTCCAACTGGCGGCCCGCGGGCCGCATACGTCCCCCCAGCCCCTTCCCTACGGCCCCCTACCCTTTAAAAAAAGAAATCGGCTGTTTTTTATGGTTTTTTATTTTTATTTTTAATTTTTTTTTCACAGAGGGGCGGGGCTGGGGGGGGCAGGGAGGAGGAGCAGGCTCCCTCCTACTCCCTCCCTCCCCCCGCCAATCGGCACTCGCGCCGGCACAGTCACACTGGCGTCAGCGCAGGCTCACTCTCGCCGGCGCAGGCGCACTCGTGCAGGCGCACTCGCGCTGGCGGCGGAGGTCTGGCCGCGGCCGTGAAGACCTGGCTGCGGCCGCGAAGGCCTGGCCCAGTTCGCGGAGGCCTGGCCCAGTTCGCGCGCCCTGGCCCAGTTCGCGGCGCCCTGGCCCAGTTCGTGGAGGCCTGGCCCAGTTCGCGGAGGCCTGGACGCGGCCGCGGAGGCCTGGCCCAGTTTGTGGAGGCCTGGCCGCGGCCGCGGAGGCCTGGCCCAGTTCGCGTCGGCGCTCCCGCCTCCTCCGCCGCCACCTCAGGAGCCCCAACTGCTGCCCGGCCTTCTTTCCTCCCCCTTCCTTCTCTTTCTCCTTCCTCCCTTCCTTTCCTTCCACTCTTTCCTCTTTTCTTCCTTCTTTCCTCCCTCCCTCCCTCCCCCTCTCTTTCACCTTCTTTCCTTCCTTCCATCCATCCATCCACGCTTTCCTCCTCCCTCCCTCCTTCCTCCTCTCCTTCCTTCCTTCCTTCCTTCCTTCCTTCCTTCCTTCCTTCCTTCCACCCATCCACCCATCCACCCTTTCGTCCTTCCTTTCAACTGTTCTCCCTCCCTCCTTGCCCCTCTTTCACCTTCCTTTCTTTCTTTCCTGCCACCCTTTTATCTTTTCTTCCTTCTCACTTTCCCTTCTCCCTTTCCTCCCTCCATCCTTCTCTTCTTCCCCTCCTTCCTTCCTTCTCCTGTTCATATTTGGGCATATTGAGTATTCATGCCAAGTTTGGTCCTGATCCAACCATGTGCTCTCTGGATGTAGGTGAACTACAACACCTAAACTCAAGGTCAGTTCCCAAGCAAACCCTTTCAGTACTTTCTGTTGGTAATGAGAGTTCAATATGCCAAGTTTGGTTCAATTCCAGTGTTGCAAGAGTTCAGGATGCTCTTTGATTGTGTGTGAACTATAAATCCCAGAAACTGTAACTCTCAAATGTCAAGGTCTATTTTCCCACAACTCCATCTGTGTTCACATTTGGGCATATTGAGTATTCATGCCAAGTTTGGTCCAGATCCATCATTATTTGAGTCCACAGTGCTCTCTGGATGGAGGTGAACTACAACTCCACAACTCAAGGTCAATGCCCACCAAAGCCTTCCAGTATTTCCTGTTGGTCATGGGAGTTCTGTGTGCCAAGATTGGTTAATTCCATCATTGGTGGGGTTTAGAATGCTCTTTGATTGTAGGCGAACTACTAATCCCAGCAACTACAACTCCCAAATGTCAAGGTCTATTTCCCCCCAAATCCACCAGTGTTCACATTTGGGCATATTGAGTATGGGGGCGGAGCCGGGGAGGGGGCGGAGCCAGGGAGGGGCAATCCCTGGCTCAGTGACCGGCAATCAGGCCCCTGGTCCGGTAGATGTTGGACAGCACTGATATACAGTATGTATATATATGCACTACCGTTCAAAAGTTTGGGGTCACATTGTAATGTCCTTATTTTTGGTGGAAAAGCACTGTACTTTTCAATGAAGATCACTTTAAACTAGTCCTAACTTTAAACAAATACACTCTATACATTGCTAATGTGGTAAATGACTATTCGAGCTGCAAATGTCTGGTTTTTGGTGCAAGATCTACATAGGTGTATAGAGGCCCATTTCCAGCAACTATCACTGCTGTGTTCTAATGGTACAATGTGTTTGCTCATTGGCTCAGAAGGCTAATTGATGATTAGAAAAACCCTTGTGCAATCATGTTCACACATCTGAAAACAGTCTAGCTCGTTACAGAAGCTACAAAACTGACCTTCCTGTGAGCAGATTGAGTTTCTGGAGCATCACATTTGTGGGGTCAGTAGAACGCTCAAAATGGCCAGAAAAAGAGAACTTTCATCTGATGGGATGGTTGATAAAAATGGTTCAAAACTCGTTTCGGATGTAGGTGGCACTGGTGATTCGATTTTGAAATGATTTCTGAAATTTTCTGGAAAAAAAGTTCAAAACTTTGGAAATTTTGGAATTGCTTCATTAATGGCAGACACGCATGCGCAGTAGGAAGCAAACAGCACTGGCACTGGGGAAACTTCAGGGAATTGTCCCTCCCTCATTTTTAGACCAATCGTGATGAAACTTGCTACAGTGGTAGAGCACATGGATCACTGCTAGCTAACCAATTTTCTGAATCACCACCCCAAATAACCAAACCAAATCTAAAGTTGACCAAAAACGGATTCATAACCCCTTTGGTCCTAATGGTGGAGAGTGGTCCCTGGTCAGTGGTTCCTGGGAACCACTGCTTTAACCCTTCTTTGAGATTGAAAGAGTTCGACTTGTCCAACTCCAGTGGGTTTCATAACCAAGTGATGATTCAAACCCTGGTCTCTATAGTCAAAATCCAACTGCTACACCCTACAGGGTCCTACGTGGTTAGAGAACTCAAAAATATTGGTTAGCATATGTTTTGAAGGAAGACACCAGCAATAAATGGAGAGACAGTTGCCAGATGCACAAGCTGCGTTTAGAAAAGGCAGAGGAATGAGAAACCAAATTGCCAATATCTGCTGGATAATGGAGAAAGGCAGGGAGTTTCAGAAAAACATCTATTTCTGCTTTATTGACTATTCTAAAGCCTTTGACTGTGTGGACCATAATAAATTGTGGTAAGTTCTTGGTGGTATGGGCATACCAAATCACCTTGCCTCTCTCCTGAGGAATCTGTATAAGGACCAAATAGCAACAGTAAGAACTGATAATGGAACAACAGACTGGTTCAAGATTGGGAGAGGTGTATGGCAGGGTTGTATACTCTCACCAGACCTATTCAACTTGTATGCAGAACACATCATGCAATGTGCGGGGCTTGATGAATGCAAGGCTGGGGTTAAAATTGCTGGAAGAAACATTAACAATCTTAGATATGCAGATGATACCACTTTGATTGCCGAAAGCGAGGAGGAACTGAGGAGCCTTCTAATCAAGGTGAAAGAAGAAAGTGCAAAAGCTGGGTTGCAGTTAAACATCAAAAAACCCAAGATTATGGCAACAAGAATGATTGATAACTGGCAAATAGAGGGAGAAAATGTGGAGGCAGTGACAGACTTTGTGTTTCTAGGTGCAAAGATTATTGCAGACGCAGACTGCAGCCAGGAAATCAGGAGACGCTTACTTCTTGGGAGGAGAGCAATTACCAATCTTGATAAAATAGTGAAGAGTAGAGACATCACACTGGCAACGAAGATCCACATAGTCAAAGCAATGGTATTCCGTGTAGTAAGCTACGGATGTGAGAGCTGGACCATAGGGAAGGCTGAGAGAAGGAAGACAGATGCTTTTGAACTGTGGTGTTGGAGGAAAATTCTGAGAGTGCCTTGGACCATGAGAAGATCCAACCAGTCCATACTTCAGCAAATAAAGCCCGACTGCTCATTGGAGGGAAGGATAGTAGAGGCAAAGTACTTTGGCTACACCATGAGAAGAAAGGAAAGCTTAGAGAAGACAATGATGCTGGGGAAAATGGAAGGAAAAAGGAAGAGGGGGCGATCAAGAGTAAGATAGATGGATGGTATCCTTGAAGTGACTGGCTTGACTTTGAAGGAGCTGGGGGAGGTGACGGCCGACAGGGAGCTTTGGCGGGAGATGGTCCATGTGGTCACAAAGAGTCGAAAACGACTGAACGAATGAACAACAAATCTCTTGAAACCACCACTGCTGGAAGCCCATTATCATTAGAGAATAAACATCACACAGTTCAAAAACAATAATGTAAAACTATTTTTTATTGAAAATACACCTACAAAGTAATATTTCTCAGGCCACACTGGGTGCACCCAGCTGCCCGCCCACAAAGGGCACAGAAAAGAGATTGTTCTATCGTACCTGATTTTTGTAAGAAACAGAGTTAGTGTAAAAAATACATGTAATTAAAAAAGCTGACATATTTTAACACATTTTTTTCCTTATGCTGATGTTATGGAAGGACCTTTTACATGAAATCTTTGTGGCGTATTTCCAGAAATGATATCCAGTCAAAAACACAAATGTAATTAAAAGTTATTCCATAAACTCTAATATTAACCTTTGTACACACATACTTGAATACAGTACCTCTATAAAAATATCTCTAATTACATATCAGAAGATGCCTGTCTGTCATCTAGTTTTCCTGTTAGCACAAATACAAGATGAGTAAGGAAAGAAAGAGCATCCATTATTGCATTCGGTCAGAGATGACTTAAGAACTTTGCATTGTTTAAAGCATCCCTGATTCCTGAATACGTACACTGAGTTAACGGCTATTCACTTTCAGTAAGGAAGTGACCACAGAGAAACTAAGAGAGTAATGAGATTTACTATAGACACAGTTGGCCTTATCACTCCAAAGGGAAGATCTGCCTATGTCCAGCATTCTGATACTTCCATAATAGTGTTAACATTTCCACTTCACATTTTTGAGGGTGCAAGTCTCCAGGGCTTATTCACAACTCACACTTTTCAACAGATCCTCGGGACACACCTGCACTTTACAAATACTGCACTTTAATACTATGGTTCCTTCCTATGGAATCCTGGAATTTGTAGTTTGATTGTGGAACTTGGGAGTTTCTGCTATACTTCAGAAGAAGAAATGAGAATTGTCTATTTTTTTTAAAAAAAAATGTTCTGTTTACTTTTCACTTTTATAGATTACTTGCATTGCTGCCATTTAAACTGATTATTGGTTTATTGTTTTACTATCATCATTTTATTTTGATTATTGTTGTGTTATTTATACTGTTGTAAGCTGCTCTGAGTCCCCTCAGGGAGATGAGGCAGAGTATAAATAAAGTTATCACCACCATCACCATCAATTCCTCCACTAAACTACAAATCTCAGAAATCCATAGGATATTAACTTTACAGTTTATATGGCATCAAATAGGTCTAACTAGTGTGGATCTAGCACTGGATGTTATCAGAAAGCTCTTGTGGGTACACTATTTGTTGGGTAGCCTGTTCTCATGTTACCACCAGTTTGGCAACTTCCTGAATTAAGAAATGGAAGTTTTGGACCAAGGCTGAAATCACCCGTTGATATATTCCTCCACGTTTCTGGAATCAGGCACCATGTGCCATGAAGTGGGACCCACATTACCTTCTGTCCTCATGACTTCAATTTTCTGAAGTTAGGTTCTATACTCCCAAAATGTAAAAGTAACATGGTGGAGGGATTGGGGATGTTTACAGACAGTGGAAAAGTCCGCACACTGTCCCGTGTTTTTTGTGGGAGGCGTTTAGATGTGCTCCCGGTACCTTCCAGGAGAACACCAAGATACCCGAGCTATTCCCCACTCCAAAGTCTTTGAAAGGTAAAATAATTTACCTGGCTGGCATTTGTCTGCTTCCATTCCTCTCCTGGAGTGTAGAATGTTGCGCCAGGAGAAGGGGGATAGGAGCTAGTTTCCTCCTCCCACCTTGTCCTGGTACATCATTGCTACACGCCAGGAAAGGGTCAGCAGCAGGAAAATGCTGGCCCGGTAAGTTATTTTATTTTTTAAAGGCCATGGGGTGGGGGACATTGGGTAGAGGGCTGGTGCCCTTGCAATTGTCCATCCTGGAAAATGCGAGAAGGTTGTCTGGACTGCCCCATCAGAAGTGCAGGATTTCTGAGGGGGCAGTCTAGACAGTGGCCATACTGGGTTCGATCCGTGCTTTTCAAGAAGGCATGGATCAAACCCACTATAAAATTTATTCACTACACAGCAGGGTTTTCCTGCTTGTGGCAAAGTAATTTATTTTTTATGTGGGATGTCATTTGGATGCCCTATTTAAATGCAGGAGTTCCCACTTTTAAAGGGCTGTCTGGATGTGACCTGGGACTCCTGAGTTTGGAAATGCTACCTTTTTTGATCTCACCTCACAGAATCCAGGCCCCTTCCACACAGCCCCTATATCCCAGGATCGGATTCCAAATTATGTGCTTATCCCAGATTATTTGGCAGTGGAGACTCATATAATCCATTTTGAAGCAGATATAGGGGCCCTAATTAAGGATTTGGGGGATTGGATGCTTTGGAGATTCTGGAAAGAAGAAATATTATGAGCTTCAATCTCTAAAGTGGCTGTTGAAACAGTACTTCCTTTCTTTTATTGTTTCACTAGGGAGTGTCAGCGCAAGGATATAGTGTTAGGTTAGCCTCAATGACTTGAAGCATTCCCCCACCCCCGAGAAACAATTTATATAAGCAAACATCAGTGGTGAACATCTCAGCATAATGGCAAGTTTGCTGTGCTGAAACCATAGGTCTTGGGTTTTTCAGGATTCTTTAACATCTGTAACCAAATAAATGGAGTCTCAAGGGAAAAGGTAAAGTTTTAACCTTGAAATGCTGAAGTAACAGCTATGGCACTGCATCTGCCTTCAGGAAATACTGCTGAAGAACTTTTTGGAACATAACTTCGAGAAACCCCCGCCATTGGTTTTAATTTTCTAATGTGCTACTGACAACTCTTGATGCTGGAGATTTTGTTAGAATTGATAACTGGGTGGTAGCATGGAAATAAGCACTTAGAAAAGTAACTTTTCTTAGTTCTTGAAAATTATTTTAAAAAGCACATGCAGCAAAAATGTCTCCTTTTAAAAAAGAAATATAAAGGGAATAAAACAAGCCAAATTAATTTGAAGATCGCCCTTCTTGAAAACTTTTTCCTGTGCTAAGTAATTCAAAAGGAGTCCCTGGTGGCACAATGGGTTAAACCCTTGTGCCAGCAGGACTGCTGACTGAAAGGTCAGCAGTTTACATTTACAGAATGAGCTCCTGTCTCTCAGCTCCAGCTTCTCATGCAGGGACATGAGAGAAGCCTCCCACAGGATTGTAAAACATCCGGGCGTCCCTTGGGCAACATTCTTGCAGATGGCCAATTTTCTCACACCAGAAGTGACTTGCAGTTTCTCAAGTTACTCCTGACACACTCACACACACAAAATTCAAATGTGGCAGTGGAAATGTTATTGAACCCTGTCAGATGCTCTCTACGTTCTGCTGCCTACCAGTTCATCTGTATATTCTTGTTTAATTTGTAGCAGAGATTTTCAAAGAAGTATCCTGTTAGATAGGCAAGGATGAAGATAGACAGACATTTTAATTGTGCATAAGTGGCTTGACCTCACAGTGGATGAGTTTGCATTTAACGCTGAACAATAACGCAGCCCTCTGTGCTTCAGCAGAAAGAAGCCTGTGCAAAGCCATGGCCTCATTCTCATTAGTCAATTGTGCGATAAGCGAACAACAAACACTGTGGGGTTTTTCAGGCTTGATTCACCAACCAAAGTGTATTTTAAGCTACAGTTCCTGTCCTGTATATAGAACAAGTTAGGAATCTGCTCAAGCAAAAGTTTAATCTTTCTTCTGTATCAGGCACATAGTGCTAAATTATGATTTAGTGTTATATGCAGATATATCTTTCAAAATTAACTGGATGGAAACGGAATAAACGTGCCTTTTTAAAAAGTGCATTTCCAACACTCTGGAATGGCTGTTTTCACCTTTAGGTGACCAAATGCAATGTACTTTTTGCAGAAGTAGAGATTGGACACTCATCTCTAAGATTTAAATTGGCATACTACCCCATTCTTTCCATATATAGGAATATTCACAGTACCTTGACTTAAGCTACAATTTACAAGATTCACTGGAACAGCCACAACATTTAAATGAGTATACATGAACAGTGGAGAGAAACACTCTTAAAATGTGATTTTAGGCTACCAATTTGCAGTGTACATTGAATTGTCTTTTAAAATCCTTCAATGTGTAGCTACACAGATCTAAGTCCCACCTACACAATCTGTAACCCATGAAGAAGCTGAACACCAGCGCTTACTAGCTGTGCGTTATAGTCTGTCTGATGCTGATGCTTGTCAATTCTCTTGTTTTGTTGCCTGGCAGGCAGCAAAAGCAAGCCATTTTATCAGCTTCTGATACCTGGCTACATTCGACACTTGGTGGGTCCCGGCTTGTGCAGGTGGTTTGATAATCTCCAAAGGGAAATGGATGCCCAGTAGCTATTTTGAAAGCCTACACTGATGTGGTAACCAAAGTTTTTAGTAGCTCTCACAATAGTGAAGCCTTGAAGATACAATTCCTTTTCCAAAGTGCATGTGTATATATTTATATATATACATATATTAGATCTCTGATCCTGGAAAGACTCTGTGCATAGGTTATCAGTACTTGTGTTAAATAGTAGTATTGTAATCCAAAGAGGAGCATAACATTACACAGAGATAATTGTAGGTTCATGATCGAGGAAGTCAATGGGACTTGAAGGTGCACAGCACCAGGAAATTAAGATTTTCCTGATCCAAAAATATCCCATTGGGTGTAAATAAAAACAAGGTATGTCCTTTTTACTTAGCTGGTAATAAAAGTGGAATGTGGAGAGTATTTAATCCTCAATAATAATAACAATCATCATCAGTATTCCTACTTTTACTGCTCTAATAACAATAAAATAAGGAAATTATATTTATTTAAAATGAATTTGCTACTCACTGCTCTGGGGAATAGCATTAGGTTTAAAAACAGCTTTGCACTGTAATTCTATACAAGACTACTTTGAGTGAGGATATACAATCATTGTGTTGAATATAATGCATACTCCCAGGTAAGAGGCTGCAGCCTTAGTGGTGTTAAAAATGTATAAGAGTCATTGAAACAAATAAAACCATTTAGGATTTCTTCTCTGTGTTGCTTTTCGGCTTCTATTAAGTGCGATCACGTTTTCAGGACTAAGAAACATGTACACTTGAAAATTATTGATAATCTGATTAAAAATATTGTGTATTATCAAACATATCTCACCACACAACTGTGTGATGCCTCTTTCTTTCTTTCTTTCTTTCTCTCTCTCTCTCTCTCTCTCTCTCTCTCTTCTCGTCTCTTCTCTTTCTTGGGGCACAATTACATACTGCAATCACGACTAATGTAGACTAAAGGCATAACTAGACATGGCAAGAAATGAGGTTGCTGCCATTCCAGGTCTCTTTCTTCTGCATAACATCTAGGCAAACACAACATCTGACCTGGTGTCATGTCTGTTCCTCTCCTCTTGCTTCAACAGCTGCGGGAGAAGGGTAAGGCACACACAAAAATGACATCACACTTTAATATGGTGCCCACCTAGTGTTATAGAAAGGAAGAGCCAAAGAGCTCTTATTTGTGACACAGCTCCATGTCTCTCATGTCTAGGCAACCCCTAAATCTTTTCAGTGCTCTGTTTGGATAGAAAATGAAAAAGGACAAATAGACAAGATACAGAAAGGACTGGACAAAGTGTACACTTCCCACGTAATCCGGCGTGTTTTGTCTCGGGTCTTCGGCCTTACATCTTGGTTTCACTGTCTAAGGGCTTTTCGTTCTCATTCTCTTGTGAGATCAGCTGGTAAGGCTTCTTCATTTCGTTCTCTTCTATCACAGAATTGCCCATCTCGGCATCCTTGCTCCGCAACTCATGCCGCGACAAATGTTCTACAATCCCTGCACCAATGGAGTCTCCCAGGACGTTGGTAGTGGTGCGTAGACGGTCCCTATGGAAAAGGTTGCAGTATCAATAAACACAGCTGCTGAAATTGTAATTGTTAAATTGCTAATGGTTCAAAAGGAACTGACGTATTATTTATTTATTTATTTATTACTTCACACTTGTCTGCCCCCCCCCCCCGATGGCTCGGGGTGACTCACAGCAATTCATAAAACACAATTCGCAGATATCTCATAAAACCACAATAAAACACATTAAAACACATCAAAACTGCAATCAAACAATTAAAATGGCAGATGGGATCGCAATGGGCTGCGTGCTAGGCAGCACAGAGGAAACTATAGTCTAGCCATCACCGAAGCCCTGTTTGAACAGCAGAGTCTTAACTGCTTTCCTAAATGGCAGAAGGCTCTGGATGGTACGGATGCTAGCGGGCTTTGCGTTCCACAGAGTTGGGGCCGCAACAGAAAAAGCCCGCCGGCGGGTTGTGGATAGATGACAAGTCTTCACATTTGGAATGACCAGGAGATTTTGCTCTTCGGAGCGCAACAGTCTAGTGGGATGGTATGGGACAAGGCGGTCCCGCAGGTACACTGGCCCCAAACCATGTAAGGCCTGTATTACATGTTCATGTTCATTTCCTTCACACACTGAGATTAGGAAAAGAGCATGTTCTGCAAAACAATACAGTCAGACCTCTACATTTGTTGTGGTCAGGGGCAAAGGATCCCCACAGATGTGAATAAAGAAATTGCTGTTTTTTTAACTTGACAGAAACATTATTTAGGAATTTCTAGGTTTTCTAACATGGCTCTATAGTCAACTTCTACTGGAAGCTAAGCACAGAATTGTATTGGAGAGGCCTGGAGGTTGCTAGAGAAGTGTTCTTTAGAAATCTCTATGTCGTCCAGCATGGCTGGAGGAAGTTGACCAGAGTCCATGAATAATCAAATCTGCAAAAGTGAAAGCCACTGTGATCTGTGCACTGTAACTTTAAAAATATTTCTAGTATACAGAAAGCATCTAAGCAAATCTAAAGAATTTAACAATACGGTAAGTCAGAACATTCCTATGACATTCATGGGGTCAACAAGTTTTTTTTCATGTCAGGAATGACTTCAGAAACTGCAAGTCGCTTCTGATGTGAGAGAATTTGCTATGTGCAAGGAAATTGCCCAGGGAACACCTGGGTATTTGATGTTATACCATCCTGTGGGAGGCATAACTCATGTCCCTGGATGGGGAGCTAGGGCTGAGATGGGAGCTCACCCCACTCCCTGGATTCGAACTGCCAGCCTGTCGGTCAGCAGTTCTGTCGGCCCAAGGGTTTAATCCATAGTGCCACCGGGGGGCTCCATGGGATCAGCAAGTGACTTGAAGGCACCTACACATGTTGTATGTTTAGCTTGAAATGATTTTATGCAATTTAATGGCATTTTAAAATGAAATTTTGTTTAATTATGTTTTCACTTTTATTGATAAGACTTCTAGCTTTATCTTGCTTTAGCCTTTTTCTAAGCTCCTTGAGTCCTGAAAGAAAGGTGATATTAAAATAAAATAAAATCTGGAATTAGGCATGTTTGGAGGGTTCCACATGCTCCCACACCTATTGCTGATCCCACTAGCATTTTTCAGGGATACCTCAAATAACCAAGTAACTTCTGGCTTTTTTAAATTTATGAGTTGGAGCTGAAATGATCCTTGTTTAACATCCATAAAAACATTTCTAATTTTCAGCAAAAAAAGAAAAAAAGAGGGAGTGATGGATAGGCCCAGTGTGCTTTTTTGGTTGCATGCTGCATGATTTTTTTCATGTCAGGAATGACTTCAGAAAGTGCAAGTCGCTTCTGATGTGAGAGAATTTGCATGTGCAAGGACGTTGCCCAGGGAACACCTGGATATTTGATGTTATACCATCCTGTGGGAAGCTTCTCTCATGTCCCTGTATGGGGAGCTAGGGCTGAGATGGGAGCTCACCCCATTCCCTGGATTTGAACTTCCAGCCTGTCGGTCAGCAGTCCTGTCGGCTAAAGGGTTTAACCCATAGGGTTTAACTCCTTCTCTATTATAATGGTCCCCCTGGTGGTGCAACGGAATTGCTGAACTTGCTGACCGAAAGGTTGGTGGTTCGAATCCAGGGAACAGGGTGAGCCCTCACTGTTATCCCCAGCTTCTGCTAACCTAGCAGTTCAAAAACATGCAAATATGAGTAGATCAATAGGTACCACTTTGGTGGGAAGGTAACGGCACTCCATGCAGTCATGCTGGCCACATTACTTTGGAGGCATCTACGAACAACGTCGGCTCTTTGGCTTAGAAATGGAGATGAGCACCCCCCCCCAGAATAAGACATAACTACACATAATGTCAGGGGAAACCTTTACCGTTACTGTTATAATGTCATGGGCACGGACAGCCCAAACAAGTAAATAAACCTCTGTGGAGCTTTATGATTTGGAAGGAAGTGGTACATCATGTAAAAGATGCCTGTGACAAGATTAATTTGTACTTGCTTTGATCACCTGAAAATGAGTTGCCCAGTGGAATTTTGTTGACACCATGGATTGTAAAAAGTATCATGACAGAAAACCTAACAGCCACACAGATAGATAAACTATTGTATATGTTACATGTATTTACTTCCTTCTCCCTCTAAGGATAGGCGAATACCAGCTTCTATTCATTTTCTCTATCATAGTAACTGATGAGATAAGGCACTACAAAATGTGTTGGTAATAAGGGAAAGCTATACAGTGGTTTTCTTAGATGTGCAGAAGACCTTATGATAATCTTTATGGCTCTTGGGTCATACATAAGTATTGCTTCAAAAATTCGTACGTCATCAACTCCGCTGGACTGGCCACATTGTCCGAATGCCTGATCATTATCTTCCAAAGCAGTCACTCTACTCCCAACTCAAGAACCGTAAAC
Organism: Anolis apletophallus; assembly: GCA_030556195.1. Classification (NCBI taxonomy): domain Eukaryota; kingdom Metazoa; phylum Chordata; class Lepidosauria; order Squamata; family Anolidae; genus Anolis; species Anolis apletophallus. The sequence continues at coordinate 27,633,359 of JARBWK010000006.1, read as the reverse complement.
GTAATGTTGATGGACAGGAAAAGAGATTTAAAGATGTGTTTAAAGCCAATCTTAAAAACTGTGGCATAGACACTGAGAAGCCCTGGCCCTTGAGCACTCTAATTGGAGGTCAGCTGTGACCATCAGTGCTACAGAAGAGGCATGAATGAAGTGCGAAAGGGAGAAACGTGCGAAAAGGAAGGCACATCAAGCCAACCCTGACTGGGACCACCTTCCAACTGGAAACCAATGTTCACACTGTGGGAGAACACGCAGATCAATAATAGGGCTGCACAGCTATGGACCCAACGCCAAGACACTACACTTGGAGGACCATCATCCTCGGGCTACGAGGGATTGACTAAGTAAAAGTACATAATTATAGTGCTATGATTCCACTTAATTTGTTATGGATGAAGTTTTAAAAATCTTGAGTTTTGAAGTTTGGTGAAGTACTGAAGCTCTCTGGCCGAGAACTGTACATCTCTCTCCCTAGATTACAAACCTTAGGATTTCAGTAAGGTGGAACTATGGTAATTAAAGTGTAATCATACTATTCTAACAGTGTATTTGGCTTCAAATAATCTTTCTGAACAGTGAACCATACACGTTTCTTCTGCCTACAGAATTATAATGTCCCAAATTCTTTACAATACAAGTGAACACTGTGAATTATAGAAACACAACATATTATAGGGTGAGAAACAACAATGAATTGCAGTTTCAGTTTTCACATGCGTCTGTAGCCTGTTCCAATTTATAACATGCTTTCCCACTGTTTCCATGAGAAATACTCACAAAAACCAATCCACGGCAATGATAAGAGTGATATCGTCTGTAGGCAAACCGACAGATGTCAATACAATCACCATAGTGACCAGACCAGCCTGAGGAATCCCTGCTGCACCAATGCTGGCAGCTGTAGCTGTGATGCTGGAAAAAAGAGAGACGAAATCCACCACGTTGGTTTTTTTTAAGTATTTTTAAAACATTCATGCACCCTAATAATCTTTTGGGTTTTACCGAATTGGTGACTTGAAGCTAAATCATGCCTGACTTCACTCGTAGTTTTCACAATGTTTGGCTCTTATGGAGAAAAGTGGTACATAAGCTAGATAAACCATCAGCCACAGCTCTGTTGTTCTTTGCCTAATAGACAATGTAATGTTAGTAAACCAAATCCACCATTCATTAAGCCTGTTCCTTTGCAAATACAGGATCAATCAATTATGCAGAACAGCTACAGAGCATTTCAAATACATAAAAGGGTCAGAAATCCCTCTCAAGAAAGAAATCAATCAATAAAAAAGCAGGATTTCATACTGTATTGACTGAATAATAGCTAATTATTAGGCATGGTTTAGAACCCAAAAATAGCAAATCGTAAATCTAATGGGGGGGGGGGGGGATTTTTTTATTAGTAATAGGAAGACTTACAAAAAATTTTCCACAAAGTTCTAAAATGTAACTTAATTACTAACGAAATTCGTTAGTTATTCGTATGCCAGAGCATGCGCATTCCAGATGGTTTTGGCCTACAACTCCCAGAAATCCTAACAGCTGGTAAATTGGCTGGGATTTCTGGGAGTTGTAGGCCAAAACTTGAATAAATCACACTGAATTCTAGATGGGACTCCCCAAATAGGAAGGAGGGAGGGAAGGAGGGAGTGGGTATTCTATTCTTGGAAGCAGCAAAAGAAAGGAGGAGGAGCCCCCCTCGCTCCTCGCTGCTCTCTCTCACCCCGATCCCCGGGAGCGAGGGCCCAAGTTTGCCCAGGCTGGTCATATACCTACATTCTATGCACATGCAATAATACAGCAGTAATAACAATGGGTATAAGAAGAGGTAAAATTCAAACCGAAGTATTCTGACTGGTCCCTGCCTCATGCGGTGCAAACGGGCTCTTCTCTGTGAGCCCGGGAAATTAGCCCAGGAAAAGACAGCGTTTTCTGCTTGGGTGCACACACATACATATTCTTTGGGGGGGATTTGCTGCAGAATCCCGGCCTCATAGAGAAGATTCTGCAGCAAATCCCCCCTCCCAAGAATATGTATGTGTGTGCTCCCAAGCAGAAAACGCTGGCTTTTCCCCAGGCTAATTTCCCGAGCCCCGTTTGCACCGCATGAGGAGAGACCAGTCAGAATACTTGGGTTTGAATTTTACCTCTTCCAGCTAATTATACTTATAATATTAGGCAGTGGCACTTACAGTAGCATTCACTATTAATTATGCAATTGTAATATATTCCCTGAAAATCAGGCAAGTATATTATTTTTAAATGCATCAGCTGGCTTTTAATCAAATAATTGTAATTAAATTCACATATTACCAAAATTGAAATAGAGGTTTCTATTTGAGACATGAGATAATACACAGCTACATTCTTTAGTAATGGGAGGGTTCTCATTGTTGCTGTGTGCTTTCAAGTCGTTCCAATACTATGGAGATCCGGAGGTGACTCTATAATGGGGTTTTCTTAGCAACATAAAAAAAACGTTGTTGGGTTGTTGTAGGTTTTAAGGGCTGAATGTTCTAAAGCATTCTCTCCTGATGTTTCGCCTGCATCTGTGGCAGGAATCCTCAGAGGTTGTGAGTTGTTGTTGTTGTTGTTGTGTGCCTTAAAATCATTTACAAACTTTGGCAATCCTAAGATGAAACTATCACAAGGTTTTATTGACAAAATTTGTTCAGAAGGAGTTTGTTTTGGCCTTCCTATGAGGTAATATGATAATATGACTTCCTTCAGGTCACCAAGCGAGTTTCCATGGTTAAGTGCAGATCTAAGTTTTGGTCTCCAGAACTATAAACCAACGAACTACTACATTGCACTGGCTCTCATTGGAAGCTGGTTTGAGATCTTGAGTCTACAAAATATTAACTCCCAGTGCAACCTCATCAATGCATCAAGTCAGAAACTGTGTATTTAAAAACCCACTAGAAATTCTGGATCATGCCATAAAATGCACTGAAGTTGATTAGTGTATAACAGAGCAGTTCTGCAAACCAGAAAAAGCACCCAGAGCCCTTGTCAGGACAGTCTTAAAGTTGCAGGCAGAATCCAGATAAACATCTTGGAGGGAAGGTAAACATTGGCCAGGGCAGCATTCAATGGGAATCCTACATTGCTCTCTGTTGCCTGGCTCTTCTGCAGAGAAACACTGTTTTCAACCAGCACATATTGTGGAGGAGCAATGAAAAAATTAATCCTGGGTTGGGCTGGATCCAGATCAGTGGAGGTTTGTGGATTCCATGGGAGCGTGCAGCTGGTTCTCAGAGTGCCTGTGTAGGTACTCTGGAGCAAACTGGATCTCTTCAATCCACATCAAAGTAAATGGCTGTGTGGAAACAGCCTTAGTGTACACGCAAAACATTCACATTTTAAAATGTGAATGTGGACAATTTTAAAAGGGCAGAATTAAAAAAGATCATACAAATACTTTTTAGTCATTGTGGATGAGTGTGTAAATAAAGCACATTTGGGTACGTACAATAAAAAGTCACAAACATGTCAATATGGAATCCCATCCCTGAAATCTCACAACACAAACAAGATGGGAAGAAAATGTCTATGAAACTAGAGAAAGAAAAACAGCAAAATCAAGTCTTCGGTTTTTGTTAAGGAATCTGTTTTTTTGTTGAGGAATTTGTCTATTTCCTTATTTGAATTTACAAGCTGCAGTTAATCTATTGCACCTAAAGATACCAATGTATTATATCAGATACACACAAATGTAAAGACACATAAATGCAGCATTTACAAACCTGATTGTGATAATTTGTCCAAAGTTTAGATCCATATTATTAACCTGTGCGATGAAAATTGCAGCCAGCGCCTCATATAGAGCTGTCCCATCCATGTTAATGGTCGCACCAACAGGGAGCACAAATCTCGTTATGCGTTTATCCACTCCATTATTCTCTTCCAGACACTTAAATGTGATCGGCAAGGTGGCAGAACTAAAATCCAAAAGACGAAACAATGAAAAAATATTGTGTTTCAATACTGAGTAAGCAATGCATGCAGATGTGGATGATGACTGAATGTTATTAACATCTGTGAATGAAGTATCTTAAACAAACACAATGGAAAGAAATTCCCTGCCAGTTAAAACTATCCTGAAGATTAGTTTTTTTTTCAGTGGCATTAGTTCACACATCAAGTATAAACCAACGCTTGAACTGAATGCATAAAGGAAAGTCTATCCAAATTTATTGGATACTGTCAATATTGAAGATTGTAGCTATATTTTATTTATTATTTATTTAAAACTTTTGTACCCCGACCTTCTCACCTCTATTGAGGGACTCAGACCGGCATAACAGCAAAAATTCAATGCTATACAATTTAAAAACAACTAGAACAACATATTAAAATACATACAAACCCAGCATAAAACCACATCACCATTAAAACAATTCCACTCAATCTGTAAACGTGGTCAAACATTTTGTGGCCATTTTTAATGCCTAGATTCCTCTATAGATTGAATGGCCTACTGAAAAATAAAACAAAGGACTGATGCTCTCGGAAGCCTATAGGTACAATAGTTTTCTTTTAAAATTGGTTGCAAGGAACCCCTGAAATCTTTAGCATATATGCTAAAGATTTCAGGGGTTCCTTGCAACCAATTTTAAAAGAAAACTATTGTACCTATAGGCTTCCGAGAGCATCAGTTCTTTTCTTTTGGCTAGAAAAAGGTCAGTCTAAAGCATGCATGGACAAACTTCAGTCCTCCAGGTGTTTTGGACTTCAACTCCCACAATTCCTAACAGTCTAAGACCCTTTCCTTCCCCCCCTCAGCCACTTAGGGCTGAGGCTGTTAGGAATTGTGGGAGTTGAAGTCTAAAACATCTGGAGGGCCAAAGTTTGCCCATATGTGGTCTAGAGGTGTTGTAGGGGTCAAGGGCAACAGAGGGCGCAACTACACTGTTGAACGAAAGCAGTTTGATTCAACTTTAACTGTATGGCTCAATGCTATGGAATCATTGGAGATGTAGCTTCTGGAACATGGCCATACAGCCCGGAAAACTCACAACAACCCATTGTAGACATAGTTTAGTGAAGCTTCATATTTGGCAGAGAGAACAAAATATCTTGTCAAACTACAACTCCCATGATTCCTTAACATTGATCCATAATAGTTAAAGTGGTGTCCAACTGCATTAATTCCACAGCTTAGATATGCCCCAAAACATCCTTGGGGACTTCAGAGCAACACTCTGCCTACCTCTGGTCTAAACTCTATTATGAGAAATCAAACATGCATATTTTTTTGTAAAGCAATGCTTGAACTGTATTTATACCCAGCTGTAAAATGATAAATTTATACAGACCAATACACATCAAGTAAAATTCTACCTAAAGTCAAACTTGACTTGGTTGTAAATATATCTGTACCTTGATGATGTTCCCAAGGCTGTGATGAGAGCTTGAAGTAATCCTCCAATAAAGACCCAAGGGTTCTTTCGAGTAATTAAGAAATAGATCAATGGGAGAACAACAATAGCATGGATGAGCAAGCCAATGATAACTGTGATAGTATACATGGCAAGCTGGCCTCCAATCACACCCATATCTTCCATTTCAACAATTTTCCCAGCAATCAAAAACAAGATACCAAGTGGTGCATACCTACAAACAAACGACAGAGTTAATACTATATTATACAAACATCCAATTGAAGTCCTATTATTTGTAGGACTTATGTACTATGTAATACACTATTTTTCTTTTGTACTCAAAAATTCCTATACGAATGCTACCATTTGAAACACAATGATCTATTTTATACATTCCCAGAACTTGAAAAGGTTGGGTTTTTTTGGACTACAGTGGCTAGAATATTCCATTTAACATGCTTAGCTGGTAAACTTGCCGGGGGACCCACAGGTTGGAACCACTGCTCTAGAAGGTTTAGTCCAAACCTCCCCCCCCCCACTTTTTTCCAAAGTCTGATTCACTGCCTTGACAGCCTTAAGACTGTGATGCAGTCTATAAATGTCTCAGTTAATCAATCAATCAATTGATTGATTAGTTTACTAACCAGTAAGTCCAACTAAATGCACGCAGCATAATTTATTTTAAAGTAAACAGGCATTAGAGCTTCAGAGCACATCTACACTGTGGAATTAATGCAGTTGGATACAACTTTAACTGGCATGGCTCAATGTTATGGACTCATGAGAGTTGTGCCAAAGAGTGCTGATGCCAAATCGTACAACTCCATAGCATTGAGCCATGGCAGTTAAAGTAGTGTCAAACTGCAGCAATTCTACAGAATGGAGTCAGCCTTAGTATTTATTTCATTTGTGGTCCAGGTTCGGGAGGTGGACAACCTACCGTGTCCAGTGAAGCTCAAAAGCGCTCCTCAAGCAATCAGGTTAGATTTTGGATAAGTGATCTATCCCCTACTTGTGACCAGGTGTATGGATTTTATTATATTTTTATATTGTATGCTAATGTTTTAAACTATTTTATGATGGTCTTATTTGTTATAGTTGTGTGGCATTAAATTATTGCCAATTGTGAACCGCTCCAAGTCGCCCCTGGGCTGAGAGGTGCAGTATATAAATATAGTAAATAAATAAAATAAATAATAATAATAATAGAGAAAGCAAAAGGTGACTGCAATTAAAACAAGCTCACTTTTTGTTCTTGACTTGCCCACCACTGGATCTATCCCTATTAGCGCTACCAGATAAGGTGCGCCCCAGTCCCTGAGGCTAAGGAATGGGTCCTGATGATCTTGTGAAGTAAGACAGTCAAATCACCCAACACAACTTCTCTAGACATGTCATTCCAATTAAAACAAATGTGAAATTTTATCACTTTGGTTGGAAATTAAGATTTTCAAACTCTGCATTGAACAGGGGGAAAAATCACAAACATTTCCACTTCTGTTCCTAACACCTTTGTGAGGTGACACATTAGTTTCAATGACACATTAGAGTCACAGCCTAAGTGAAGAAACATTTCTAATTTATGCTTTAAAGACAAAGACCCAACTCCATTTTAAACATTTCCACAAGCACTCATTCAAACTTTTCTAACAAAGTTATCCAAACTCTACTTCTAGTGGTATATTTCCGTTAATCACTGGTCACTCCCTCCTTCTCTTTTTTTCTTTCCAGTCAGGTTTAATTTCACTTCTGTTGTTTTGTTTCTCCCTACCCACCTAATTTATTTAATCATATATACCTGTCTATCTTTATTTTGATGCTATCTTATTGTGTTATGTTTTTATAGGAACACAGCTGAACACATCTCCACTGCTCCCTTGGTTTTTGCCAACATGGGAATAGTGCGTGGGGTGGTGGGGCCTCCACATTGAAAAGGTGAGTTGGGTCAATGGAACAGAATTTGGGTTTCCATGATGACCAAATAAAGGCAGCACTTACGATGGAATCTTCATTGTAACTTACTAACAGAATGCCTGCCTAAGTCTCTTTCCATTTATTTAAGTATAAATGGGATGCCAAAATTCATACCACATAGGCAATTCAGATGGGAGGCTATTGTGTGAGAATTTGTGAACCTCTGAGAAAATATTACTTTACTTAGGAATGTTCAGAGGTCATATGTTATCTGAGTAAGAAAGTGTTTAGTAGAAAATAGCAGCCACTTGAGTATTCATATAATATATTGCCACACCGCATGACTTTTGGCATCTCTGGTATGTGTCAGTTTCCTCCAGTTAGCTCAAGGTGACATTACATCACTGCTTTCCTTCATGGTTTATCTTCATGAGCTTGTGTCATAGGTTGAGATGAAAGATGTGACTTGCCTGAGGTTAAATTTAATGGCTATGCAAGTCCTGGTTCAGTGTCCCAATGACTACATCAGCATCCAGCCATCAATTGATACAAACTAGTTGGAGATGATGGAGGGATGTTGCCCCCACCAATCCGGCAAGAAATAAACTTGGATCACTACTGGGAAGGAATGGAGTTGAAGAGCCGCCAGAAAAAGCAGAGGACTTAACTGAAGGGAATACAGTGCATTGTGGGAGGGAGAGATGAGCAGGAATCCCAGTGTGTTCACCACTACCAACAGGGCCAGGGATGTTTCAAGAATGTGCTACTTGAGGTAGAATAATAAATAGTGACTCCAGCTTCCCAAAGTGATGTACATGGTGTCTAAATACACTCAAATTATTGTGACACAGGAAACCAAACAGCCTTGCTCCCATCTCTAGCATGGGAAAATACAATACAGTGTGAACCCTTTGTCCATGGGCCAGTATCCGTGGTTTCATCTCTAGACATTTGCTAGGTCCTCCAGCATTAGTCTATGGCAGTGGTTCTCAACCTGTGAGTCCCCAGGTAAAACACCTGTTTACCAGCTGTTAGGATTTCTGGGAGTTGAAGGCCAAAACATCTGGAGAACCACAGCTTGAGAACCACCGGTCTACGATATTCTTGGGCAAGAAGTCCTTCAGTTAAATTTGGTTTGCTATCATCCATCCAAAGTCCAGGAACATATCCCTGTGAATACAGGGGTCACACTGCAAGAATAGACTATCAATTTGTTGCCCTCTCTATGGAAATATGCCAAACGTGTGTGATGTCTCACTCTGCCTAAAGATAGGGTTGGACCTGAGCACACTACTTAGTTTTGTCACAAAAGCTGGAAAGTCTTCTCAACCTCCTGAGCTTTGAGGGGCCACAGGCAGTAGGACAGCAACATCTCCAACTTACCACATGATTAGCGCAACCAGCCGCATGATGGCCTCATTAAGGCTATCAAAAAATTCTCTCAGCGCCCGTCCCTGCTCCCTCATGTTCCCAATCACCAGTCCAAAGCTGATTGAGAACACTACCAGTCCAAGTGCATTCACTCCGTTGACAGCCCCTGGAACAGGAATCATTTCCCTTGTCAACAGAGTGAGGTTTCCCATTGCTTCTGAAACGTTGTTGATAATGCCATTGAGGAGAGATGTTTCATTTGAATCGTGTGTCACTCGAGGAACCCGTTCCTCATAATTGGTTTTGAACTGCCAAGAGATGAGGGAAAAGACATATATTATACTTATATCTTCTTTAGTTGCAAGTGTCAGAAGATTTGCTTGAACATCTCAGGAGCAAGACAGAAGGAATCCAAATGTTTCTGCTTTCTTCTATTCTAATTTTGATATGCATTTTATGTTTCCTCTGCATTCTGTCATTTCTCTAACAACAACACTAGTAAATACCACTACTGTTGTGGGATGCCAATATTGCCCTTATTTTGACAGCAAGATAAAACTTTGTTGTCCTGCCAAGTATCTTGAGTCAGCTAAGAACACAGCATGGTGTTCAATTTTTGAGACCGCATGTTTTATCTTAGACCAATTTATGCGCTACAGTTCAATTTGACCCACGCATTGTCACTATGTGAAAACACAATGTATCCACAGAAAAATATTTGAGCCATCTAAATGTGCCAACATATTTTTATTTCCACACTGGTGACCATATAGCCTTTTCTTACAACAGAATGATAGTGCTATCATTACATCAATTTTATCAATTGTGTGTATGTCAAACTATTTTTTAATGTGAAAAAACAGTGCACAATTACCTGTTTAAAGCAGGCTTCTACCAGATTTGGAGGAAACATGTTTCTGTGAAGAAAAAAATAAGACATATTTGCAATTCTATACCATCACTTCAAATCCAAATGGAAGAGAAAAGAACTCATTTCTAATCCACAGCAAAGTAAAAGTGATGCATATTTTAGGTCGAAGGCTTACATGGCCGAAATCACTGGGTTGTTTTTCAGACTGTATGGCCATGTTCTAGAAGTATTCTCTCCTGACTTTTCGCCTGCATCTATGGCAGACATCCTCAGAGGTTGTGCGGTCTGTTGGAAACTAGGAAAATTTGGTTTTTATATATGTGTAAAGTCCAGGGTGGGACAAATGACTCTTGTCTGTTGGAGCTAGGTGTGAATGTTTCAATTGGCCACCTTGATCAGCATTTGTGGTTTTTAGGTGTGCCTTATTACTGCCTGGAAGGAAATAGCTGTTCCTGTTAGTTTCTTGTCTTCCCCTGTGTTTGAGTTTTGTTCTTTATTTACTATTAGAGTTTTTAATACTGGCTCACAGTCACATATATATCCACCGCCGACAATCAGATGCCGCCACAAGTGATAATGACCATGAAATAATTTGGCAGCTAATCAAACTAATCTCAACAAAATTTCTCCTTATCTTTAAAGAACCTATAGGAAACGGGGCTCCATGCAGTCATGCCAGCCACATGATCTTGGAGATGTCTATGGACAACGCCGGCTCTTTGGCTTAGAAATGGAGATGAGCACCAACCCTAGAGTTGGACATGACTGGACTTAATGTCAAGGAAAAACCTTTACCTTTACTATGAAGGATGGCATTTATATCTTAGTTAGCCTGCAGAGATATGCAATCTAAGGCCCTGTCCACACAGCTGTATAAAATCCACATTGAACTGGATTATATGGCAGTGTGGACTCAGATAACCCAGTTCAAAGCAGATATTGTGGCTTATCTGCCTTGATATTCTGGGTTATACGGCTGTGTGGAAAGGCCCTAAATCTTTCTTGGTCAGCAAGTAGATATGTGATATGAATCTCATATTAAAATTATTTCTTCCACTGATTCAGAATACAACATAATCAACAATATAATAGCAACATAAAAATAATATCTATCAAATTACAAATAACTATGCAAGATATAGCATTTTATGTGGGGAAGTGAGAGAGTGCCGTTTTCTTCACATTTTATTTCTTACCATAATTTTTTTTAAAAAAAGGAAAAAGAGTGAAACTAGTAATTTTCATTCAATATTCCTAAAATATTGCTCTTGGAGCATCATTTTGCAGGATTTCCGGTCTTTAAAAAAACAGCCTGCAGAGCAGGGGGTTGGACTGGATGGCCCTTGTGGTCTCTTTCACTCTATGAGTCTATATATTTGTATCTATATCTTTATAGCTATATCTATAATATTATATTAAAAGGTGGCACCTCCGGTGGCGCAATGGTTTAAACCCCTGTGTCAGCAGGATTGAAGGCCAACAGGTCGAAGGTTCGAATCTGGGGAGAGTGCGGATTAGCTCTCTCTGTCAGCTCCAGCTCCCCATGCGGGGACATGAGAGAAGCCTCCCACAAGGATGGTAAAACATCAAAAACACCCGGGTGTCTCCTGGGCAATGTCCTTGCAGATGGCCAATTCACTCACACCAGAATCAACCTGCAGTTTCTCAAGTCACTCCTGACACACACTATATATATATATATGGGTAAGATGTTAATAATAATGTGATAAGATAAAGGTTTCCACTGACATTATGTCTCGACGACTCTGTGGGGTAGTGCTCATCTCTGTTTCTAAGTTGAAGAGCCAGAGTTGTCTGTAGACACCTCCAATGTCATGTGGCCAGCATGACTGCATGGAGCACCGTTAAATATTGATCTACTCACATTTGCGTGTTTTCGAACTGCTAGGTTGGCAGAAGCTGGGACTGACACTGGGAGTTCACACTGCTCCTTAGATTCGAACCTGTGACCTTTCGGCTTAGAAATTGAGATGAGCACCAACCCCAGAGTCGGACATGACTGGACTTAATGTCAGGGGACAACCTTTACCTTTAAATATTAGTATGACGATTAATACATTTTAGTTATTTTAAGACCAATTTTATGTCTTTGTGTGCGGGTGGTGGGGAGAAGGGTTGATTGGTCTTGATGGTCCATGGTGTATCCAATGTTTGCCTCGATGGTCTGCGGTCTCTTAAATGTTGGGAGCCACAGAACTAGAGCAAAGGCTTCCTTCTTCTTTCTGTGACCCAGTATTATACAACTAAATGCTGTTATTGCCACAGAACAGAACCGAAAAAGAACCTCACAAGGAACACAGGTCCTATATTTCAAACAGTATATTTAACATGGATAGTCAAAAGTGAAGTAATAGTCATATATCCACACAGTCAAGTGTTTGTAGTTCAATGGAACACAATCGTTGCATAACTCAAAAGTCCATAATAGCATAAAAGTATAATCACAACTGGAGAATCATCGAAGGTGGAGCCGAATCATGTGCCCGGGTTTACCTCCGGGCGCATATGATCAAGATCCCACATTTGTTACCGCTTGGGAGGATATCCTCAATGAGAGCTCTAACAAACTGATGTTATTATGTATTGAACGTTCTACTAAAGAGATTAATGAATTGAAATCGGAGATTGATATTATTAGATCAATACTGACAATCCTATACCCCAAGGCGAATCAGACAAGATCAAATTGGAATGTTCTAAGTTTTTTGATGAGACCAAGAAGGACAAAATGAACAAATATAGAAGGGATAAAGGGGATTATGACTCCAAGAGAGTTTATAAATGGCAGTACATGTCCATGAATCAACCTCAGGGTAGACAGATTCGGTTTCAGTCTAATCGTAGAAATTATAATAGATCGTTTGAAGATCTAGGTAACATGTCTGATGGATCTATGGGCTCTGGATCTTCCGGCGGCTACAATCTCAGGAGTCGCAATGTCCAAAGCAACCGGGGTAATGGAAATTTTCGGAGGGACGGGGGACGCAGGGGAGCAACCTGATTAATTTGTCTGACTATCAGTTTTCACAATATGAAATGAACCTGTTGAATAAAGGAATTTCTTTTGTGTATACCCCGAAATGTTCCTCTTTGAATATTAGGAAGGATTTAGCCACTTTGTATAGGAACATCAGGCTGAAGGAGCATTTTGCTCATTCCCCCTCCCCATCTCCCTCCTCCCACAACAAATTCTACATCAGGAGTAAATTCGTTCCCTATAATATCTCTCACAATATCAAAACGTTTGAAGAGGTAGTTACCAGGAAGCCTTAAAAATTGACCATAGCAATGATCTCAAACGGGCCAACTTCTCACCCAGGGATATCAATACACTCAAGGCTCTGGGGAACCACCCTGATATCATTTTTAAACCTTCCGACAAAGGTGGAAGTTTGGTTTGTTTGCGTAAGACTGATTACTTAAATGAAGTTCACAGACAACTGTCTGACTCTAGATTTTACCTTAAACTACCAGGGGATCCTTATAGTAGATTCTTAAAGAGCATTTCCACCACAGTCTATAATGCGGCTTCTCTAAACTTTATTGACGATAAACTTACCCAATTCTTGATTCATAAAAATTGCCGCACAGCACAATTTTATATCTTACCTAAAACCCACAAAAGTTTAACTTCTCCTCCCGGGCGACCCATAATTTCGGGCTCCGACTCCATGACCTTTCCTATGGCTTGTTATTTGGATTCGCATTTAAAACAATATGCTTCTTCTGGGTCTTCTTTTTTGCGTGACACAACAGATTTTATAAATAAAGTTGAAGATTTTCCTTTAGAGGAGGGGGACATGTTAATTTCAGCAGACGTCACTGCCTTGTACAATTTTGTCCCCTTGGATGAAGTTAGGACCATTATCCTGGACCTTTGGGACGCACGACCCAATCTCAGGCCTCCCACTGAATTTCTCATTGATTTACTTGATTGTGTATTTGATCTCAATTATTTTGCCTTCGATGGCAATTATTACCTCCAAAAATCCGGAGTATCTATGGGGTCACCTCTAGGGCCCAGCGTGGCCAACATCTTTATGAATCACTTAGAATCACTACATATAGGTACTACACATCCCATGGCGATGCGCATCAAATTGTATCATCGCTTCATTGATGACGTCTTTGCCGTCGTGAGCAAGGACACTGACATCAATGAATTTACCACGTGGATCAATTCCTGGCACGAGAACATACATTTTACCGTTTGTGCCGATTTCACTTCGGTTAATTTTTTGGATGTATCAGTATTTAAGAAAGATCACAAATTGAAAGTCAAGACATATAAGAAACCCTCGGCCAGAAATTCGTTTCTCCACTACTCTAGTTTTCACACTTTTGCGTTAAAGGACAACCTCCCTTTTTCTCAACTATTACGTTTGAAAAGGAATTGCTCCTTTCCTACTGATTACAACAGAGCTGCAGCCTCCTTAATGACTGATTTGTCTCAGCGAGGTTATCCCAAACGCACCCTAATTAAGGCCCAAGGGAAAGCTGAGAACACCCTGAGGACGTCTTTACTTCTCCCTCGTCCCAAACCTGTATTGGAGCGAGTTGTTTGGCCCCTGACTCTAACCCCCCATTGCAACAAATTACGCAAGATTGTTTTCCAACATTGGGATTTAATACCGAATTAATATATGTCCTCCAATGTTGTTGTCCCCGCCCCTTTGTTTATGTGGGCCAGACTAAGAGATCTTTCCGTCTGCGCATTTCGGAGCACAAATCTTGTGTTAGACAAGGAAAACGAGATTCTGTTCTTTATAACCATTGTTTTGAATACAAGCATCGCCCAGAAGATTTAAAGTTCTCCTGTATTGAGAAAGTTACTACTTTGGCACACTCTGATCTACATTCCGCTTTAATTCGGGCTGAAACCCGCTGGATTTCTTTCCTTTCCACAGAGCATCCCCGCGGATTAAACGAAGGGCTGTCAATCTCCTCATTAATCCACTAATTAATTGCTCCTAAATACTATGGATCACTCCCCTTGACTGGTGTATTCAATTACGTATTACTGTTAAATACTGTGTGGAATGTAAGCATGGTGCCGCACTACACGAGTGTGGCCCGTGCCTGTATGCATGTACTACAGATGGTATGTATCATTGCTTATTACTTTGCATTATATGTAACGTTGTTGTTGGATTAGACCTCCTGTTATTGCTTGAACCTTTTCATACATTTATTTTAGATATGTGGATGCCTTAAAACGCCTACTTTGACCTTTGGGTTTGAAAAGCGCTTATTGGCGCGAAACGGAGCGGGAACCCGGCGACTTCCGTCAACCCGGCTCTCACCGCACATGATTCGGCTCCACCTTCGATGATTCTCCAGTTGTGATTATACTTTTATGCTATTATGGACTTTTGAGTTATGCAACGATTGTGTTCCATTGAACTACAAACACTTGACTGTGTGGATATATGACTATTACTTCACTTTTGACTATCCATGTTAAATATACTGTTTGAAATATAGGACCTGTGTTCCTTGTGAGGTTCTTTTTCGGTTCTGTTCCTTCTTCTTTCCTCTGTTAGTAGCAGAGAAACTGAGAAGGCATGTAGGGAAATAACAGATGGATCTATCTTATCTCTGTCAGGCTGTTCAATTATTTAGAGTATTTATACCCTGCTCTTCTGCCACAAAGATTCTCAGAGAGACTGACAAATTGTTAATTTGATAGTACTCTGCCTTCAGGCTTACAGGCTACTTAATTCATCTGCATATAGGGACCAGATAAGTTGCTAAATACAAAAATGCCTTGCTTGGGCAATGTTGCTAAGGCATTTCTGGGCTAACGATGTCATCTTGAAAGTAAACCATTTTGCCGTTTTGTCATGAGTCCATTTGGTCCCAGATCATTACTGTGAACAGTATGAATTGGCTATGGTGACCTTTCTAACCCCATCGAAAATGGTGCCTTACCTGATTAGGTCCAGAAAGGCATCTGCAGCTGTCACTCGCACTATCTTGCCTTCTCGGTGCATCTTTTCTTTAGATCCTTTCCCAGGGTGAATTATAACCACCATGATGATTCCAATCAGGACAGCAATGACTGTGGTGCTCATATAGTAGACGACTGCTCGAAGTCCCATCTTTCCCGATGCTTTACTGTCCAGTGCAGCAACTCCTAATAATTCAATGCAAGTGTACAGTTAAGTGTCAACACACCTCACAGAACTGCAGATAAAAATTAGGTACATCCATGGTTCAAGATCAGTAATTGGAAAAGTTCTTTTTGGACAATTGCTCTCAGAGTTCCCTAGCCAACATGGCTGGAGGATTCATGCAAATAGTGTCAAAGAAATGCTTTGCTAAGCTTTGTATTTGGTCACAGTAGGTAACAAGATAATGCCTGGATGGACTTTTGGTGTGATTCTTTAAGCTTCTTCTTGCGTTCTAGTTACAGGAATATAGAAGTGAACTAGTTGTATATATCTCCCTGGAAACTGAGGGTCCTTCCAGACAGTAGATATCCCATTAGATCTGGGTCTTCCTGAAAGGGCTGGTTCTAATGGGATATGAGCCCTGTGAGGACGGACTACTGGGAAGGGTTTTCGATGCCATTCCAAAGGTTCTTGGGATGGCATGGGGACACCCACCCGAGAAAGCCCAAGTTTTGGGGGAAGGCGTGGGGATTTAAACCTGTTTCGGAGCGGGTTTTTAAACCTGCTCCAAAGTGAGTTTAAGTCTATTCTGGAAGCACCCTAAGACACAGTGTACCTTAGAACAGTGGCCACCACATTTTCATTTTGGGACACTGATTTGCTTTATGTTTGCTATATGCTTTATGCTTGCTTTAGGTTTGCTATATGTCAGAAATGACTTTAAGACATATAACAACAGTAACAAAAACAAAACATCAAAAATACAGAATAATGCTACAAGTTTGGAGTTTATTTTAGGCAATGTCAAAATGCAGGCCTCTGCTCAAATTAGAACAAGAGATACACAATCCCATACTTTCCAATTGTCTTGATTGTGGAGGTCAATCTTAATAAATTCTCTGCTATCAAACTTTTTAAGCTGCTTTAAATGGCCCAGTTCCTCTCTTTCCTCCTTCCCCCTCAGTTTAGTTCAACTGTTGCAAACTGAGGCCCCTTCTACACAGCTGTATAAAATTCACACTATCTGCTTTGAACTGGATTATATGGCAGTGTTGGCTCAAATCAAATAATGTGGATTTTCTGCTTTGATAACCTGGGTTATCTGGCAATGTAGAAGATGTGTAAAAGCCACTTGCCTTCAACTCAGGGTCCATCGACTCTGCATATAACCAAGTTTGAACTGGATTCTATAGTCAGTGTAGACTCATATAATGCAGACTGAACTGCATTGAACTGGAGTCTATGAGTCTATAGTGCTATATAATCCAGTTCAATCTGCATTATAATGGCAGTGTAAATGGGGCCTCAGTGGAAAGGGGAAGAGCGGAGAGAGGAAGCAGCAGAAGGTTGCCCTTCCAAGAAGGCTTAGGCAAAGGCAAAGCTGGCCTCTTTTAATGTGTGTATTCTTCCCCATTAATGGGCTTGGCCGATTTACCGGCTGAGCTGGTTGCGGGGCAGGGTTGTCCTCGTGCCATCTTGTGATGTTGAAGGGACTTCTCCTCCCCAGAAGCCCCTGGGGCGGCGGGAAGGTGCCAGCCAATGACGGGGCTGCCCCCGCCCCGCCCCCTCTTGGTAGCCAGCCGGCCTGCACTTCTGCCCGGGCAGCTTACTTAAGGCTGCCTGGGGACTGTCCAGGCCACACGTGGGGCCAGTCCTTTTTTTCCTCCCACCCTTCCTACTTTTTGCATTGCTTGTTGGTGTCCTTTTTGTTTCCACTTAACTTCATTGTTGCACTGTTACTGGTTATGTGTTATTATGTTCTTAGTCACAACTCCGTGTTTGGTGTGTGGCATGGCCCCTGGATCAGGCTGGCTTATCACCCCTTGGTTGTAAGGGGGATAACACCCAGGCTCCCTGGGGTGCTGAGTTTCCGTGGACAGGCATTGGGCCACTCAAACCCCAGGCTTGCAAACGACTTTGGACATTCGTGGGGGCTGTTCTACCCATGCGTGGCCACCAACCTTTTTGTTCCTGTTTTCAATAAATGAGTTGTGGCCATTTTCATCCAACCACTTGTGTCTGTGTTATTGTTCTTGGCGCGAGGCGTGTCACCCTTGCACACGCAATAACATTTGTTGTCTTGACCACACTCTGATTCTTCTTGGTCTCATGTGTTCCCATTTTCCCCTGTGACATGTTACAGGGTATGCCACCCCAGGCATTCAAAAACCACTCCACAATTATAACACGTGCCAACACGCATTTTTGGTGTCTCAAATGCTAGACCTGTTTCTGTGTATGTTTGATCTACTGATTCCAAAAATGGCACCAGTTCTCCTTTATCAGCTCTAGTTTTTTGAGATACAGAAGATATGCCATCTACCAGTTGCCATCTGTTCGCCATAGAAAACTATGATAACCATATCTAAGAAGCTAGAGCTGATATGGTCTATCCCAGGGCTGTCCAACTGGCGACCCGGGGGCCGTACATGGCCCCCAGCCTGTTGGACACGGCCCCCGCTATGCCCCCAGCCGCCATTTTTAATTTTTTTAAAAAAAATGTCTTTTTTTTTAAAAAATGGCGGCCGAGGGGGAGGGGGGGAGGCGGGGCAGGGAGGAGGAAGTGAGCCAGCTCCTCCTCCCTGCACCGCCCTCCATCCTCTCTCCGCGCCGCCGATGCAAACCGGATCGCATCGGCGGCGGTGAGAGAGGGACAAGGGGTGATAGAAGGAGGAGGAAGAGAGCTAGCTCCTCCTCCCTGCACCGCCCTCTTCTTCCCTCTCTCGCCGGCGCTGATGCCTTGCAAGGGAGGGGGTCCCCCGCGGCGCCTCCCTCCCTTGCAAGGCATCGCGGCAGTGGCTGAAGCCGGCGCCGGGTTCCGCGGCTGCCGCGAGGCCTTGCAAGGGAGGAGGGGCCCCGGGCGGTGCCTCCCTCCCTTGCAAGGCATCGCGCAGCCGGAAGCCGGCGCCGGTTCCGCGGCTGCCGCGATGCCTTGCAGGGGGAGGGGGCCCCACGGCGCTCTCTCCTTCCAAGGCATCCCGGCAGCAGCTGAAGCCGGCGAAACCGCCAGCTTCATCTGCGGCTAGGATGCCTTGAAGGGAGGGTGCCCCATGGCTCCTCCCCTCTCCCAAAGCATCCCGGCAGCCGGGGGCGTGGCCGGGGGCGTGGCCGGGGCAGGGCCGGGGGCAGGGCTGGGGGCGTGGCCGGGGCGGGCCTGGAATCCGGCCCTTGGCCGGTTAGAAGTTGGACAGCACTGGTCTATCCAAAACATTGTTCTGAATCAGCACCTGAATCTGAATAAACTATAAAATCCAATAAATGTGGTTTTGGTAGGAATCATTTCAGGAAGACTCCCATATCTGTAGGGAACATATTTCTGGATGGATATGTGAAACCTTTGGAACCCTACAACCTACAGTATGATCCCCTTGTTTGCAAAACTATGGATAACATTAAACGCTATTGAAATCTGGCCCAAGAATATCATAGCATTGTACTGGAGAACCTAGGAAATGCATAGAGAGGTCATATTTTGTAAGAGGTGGATAAATTGAACCATGGACACTAGTCCCACATCATACTGTATACTAGCAACACCTCCATCATTTTCTATCTGACAAAGGATAAAAGTCTGCCTGGTTTCTGGACAATATTAAGTCTTGTTAATGTTAATGGCCAATGTTGTTTCCAAAGTGGAAGAGGACTCTCACCAAGTTCAGCATAATAGAACAACTTAGCTGCCTCTTTGAAAACAGGATCCTTCATTGATTTATAATGTGAAAAAACTTCAAAGTTAGATCTCAGCATGGAATTGCTGAGTAGATGCTGCCTGCTATCGCATAACAGTTGCTTATTATGTTAATGCCTTACCTATTGCCATGAGGTTTGTGTTATTATCAATGGTTTTGCTAATGGGCAGTGTGTTAATCATACAATTGCCGCTGGCAGTATTTTCTTCATTTCTCAATTTGCTTTGACCCCAATGCCATCATCCCAACTACATCCATGTGTTCATTCTGCTCACGTATTATTAACCTCTTAAGTTTGACTCTATGCAGTTTGAGGAAGTGGCTTCAATCTGTGAAAGCTCACCATGCATTTAACCTGTTAGCCTTAAAAGGTGCAGCATGACAAATCTGTGGCTTTGCTCTGCTTACGTACATTTCTTATCTAGTTTAGAAGATGAAACTTTCACAACTGTGCAGAGAACTGGAATTTACTTATTTAACTCATGTGCATGCATCATGATAACAGCAATGGTGGAGGCAGATCTAATGTTTTCATACTCTTTCTTGCATGACATCACTCTAGTCAAGCAGGGAGTGAGATTTCTGAAGCGTAAAGACATACAAACTTCTTGCCGGCCCACCCCCGAAATAAGACACACGACAACAGTGGTTGGGTTCAAATTGGGCAACATTTATTTGAATTGTTACCTATTTAACTGTCCTTAACCTTAACTCAAGGGGTGTCAGAAATTTGGTGTATCCAATTCAGGTAGCCACCCTACCTGGTTTCGATGTTAATTTGCAGACGAAACAACTGGATTCCTTGACATCCGGCCAAGGCAACCCGTTAAGGGAAATGAGAGCGAGGTCTGGTCCCCAAGATATTGAGACCAGACTCCTCCGATTCCAGGCCATTCAACAGAACTTCCCCGATCAACTTGAACTTTGATTGAGCAATAACATCATGGCCTTCACCCCTAACGGGGGGTGTCTTGAATGCACACCCAGATATAGGAATTTCCCTCTCTATTTTCTGCCACGGATTGGGGGCAGATGTCTATCTTGCCTCCCATCCCCCACCAAGTCTTCTAACACCCCTATGGCACCGCTCTGGAAACCTGATAGTGATTGAGGGTTGCCCAAATCCGAAAAATGCCTAAGTTCCCAGGAGTAAGCTCCAAATATAGCCCGTAGTAACCTGATGGGCCAGATATCACTTGCTTCTGTGCTTTCACCCGCATCTTCCCATCTCCCGGGCCAGACCACCTGTCACGTGGTGTGGTGGCAGGCCATATGATGTGAACCCGGGGCCATGCCCACCCCAATCATTAATATTATCCTTTACTTCATTATTTCATTAGATACCAGCTCAGTCCTGCCCACGCAGCGCCTGGATCACCAAAGCATCAGGAGGAAGCCCACTCCTGGCATCACCGGCAACGCCGCGTGGCCCGGTTCACTCGTTTCCGTGCTCTCTCCAGCATCTTCACATCCCCCCATCCGACCACCTGTAACGTGGTGTGATGGCGGACCATACGATGTGAACCCGGGGCCAGGTACAACTGTGCGGATGGCCCGGTTCGCTCGCCTCTGTGCCCTCTCCAGCATCTCTACATCCCC
This sequence comes from Anolis apletophallus, assembly GCA_030556195.1. NCBI lineage: Eukaryota > Metazoa > Chordata > Lepidosauria > Squamata > Anolidae > Anolis > Anolis apletophallus. The sequence goes on along the minus strand of JARBWK010000006.1, from coordinate 27,612,400 downwards.
TCCACCTGACCACATGCAATGCGGTGTGATGGCGGACCCTGCGATGCGAAGCCCGGGGCCATCCTAGCCAAATCCTTTCCGCCCATCAGGAGGTAACCTGCTCCTGGAATTCCGGAACAAGGGGAGCTACCCGTTCCAGTGTAGACCTCGTCCACCTCTCCATCCTCAGCGGCAATGTAGACGAGGCCCAAATACTGGCCGTGGGGAGTCTTGAGTGCCTCTTTCTCTGCTTGCTAGCTGTAGCTGCATCCGTACACGAAGACTCGCTGCCTCCGCTGAAGCCTGGCATGACCTGCAACAGTAAAAAGACATAACCACGCCACGCGCGTGTAGCCTTTGTACGTGCCAACTGTTACCTCCCAAGGACTTAACTGCCTCGGCCTCCTAGCCGTTGCGACGGCTGCTGATGCTTAGCCAATCCGATAAGAATGCGTCTCCAGTCTACTGTGCCCCAGGAGACATTTGGCAATGTAATCAAGCGCCCCTTTGCTCCATGATCCTTCATAAAGGATCTCGCCCTGATCTTCAACCTGCCCTGGCTCCATTTGCCATCGGAGGCCAGAAGGGCGCGATGTGAACGGCCAGATCTGGAGCCTGCCATCAACTCGCTTGCTTGCAGCCCCCCAGAATGTGGTAAGAGCCGCTACCTGGGATACCCCCACTCTTATTGGGAGGTGCATCCTTTCCGCGACCATTGCTTAAGTCATCCCCACCTACTGGACGTTAGCGGTCATCTATTGTCCTCAGTTCCACCGGAATCCCTCACGTAGCCTTCCTGTTGCCTGAAGAAGAATCTCATGCATTTCCAAACTCTGCAGCCCCACCCAAAGGCTGTGAATGTGAGTCTTCAAGCTACCCTTCTTGTGTTCTTAAAGGGGAATCCCTCTTACTCCCCATCTCTGCAGCTCCTCACAGAGGCTGAGCATGCGAGCCTCATACCACCTTCCTGTGGTCTTCAAGCAACTCACATGCATGACCACACTCTGCAGCCCTTCACAAAGCTGAGAGTGCCTCGTGCGATTAACCTTTTTGTGTGTTCTTAAGGCATTTCACATCACTTGTATGACCAAACTCCACCGTCACTAACAAAGCTGAGAGAGTGTCTCGTACAATTGACCTTCCTGTGGTCTACAGCCAATTGCGTCGCCCGCCAGGCTAGACTCTGCAGCCACTAACAAGAGTTGAGAGAGTGTCTTGTACAATTGACCTTGTGGTCTTAAGGACATCGCATCTACTGCATGACCAAATCCTGCAGCCACTAACAAGAGCTGAGAAAGTGTCTCCTACAATTTGACCTTGTGGTCTTAAGGAAGTCGCATCCACTGCATGACCAAACCCTGCAGGCACTAACAAGAGCCGAGAGAGTGTCTCGTATAATTGACCTTGTGGTCTTAAGCCAATCGCATCCCTGAAAGACCAAACTCTGCAGCCATTAACAGGAGCTGAGAGAGTGTCTCGTATAATTGACCATGTGGTCTTAAGCAAATCGCATCCCTGAATGACCAAACTCTGGAGCCACTAACAGGAGCTGAGAGAGTGTCTCGTATAATTGACCTTGTGGTCTTAAGCCAATCGCATTCCTGAATGACCAAACTCTGCAGCCACTAACAAGAGCTGAGAGTGTCTTGTATAATTAACCTTGTGTTCTTAAGCAAATCGCATCCCTGAATGACCCAACTCTGCAGCCACTAACAAGAGCTGAGAGAGTGTCTCGTAGAATTGACCTTGTGGTCTTAAGCCAATCGCATCCCTGAATGACCAAACTCTGCAGCCACTAACAAGAGCTGAGAGAGTGTCTCATACCATTTGACCTTGTGGTCTTAAGGAAATCGCATCCCTGCATGACCAAACTCTGCAGCCAGTAACAAGAGCTGAGAGAGTGTCTCGTAGAATTGACCTTGTGGTCTTAAGCCAATCGCATCCCTGCATGACCAAACTCTGCAGCCACTAACAAGAGCTGAGAGAATGTCTCATACCATTTGACCTTGCGGTCTTAAGGAAACCGCATCCCTGCATGACCAACCTCTGCAGCCACTAACAAGAGCTGAGAGAGTGCCTTGTCCAAACGACCTTCTTGCGGTCTTAAAGTAGATCACCTCACATGTGTGACCCAACTCTGCAGCCACTCACCGAAGCTGAGAGAGCGTCTCGAATTATTGACCGGAAAGGCATGGTTTGCAGGAGAAAATGTAGAGAAGAAGACATGACATCTATGTACACTTGTGTGAAAGGGAGCCATGAAAACAGGAAAGGAGATGCCACCTGGGCGTTAGAAGCTGTCTAACTGCTGTAATCCCGTTCTGGAGAGGAAATCTCCGCCTTGTGGTGTGGTGGAAGCTCCTTCCAGCAGGCCACATCCATTTCTCGGCTTCCTGCCTGAGTGACCACTGGATTATGCTTGCGCGTGGAGCCTCGCTTGGGGGAACCTGTAACACAGAACTGCAACTGGACAAGAACGCTTAGTACCATAGGCAAGCCAAGAGGGGGGACGGGGACGTGGAAGGGCACGGGACCCGGAAATATATGGGAGGATCCTCCTGACAATTGTATGATTCCCATGGAGGCTGATGCCTGCAATCCTGCCGCCGCCCAAGGAGTGCAAATGTTGATGCCTTAGAATGAGAGACGCCATGCCCTATAAATAAGGGCCATGAAAAGAGAACCCATATGACCGAGAATTGCAGCCCAGGGGAGTACGTGTGCTGAGAATCTAGGCATGCCCTACCTACATCAAAAGTGATGACCGTTGCCACATGCCTCATGTATGGTGCCCAAAATGGCGCGAATTGTTCCAAAGACCTCCAAACCCCCAGCCTGAGGTGTGCAAGTGGCACACCAAGTACCATCGGGGACAAAGGTAATTATCACTGTGCAACAGTGGCTCCCGGGGAGGAAAAGGTGAGCGGGAGAGACGGCGATGTGCATAGACACCTCCCAAGGCCCGTGGCCGGCTTGACTGTGTGGAGTGCTATTATTTACCCCTTGGAGTGGTGCCTATTGATCTATTCACAAGGACCCGGACTATCTTGCCCGCGGTGGGAAGTGTCCACCAAAGGGTGGCTAACCTGATCCGGATTCAGGAGAACAAGCCCTATGAGGAGCGGCTTAAAGAGCTGGGCCTGTCTTGCCTGAAAAGAGAAGCTGGAAGGACACAGATAGCCATGAGGAGGGAGCCACCCATGGTTTGCTGCCCTGGAGAATAGGACACGGAACATGGCTTCAAACTAGAAGGAGATTCCGGGAAAACATTGGGAAGGGCTTCCTGACCATGAGTTGTTCAACAGTGGAACTCTCTGCCCCAGGGTGTGGAGGAAGCTCCTGCTTTGGCGCCTTATTTTGCTATTATTTTTGTTATATTATTACTATTATTTTAAAAACATAAGCTGGGTGGCCATCTGTTAGTGGTGCTTTGCGTGTTATTATTCATGGCAGGGGGCTGAGCAGGGTGACCCTAAGAGGTGTAGTCCCCATCATGCTACTAAGATACATCGTGTGGCATGTAATTTAAATTTTTCTTTATTTATTGTGATGTGATTGTAATTATGCCTACATATCTAACCCCACATGCATATACACACGCTAGCTCCTTGTATTGCCCCCCTGTTCGGGTGCCACCTCTGCCTGCAGGCCTCGACTGGGGACGCCAAAAACTAGGCGGCTGACCGCTTCGCATCTTTGAATTCTAGTTCCGTAGCCCAACAGACTAAAGTATCGAGCTGCTGCTGCCACACACCCTTCCGGTGATGGCACGGCCCTGCCCGCACCACCAAGGAACCCCATGGCAATAGTGCGGCAGGCTAAAGGAAGGGGCCTGAGGCTGTCGGGAATGTTGGGAGTTGGAGTCCCAAACACAAGGAAGGAGCTTACTGGGAAGGAGGGCTTTGCCTGGCAGTGTCCACCTGGCCATTAGCAGGCCAACAAAGAGGGGGGCGCCATTAGTAGGCCAAGGCCCTCCCCCCTCGAAGGCTCCCTGCAGCCCCACTACCTGGGGCCGCTTGGGCCTGGTGGTGTGCACGTGGCCGCTAGGCCCAAGAACCAAGAGGGGGGGTGCCATTAGCAGGCCAGTGGAGGGGGGAGTTGGAGGGGGACCCAGGGCCCTCTCCCCCCCGGAGCGACCCTGGGCCTGCGGCATCCCGAACTGGCAGGCCCGCAATTCAAAGAAAAGGGGGGGAGCCAGAGGGGGACCCGAGGCCCTCTCCCCCCCAAGAAGAAACTCCGGCGGCGCACGTGGCCCCCGGAGCGATCCCGGGCCTGCGGCCTCCGAGCCGGCAGGCCCGCAATCCAAAGAAACGGGGTTGGGGGAGCCAGAGGGGGACCCAAGGCCCTCTCCCCCCCGAGACGAACTCTGGCGGCGCACGTGGCCGCCGGAACAATCCTGGGCCTGCAGCCTCCCAAGCTGGCAGGCCCGCAATTCCAAGGATGGGGGGGGTGGGGGAGCCGGAGGGGGACCCGAGGCCCTCTCCCCCCCAGACGAACTCCGGCGGCGCACGTGGCCGCCGGAGCGATCCCGGGCCTGCGGCCTCTGGGCCTCCGAGCCGGCAGGCCCGCAATCCAAAGGGGGTGGGGAGCCGGAGCGGGACCCAAGGCCCTCTCCCCCTCCGAAACAAACTCTGGCGGCGCACGTGGCCGCCGAAGCAATCCTGGGCCTGCGGCCTCCCAAGCCGGCAGGCCCGCAATCCAAAGAAAGGGGGGTGGGGGGGCCAGAGGGGGACCCAAGGCCCACTCCCCCCCCAGACGAACTCTGGTGGCGCACGTGGGCGGAACAATCCTGGGCCTGCGGCCTCCCAAGCTGGCAGGCCCGCAATTCCAAGGATGGGGGGTGGGGAGCCGGAGGGGGACCCGAGGCCCTCTCCCCCAGACGAACTCCGGCGGCGCACGTGGCCGCCGGAGCGATCCCGGGCCTGCGGCCTCCGAGCCGGCAGGCCCGCAATCCAAAGAACGGGGGGTGGGGGAGCCGGAGGGGGACCCAAGGCCCTCTCCCCCTCCGAGACAAACTCTGGCGGCACACATGGCCGCCGGAGCGATCCCGGGCCTGCGTCCTCCAAGCCGGCAGGTCCGCAATTCAAAGAAAAGGGGTGGGGGGGGGGCTGGAGGGGGACCCAGGGCCCTCTCCCCCCCGGAAGACCCACCAGTGCAACCTCGGGCCTGGCGGTGGCCTACTAAGCTGCCAGGCCCGAAAGTAAGGAGAGGAGGGGGGGGAAGCCGGAGGAAGGCCCAAGACCCTCCCCCCCCCCGGGAAGAAACCCAGCGGCCCCACGTGGCCACCAGGGCAACCACGGGCCCACCGGCGGCCTAGCAGGCTGCCAGGCCCGAAAGTAAGGAGAGGAGGGGCAGGAAGCTGAAGGAAGGCCCAAGACCCTCCCCCCAGGAAGAAACCCGGGGGCCCCACATGGCCGCCAGGGCAACCACGAGCCCACCGGCGGCCAAGCAGGCCGCCAGGCCCGAAAGTAAGGAGAGGAGGGGCGGGAAGCTGAAGGAAGGCCCAAGACCCTCCCCCCCGGGAAGAAACCCGGCGCCCCACGTGGCCGCCAGAGCAACCACGGGCCCACCGGTGGCCAAGCAGGCCACCAGGCCCGAAAGTAAGGAGAGGAGGGGGGGGAAGCCAGAGGAAGGCCCAAGCCCCCCCCCCGGGAAGAAACCCGATGCCCCCCCGTGGCCGCCAGGGCAACCACGGGTCTACCGGCGGCCTAGCAGGCCACCAGGCCCGAAAGTAAGGAGGGGGGGGGAAAGCCGGAGTAAGGCCCAAGGCTTGGTACGAAGTCTTGGTAAGAAGTGAGCAACTGGGGCTGGCTTCCGGTGGATGAAGCCACGCCCCAGCTGCAAGGAGGCTCCATCCAGATCCTCCCCCTTTTCACTTCCTCGTCGGAGGGAGGCAAAGCCCCTTCCTCCCAATATGCATTGGGGGAAGGTGTCCTTCTGTGAGTTATAATACATACATGCAGAGATTTGGGAGATCAGTTGTCATTTCACACAACATTTCAAGGCAGTTCTACCAGGACATTGTTAAAAGGAAGCACATATGAAGAGGTATAGCATGGGAACATACAACAAAATGCAACCAAAATATGACTACATTGGGACCCTACCATGGACACCAGAATCCATGAATGTTCAGGTACCATTATTCAGGTCTCGGTGGTGGCCAGGGGAGCTTTTGCACAGTGAAAGCTAGTGCGCCAGCTGCGCCCGTACCTTGGGAAGTCTGATCTGGCCACGGTGATCCACGCCCTTGTTACATCCCAAATAGATTACTGCAACGCACTTTATGTTGCCTTTGAAGACTATTCGGAAACTCCAACTAGTCCAATGGGTGACAGCCAGGTTACTCACCAGAGTGACATATACAGGTACGGTAGCATTCCACCCCGCTGTTGTGTCAGCTCCACTGGCTGCCGGTCCACTTCTGAGCACAATTCAGCATGCTGGTATTGGTCTATAAAGCCCTATATGATTCCAGCCCAGCTTACTTGTCTGAATGTATCTCCCTCTATGTCCCTCCTCAGAGTCTAAGATTCTACGTCCCTCCTCAGAGTCTAAGATTCGGGGAGGGCCTGCTCTCGATCCCGCCTTCTTCGCAAAGGCGTTTGGTGGGGACAAGAGACAGTGCCTTCTTGGTGGTGGCCCCCTGCCGGCGAGGTTAGGTCAGCTCCATCCCTCCTCTCCTTTAGGAAGATGCTTAAGTCATGGTTTTTGAACCAAGCATTTGGGTAGTAGGTACTAGGTTTGGCAGCAATTGTAATGTTTGAGAATCTGACTGTGGACTGGCTTTGAACTGGGTCTTGGGATGCTGAATCGGACTCGGATATAGCTAAATGGTTGATAATGTTTTAAAGGGATTTTTAACTTAAGGTTTTACATATTGTGTAATGTTGTGTTGGATTTTGTTTTGCTTTGTGTTGGCATCCAATTGTTGCCGATGATAAGCCGCCCTGAGTCCCCCCTCGGGGGTGGAGAAGGACGGGGTGCAAATGTTTGAAATAAATAAATAAATAAATATTTCCAAATTGGGTGGTAAAATTGTGTCCTTTATAGAAAACCAAGGGGATATAAGCTATGTATAGTTGGGCTTGTGGATACAGAGGGTTGACAGTGGGAAGCTAAAAAAGTGGGAAGGTTTATATTATATGCTATAGGAATAACTATATCAGTGCTTCAAATGGTCAATTTTTTTTGCTCTGCAGGAGACAACAATCACTGTGGTATAGCAATACAAAGAAATGACACAACAGTAACTGCTCACATGCTTGCCTTGATAGTTCTCATAGCCCAGTTTTCTTTCTATTTCTGATTACACACCAATATACCCAGATAGAATCTGGATTTTATAAGATCTTGTCTCAGGTTATATATTACTTCAAACACAATATCAATATGAGATTCCCCACATCACATAATAATCATAGAAAAGTTATATTTTTAGTAATCTCATTGAGGAGTCAAAAAGAAAGAGATCTTGTGTGATATCATCCCATGAAGATGACTGGAAATATAACAAAAGGAAACCCTTCTTCTCTCAGACATCTTAAGAACGGTTTCTATAAATTTTAGATGAAATATGGGTAAGGATAGATGATCTGCCTCCAACCCATTTTCCAACCTTGTATCCCCGCTCTTCATTTTTGTCAGAACTTAGGTGATAAGGAAGTACCTTCTAGTTCCCTGAAATTCAGTTATTCCTCCAGACGAGGAATAAGTGAAGGAACATTTTCTTTTATCATGTTTTTGTGATTTCCAGAGACATGATTCTCTTATTTGGTCACCAGGGGTTGAGGACCCTTGCCCTTCAGAGCCATATAATTCTGAGCAAACCCCTTAAAAATATCACATCACTCTTTTGTTGGTTTTATTTTGGCTTTATATGTGGTAATATTGTTTTTGCTAGTGGTCTAATGCTTTAATTATGCAGTGTCCTTATAATTTATGCTGTGTACAAAGTGCATAATGTTGTGGATTAACTACAGCTGACATCATGCCAAGTTAACCCTGAGAAATGCCATCAGAACTTAAAGTTTGGTATGTTGGGAAAGTTTGCTCTAGATACATAACTGGTGGGGTTAAGTGTGTTCTCTGGCTGTAGGGTAAACTACAACTCCCACTATGGTGAGTCATTCTCCTCAAACCTCTCCAGATTGTTGAGTTAGTCATGGGGGTTCTGTGTGCCAAGTTTGGTCCAGGTCTATCATCAGTGGAAGTCACAGTTTCTCTGGTTGTGGGTAAACTACAACTCCCAGAAAGGAAGGTCAGTTCCCCCCAAACCCATCCAGTAATCAAATTTTGGCATATCAGGTATGTGTGCCAAGTTTGATCCAGATCCATTGGTGTTTGGGTTCACAGTGCTCTCTGGGTGTAGGTGAACTACAATTCTCCTAAGTCAAGGTGAATTTCCTCCAAAGTCTTTTGGTATTTTTTGCTGGTTATGGGGGCTCTGTGTGCCAAGTTTGGTCCAATTCTATCTTTGGTGGAATTCAGAGTGCTCATTGATTGCAAGTGATCTATAAATCCTAGTAACTGCAACTTCAAAATATCCAGGACAATTTCCCTCAAAACCCACCAGTATTCAAATTTGGGGATTTGCATGCCAAGTTTGGTCCAGATCCATCATTGTTTTGGTTCATAATGTGCACTAGATGTAGGTGAACTACAACTCCTATAAATCTCCAAAGACCTCCAGTATTTTTTGTTGGTCATGAGGATTCTGTGTGCCGAGTTAGTTCCAGGTCTATTCTTGGTGGAGTGCAGAGTGCAGGTGACCTATACATCCCAGTACTTACAACTCCTATAAATCATGGTGATTTCTCCCCAATTCCTCTATGTTGTGTGCCATAGAAAAGAATAGGAAAGGGTTAAGAGAGAGGCAGTGGGCGGGATCATGCAAATTCCACACCAATGGAGAGAGTTAGAAACACTGGGATGTCTGTGATGGAGGAAAAACAGAAAACGTAGGATGGAATTGCCCCCGTATGAAAGCCTTCATTTGGGTTGTGGGCAGTATGGTGTTTGTGGAGGACATTGGCAAGGCTCTTGTACATGTTTACAGCGCTCTCTATAACCTGCAATGTCACTGGAGGAAGGGCCATTGGTATCTCCAAAGTAGTGGGAGCTATATCTATTTGTGGACGTGAGAACTTGTCTGTTTAAGTGGGCACTGCAGCCACACACACACACACACACACACACACACACACAGAATGTTTGCCTGTGTTTGTATTTGTATATATAATGTAATCCGCTCTGAGTCCCCTTGGGGAGATAAGGTGGAATATACAGTAAATAAAGTAAAGTTGTAACATTCGTTTATGATGACATTTTTCATGTCAAAACTCAGTAGAATTAAAAGGCAATAAAAACACATTGGTAAAAAGTACAGAACTTAGTAGTATGTCTGTTGTCTGAAACCACCAATTAATCCACTATGTCTGCTTCTATTTTATAGAGCCCTATATATTGTACCTTTACTGTGAGGTTGTGATAATTTGAGAATTGCTGTGAGCCATTCTAACATCCATACATATATTTAAAATGTATAGCAACAGGTCTATTTACATAATTTTAAGTAGAGGTAATCAAAATAAATCTAGCATAAGCCACACATACTATTTAACAAAGACAGTTATTATAGGAAAGCCCATGAAGAACTCTATTAATTTGTTCCATGGTTGGTGAATTCTTAATTAGATTCAAGACCTATTGACCTCCAACAGCTTCCTCTAGCGCCAGAATTGGTGAATGGATTATAATTACTCAGGGCCTTCAACATAGCCATGTAACACAGAATATCAAGGCAGATAATCCACAATATCCGCTTTGAACTGGGTTATTTGAGTCCTCACTGCCATATAATCCAGTTCAAAGCAGATAATGTGGGGTTTTATACACCTGTGGGGAAAGGGTCTCAGGCCCTTTCTACACTGTCATATCATCCCGATTATCAAAGCAGAAAATCCACATTATCCATTCTGTACTGGATTATATGAGTCTACACTGCAATATAATCCAGTTCAAAGCAGATAATCTAGATCAGTGGTTCTCAACCTGTGGGTTCCAAAATGTGTTGGCCTTCAACTCCCAGAAATCCTAACAGCTGGTAAGCTGGGTTTTTGTAGGTTTTTCAGGCCATATGGCCATGTTATAGAAGCATTCTCTCCTGACGTTTTGCCTGCATCTATGGCTGGCATCTTCAGAGGTTGTGAGGTCTGTAAACTGGCTGGGCTATTCCTGAGAGTTTATTTATTTATTTACTTCATTTCTATTCCGCCCTTCTCACCCCGCAGGGGACTCAGGGCAGATTACAATGTACACATTATATTTAGACACACAAATACACAAGACAGACAGAGGCAATTTTTTAACATCTGGCCACCAGGGGGAGCTGTTGCACTCCTTCATTCTTAGTGTGTTTCCTGGAGATTTTTTTATGGCCTCGTAAATCAGTTAAAGTGGTACCGTTAATTTCCTACTTGACAAATGCAACTGTCTTTTGGGTTGCAAAGGTCGACAACAAGCTACACAATAGGTCGAGAGCCCACCTCAACCGGCCAAGCCTCAAACTCATAACCTTCTGGTCAGTAGAGAACTTATGCAGCTGACACCCAGCCAGCTGTGCCACATTCCCAGCGCTCTCTCTTATTTTATCAAGAGTTGTAGGCCAAAACACTTGGGAACCCACAGGTGTAGAAACAACTGATATGGCAGTGTAGAAGGGGCCTCAGATAGGCCCCGAAAGCATTTTGCACATGCCCAGATGAAGTCTTGTTTTTGAGTACTACTTCCCGTATTCCAGACGCTGGCCCTTGACCTTGAAACCAGTTTCCACATGGGTCACAATACATCCCAGACTCATTTGTGTCTTACTTACACTTTTTTGAAAACTCAGTGAACTTTGGGATGCCCAGCCCAGTGGTATATTTCCTTTTGCTCACATCTGCCAGGGCAGTGCCCTGCTGTGGGGGCTGTTTAGACACCGATTTAACTCTTTGCATTAGTCCGTCTTTTGCTCACGGTATTGGAATGCCTGGGACAATATGCTTTTTGAAAGGAAACTAAAGGAGTAATTTATCTCCTTTATGTGTGCTAAGCAGAGCAGGAGGTAGAGGCTAGCATGGATTCACAGCGAGCCATAGAACAGTGATTAGTAACAGCTGACAGCCCCGGACCAAGGCTCTTTCTCTTGGGTCGCCTCATTGTAATTCCTGAGTACAAAGGGCTTACTGTCCCACTGCCAAGAAGCAGAAACGCAGGCGCATAGAGAAGAACGGCACAATATTTTCCAGTAACAAAACGAGGTTGATACCTGCCTGGTGGAGACTTAAAAAGACCATCCTTTTGTCAACGTAAACCAACATTCCCTTCTATAAGGATGATTAGCCCTCACCACACTGGAAGTTTAACCCAGCCTATTCACATTTAAAAAATAATAATCCTTGGTCAAAGCAGAAAAAAACAGATATTTACTATTAAAAGTCATTTGCTTCTAGGAAAGGACTCCTAGTTGATGATTCTGTTGGATCTCCTAATGTTAAAGAAGCTTGACGTAACACATAGTGAATTAATTTGATTTAATGAGAGGAAGGTTCATCAACGCAACGTCTTTCTTAAACCAGCCAAACAAGGTTGCTCTCTCAGGATGCAGAGTGATTAGACAGCAAAATTAATATCCTAATAAATAGCACTATCCCTGAAGCAAATTCTCAATGCATGAAAACAATAGAGAGTTGTATCTGCTCAAAAGACCGTTACATTAATTTGAGCTCTCCCACAGCAAGCTCCTCAGCCAGAACCACAGCGGAGTATATGGATTTATAAGACCAAATCACTTAAAAATAGAGTGTATTTATGAAACAATTTCACTGAATGCTTCACATAAATCCCAGGGCCCTTTTACACTGCCAGATAATCCAGGTTATCAAAGCAGAAAATCCAAATTATCTGATTTGAATTGGATTATTTTAGGTCCCTTCCACACAGCTGTATAAAATCCACTTTGAACAGTGTTATATGGCAGTGCGGACTCAGATAACTCAGTTCAAAGCAAACATTGAGGATTATCTGCCTTGATATTCTGGGTTATATGGCTATGTGCAAGGGCCATAAATCTACACTGTCATATAATTCAGTTCGAAGCATACAATCCAGTTTAAAAATGTGGATTGTATACAGCTGTGTAGACGGGGCCCAATAAAACTTAGGGCCCTTCCACACAGCCATATAACCCTGAATATCAAGTCAGATAATCTTTAAGATCCTCTGGGGAGGCCCTGCTCTTGGTCCCACCTTCTTCACAAACACATTTGGCAGGAACGAGAGACAGGGCCTTCTTGATGGTGCACCTCTTCTCCCCTTCTCCGCTTGTGGAGTGCCCTCCCCAGAGAGATTAGGTCAGCTTCATCCCTCTCTCTTCTCCTTCAGGAAGAAGCTTAAATCATGCTTCTGGGAGCAGGCATTTGGGAAGCAGTCTTGATAGTGATTGCAATGTTTACGTGAATTGACATCAACAGGCTCTGATAAAGTCTTTGGACATTGAATTGGATTGGATGTGGCTACATGGTTGCTAATAATGTTTTTAAATGGATTTTAACTTGCTGGTTTTATTTAATGTGTAATGTTGTGATATATTGTGTTGTGATTGAGCCTTCAGCTACTACTACTAATAGTATGTATTCTGTATGTGTTACAGCGAATTGTTGAGAAGGACAGGGTACAAATGTTGGAAATAAGTAAATAAATAAATATCTGCTTTGAACTGGGTTATCTGAATCCACACTTCCATTCGATGTGGATTTTATACAGCTATGGGGAAGGGGCGATAAAGGTCAACAAGCTTAAAGCATGCCTGTTGTTTCTTTTGTGTGCCTATGGCATAAGATTTTCATAGGGTTTTCTTGACAAGATTTGTTCAGAAGAGATTAGCCATTGACTTCCTCTGAGGCCCATTCCACACAATTGTATAAAATCCACACTGAATCGGATTATATGGCAGTGTGGACTCTGATAATCCAGTTCAAAGCAGATATCGTGGATTATCTGCCTTTATATTCTGGGTTATATGGCTGTGTGGAAGGGTCCTAAAAAGGGTGACTTGCTCAAGGTCCCTCAATGGGTTTCATAGCTGGACAAAGATTTGAACCCTCATCTTCAGAGCTGAAACCACTACATCATGACAGCTCTCCTAAAGCATCCTGCCAGAGTGATTTAGGTAATTGTATTAATTGTTGTTGTTGAGTGTTTTGAGTTGTTTCCCATTTATGTTGAGCCTAAGGCAGTGGTTCCCAGCCTTTGGTCTTCCAGGCGTTTGGGACTTCAACTCCCAGAAAGCCCAGCCATCATACCATACTGTTATGAATTGTGGGAGCTGAAGTCCAAAGCACCTGGAAGACCAAAGGTTGGGATTTATAGATCTGTGGAATGTCCAGGGTGGGAGAAAGAACTCTGATCTGTTTGAGGCAATATTCCAGACAAGAAACAATCAGGGCCAGCTAGCTACCTCCAGACAAAGGATTCCCCCAGGCAGGAAGCAGCCAAGCTTTGAATCTGCAACGCTATTCAATGCTAATCAAGGTGATCAATTGCAACATTCACATTTGCCTCAAACAGAGAAAACTTCTGTCTCCTACCCTGGACATTCCACAAACATATAAACCCCACTTGCCTAGTCTCCAACAAACCTCACAACCTCTGAGGATGCCTGCCACAGATGTGAATGAAACATCAGAAGAGAATGCTTCTGAAACATGGCCATGCAGCCCTGAAAACTCACAGTAACCCAATACTTTGAATGTTAGTATTTTCCCATTTCATCAAAGCCAAGACTTTGTCAAAATTTGTCTTAAAAGAACATTAGATTCAAACATTTGGGCATGCTAGATGTGCGGAATTTCCTGAAACCAGACTTATCATAGTTCACCTTTCTTTGCTGACACCATGGAGTTTGATGCTCTGTCTGGCAGAATGAACAACAGTATTCATAGGTCTCTCAATGGCTGGTATATCCATTTCCCTCTCCATTATTCTGTTGGATGTATTTCTTGCCACATCTGATTTTATTATGTTTTTGTCTGATGACTTCCTACCCTTGGCGTTTTGGACCACCTGGATCTTCCGTGTCACTGACAGAGGAGTACCAGCATACAATGCATTACAATAATCCAGCCTTGAGGTAACTGTAGCGTCGATTACCATTGCAAGGGCTTCTGTTGGAAGGTAGGAAGCCAGCTGTCTCGCCTGGCGGCGATGGAAAAAGGCCTGCTTACTGATGGTATAAATCTGAGCTTTCATCGTCAACCGAGAATCCATCAGGACACTGAGGCTCTTCACCATGGCAGATGGGGCTAATGGTTCACCTTCAAAGGTGGGCAGAGGGTAGGCCAGTTCTAGAGGCCGACCAGGCCATAGGATTTCAGTTTTCGCAGGGCTCACCTTGAGTCTGCTCATGCGCAGCCAGCCTGTCAGGAATTGTTGTTCTCCCAGGTTCTAGATGCAAAAGGAGTTGAGTATCGTCGGCATACTGGTAACATTCTAAGCTGAAACTCATCACCAACTCAGCCTGTGGTTGCACATAGATGTTAAATAGTACTGGGGAGGGGATAGCTCCTTGTGGTACTCTGCATTGGAGGGGAGATGTCTCAGATACCTGACCTTCCCATTATACTTTTTGGCTATGGCCATTTAAGGGCCACTCCTTGGACTCCATTAGCAGCTAGACGTTGTAGTAGCAGGTCGTGGTACACTGTGTCAAATGCTGCAGTGAGGTCGAGAAGCACCAACAGCACCGAACCACCCCGATCGAGTTGACGATGGATGTCATCAGAGATGGCCACCAAGACGGTTTCCATCCCATGACCAGGGCAGAACCCGGATTGGAAGGAGTCCAGTCTGTTCGTGCCATGTAAGAACTGTTGAAGTTGGCCCACCACTGCTCAATCGATCGTCTTGCCCAGGAATGGTAGATTTGAAACTGGATGATAGTTCAATGGAATTGATGGGTCCAAACCTGAGTTCTTCAGGAGAGGATGAACTATTGCCTCCTTCAGACTCTCTGGGGAAACTCCCTGCTCCAAGGAGCTGTTGATTATGGACATCAGGGGGTCTCGCAGGCCTTCCAGACAATCCTTAACCAGCTAGGAAGGGCTCGGATCCAGAGAGCAGCTGGTAGGTCTTGCCATGGCCAAGATCTTGTCAGTAGATTCCTTATCCAGGGGTTCAAATTGATCCAGAAAGAGACTGTCTACTGGCCATGTGCTCTCTGATTCGCTCGTGTTGTTGGTCGCAGGTGGTAGTTGTTGCCGTAGTGACATGATCTTCTCTAGGAAGATCTTTTGGATCATTTTTGCCGTGATAGTTGACTTGTGGGTCCCCAGATGTTTTGGCCTTCAACTCCCAGAAATCCTAACAGCTGATAAACTGGCTGGGATTTCTGGGAGTTGTAAGCCAAAACACCTGGGGACCCACAGGTTGAGAACCACTGGTATGCAGATCTGAGAAAAAGCAGTATCTCATGACGCTTTTGCCATTAATGTCAAATTGCCCCTGCATATTGCTGAAGCATCCTTCTACCTCCTTTCAAGCTCTGAAAGGGGGTAGACCAACTTGGACACCCTGGATATTCCACTGATATATAAACCCCATTTTCCTAGTTTCCAACAGACCTCACAACCTCTGAGGATGGCTGCCATCGATCTAGGTGAAATATCAGTAGAGAATACTTCTGAACATGGCCATACAGCCCGGAAAACTTACAGCAACCCAGTGATTCCGACCATGAAAGCCTTTGACAACATTTGGAGGACTAATTCAGCTCAGTCCTAAAACAATGTTGTACCTTCTACCAGATTTAGGAAATAGCTTTTCTTCCTCTGGAGGGTGATGGCAATGTTTACAAAGGGGGGGGGGGGAGAATGAAAACCTACAAGTCAGCATTCCCCTGAAATATGAGGAATTGAGCTATTCCCTTTTAGTTTCCGGCCAGGGGTCAGTGTGCCATATAAAAACCAGATTTCAGGCACTGCTCTTTGACCTTTGGAAAAGAAGATCAGAGTTCATGGCCTCCCTCAGCCATCTTGCATGTAACTAGAGAGATAATTTAAGAATAATCTGAAAAATGTTCCTGGGACACACTTTCAGGCCCAGTAGAGCTACGTGGCATTTGGAAGGCTCTATTACAATGATGACGATAAAGAGATAGCATTTGGAGCTTGTCTGGATGTTAAGATAGTTTGGGAAGAACTTTTTCTGTGTTCCACCACCATCACAGACAGGGTTGGTGGAGAAAGCCTTTTTAGTGGCTACTCCCAGGTTAGGGATCTCTCTTCCATTGGGGGTCCAGTTGCCCCCAATCAGCTTTCATCCCAGCAGCAGGCCAAGATGTATTAGTTTAGGCAGGCCTTTGGTGCTTAAATTATGACGCAGAAGGATATTTGAAGGGTGGTGTGCTGTGGTTTTATATTTATTTATATCTTAAATGTATTTGAACTGTTTTAATTGTGTCTTTTTAAAAATAGAATTCTTCGCTGACTGATTTTTTAAAAACTTCTGTAAATATCATTTTACCTGGACTATGTTTGAAATTTCTTTGTAAGAACCTTTGAGTCCCTTGCCAGGGGAATGGCAAAAGACAGCATTGGGTAGTGGTTTGATTTGGACTTGGTTCAAATCCCAGCTCAGCCATAGAAATCCACTGGGTGACCAAGTCATACTTTTCTAGGAAGGATCTCAAGGTGAAAGCACCACTTTAAAAATCTGTTTATAGATTTATAGTAGGGACTAGTAAAATATTCAAAAGTATGAAAAATATATAATATATGAAGTGGGGCTCTTAAGCCTGCAAATACAATTGTTACAATACATATATCAACATGTGCAAAACAATATACTTCATATCTGTATACCTTTATAAAGCAGAATGTTTGTATGTATGTATATGTGCGGAGGGTGGAAGGGCGGATATGTGGCAGCCACTTTCACAGGCCACAGCGACCAGCGTGGGTGATGGACCTGCACCAAACTTGGTACACATAACCCCCCTAACCCCCTTTACATCCTGGTGCGGTTCGGGGGACATGACCCACGGATTATGGGATTTGTAGTACTTTCTAACACTTTGGTTCCCACAGACCACTGAGGCCACCAAAAAGGACCAATACAGACCACACTTAGCACACACAGCCCCCATGACCCACTCTACGTCCTGGTGCAGTTTGGAGGAGGGTGGACCATGGATTATGGGACTTGAAGTACCTCTACTCACTTCCCAAGTCCGCTGCAACCCTCATCCAATCACTGATCGAGACCAAACTTGGCATACATAACCTCTATGACTGCATTCATGTCCTGGTGAGGTTTGGGGGAGGACTGACAATGGATGATGGGATTTGTAGTACTTTCACACACCTCTCTTCCCACAGACCACTGTGGCCCCCAACAAACACTGATAAAAACCACACTTGGCACACAGAGCCCCAGTGACCCACTCTACATACTACTGAAGTTTGGAGGGGGCCAGAACATGGATGATGGGACTTGCAGTACCTTCCCTCACTTTCCAAGACTGCTACAAACCTAATCCTATGACTGATCAACACGAAACCTGCCACACAGAGCCCTCATGACCCACTCTACATCCTGGTGCAGATCGGAGGAGGGCAGACCATGGATGATGGGACTTGAAGTACCTCTCCTCACTTCCCAAGTCCGCTGCATCCTCACTTCCCAAGTCCGCTGCAACCCTCATCCAAACACTGATCGAGACCACACTTGGCACACATAACCCCCATGACTGCCTTCACGTCCTGGTGAGGTTCGTGGGAGGACTGACAATGGATGATGGGATTTGTAGTACTTTCACACCCCTCTGTTCCCACAGACAACAGCGGCCCCCAACAAACACCGACAAACACCACACTTGGCACACAGAGCCCCAGTGACCCACTCTACATCCTACTGAACTTTGGAGGGCAGAACATGGATGATGAGACTTGCTGTACCTTCCCTCACTTTCCAAGCCTGCTACAAACCTAATCCAATGACTGATCAACACCAAACTTGGCACACAGAGCCCTCATGACCCACTCTACATCCTGGTGCTGTTTTGTGTGAGACGGACCACGGATGATGGGACTTGAAGTACCTTCACTCACTTCCTAAAACAATGCAACCCTCATCGATTCACCAATACAGACCAAACTTGGCACAGAGCCCCCATGACCCAATCTACATCCTACTACACTTTGGGGGAGAGTGGACCAGAGATGATGGGACTTCCACTACCTTCAGTAATTTCATCATACGACTGCAACTCCCAATAATGATGGATCAAGACCAAACCTGGCACACAGAGCCCCCATGACCCACTCTACATCCTGCTGCACTTCTCAAATGACCCGGGCACCGCTGGGTCCCCAAGCTAGTATTATATATTTTTCATACTTTTGAATACTTTACTAGTCTCTAGTGTGTTCGTACTTGCTACTGCAGTACTCCTCGTGTAGTCTATATATTTATAGTGTCATATAGTCCCATGCAGAAATTTGAGTAGATATGTACCACCTCAGCAGAAAGGCAAACGGCATTCCATGCAGTTATGCTGGCCACATGACCTAGGAGGTGCCTATGGACATAGCAGGCTCTTTGGCTTAGAAATTGAGATGAGCATCACCTCCAGAGCTGAAGATGAAGGGAAAGCCTTTATCTGTGTGTATTTTTGTTTCATTGTTTTGAGGCATTTAATGTTTGCCTTGTGTCTGTATTGTGTCTGCATTGAATGCTTGCCTTGTGTCTTCCTTACAAATATCTCCTTTTCATTTTTATCGCATCCAGAGTTTTATCATTTTATGTCGTTCATTTGGCCCGCCCATTGTAATTGATTTTTCATTGTATTATTTTGCATTGTTTTATTGTATTCTTACATTTTATCTATTTTATTGTGTTGTTAGTTCTGTTGTTATGTTTTTATTTTGTTGTAATGTACTACTGGGCTTGGTCTCATGTAAGCTGCCCCGAGTCCCCTTTGGGGAGATGGTGGAGGGGTATAAATAAAGTTTATTATTTTTATTATTATATTCTGGAATCCACCCTGAATCCCCTCGGGGAAATAGAGTGGAATACAAGTAAAGTGTTGTTGTTGTTGTTGTTGTTAAAGCCCCTTCCCGTGTCCTCCTGGTGCAAGAAAATTACACCTGAGGAGACTAGTGTGTGTGTGTGTGTGTGTGTGTGTATTTTCCTCCTCACCCCTCCCATCTCCTCAGGTATCATTTTCTCTTGCCAGGAGGATTGGGAAAGAAGCTTTATGGCACCAAGGGTCTTTTAAAGTAAGTTTTGCAGGGGAAATGGGAGGCTTTGGGGTGGTGTCATGCCATCCTGATTTCAATTGGGATGGCATGTAGCCACCCTCCACTCTCGGGAAAACACAGGGTTTGGGTGGGTGAGTGTAGACTAGAACCCACGCCAAAGCACCTTCAATTAACTGGAACTCAACAACCAGAATTCGCAAAAACCCAGATAAATAATCCTTTAAATTAAAAAAATAGTGGAAATGTTACATTAAGTATATAACTCCCCAGAGCCAGAGATGAGCACCACCCCTCAGATCTGGAAGGGGAAGCCTTTACTTTTATCTGTGTTTTGTTGTTTCCAGGAATTGAATGTTTGCCATTGTGTTTGTGTATGCTGGAATCTGCCCTGAGTCCCCTAGGAGAGACAGGGTGGAATATAAATAAAGTATTATTGTTAAGTATTATTATTATTTGTCTTAAGTTACTTTTAATTGTGGTATTTCAATATTAATATCAAGTCAATACAGAGTTTATCTAGTATCTACTAATTAGGCCTATTTTAATAGTATCTCTCAAGGTTAAATGTGAGTCTAGTATCTATTATCTACTAATTCCAATGGGTGCTGGTTAACTGTGAGTCTACTGTATATTATAAAGCAATATCTTTCTATAAGCAGCAGCAAATATATACCCAAAAAACCCCGGTAACTGATATGAATGTATGCCTGAATCAAACTATTATTTAGCTCAAGAAAAATCACCCATTTTTGCCTCTGATTTGGGGATGAAACAGATAGTTCTCCTCAAACATGTCATTTGGGTTCACTGGATACCAGCAACTGACTCACAATATGTAGATCACAACCCAAGCCAATTTAGGTGAAAGGTCTTGGGCAATATCTGAATGAGTCATCTTTGGTTTTTAACCAAAAAATCTGATCATGTCATCACACGTTAATCTGTATTAAGTAGCTTATAATTAAAAATAAAGAACATAAATCTAGATCAACTTCCCCCAACCTAGTGCTGTCCTAATCTGCTGGACTACAGGTTCTGTGATCACAGCCAGCATGACATATGCTAGATGGGCATTATAGTCCAACATATCTGGCAGGTATCAAGTCAGGGCAGACTGTCCTAGCCGATGTTCTACCATTCCCAGGAAAGCAACCTGAAGAAATATTCTCCCCATGGATAATGTGCCATCATTATTCCCAAGGCCTGTGAATTTAATAGAGGAACTATTCATTATATTACTAAATCATGCTTATATATAAGTGACACCATTATTTTAAGCTCCTTTATGACATCATGATGCTGCTTCGGTTTCTCATTTCTCTTGGTGTTTCAGTTTAATGGCTCTGAAACCATCAGGACAATGAGGTAGTTAAGATGAACCACTTTAAAGCACGCTCTCTGCTTTTTTTGCATGGCGTATGCCAAAAATAATTTTTATTTCCTCTGAAGCCAAAATTATAAACTCCACTTGTTTCTAAATCAATGGTTCCCAACCTTTTTTAGGCCAGGGACCACTTGACCAGGGACCAAAAGGGTTACAAATCAGTTTTTGGTCAACTTTAGATTCAGCCTGGTTATTTGGGGTGTTGATTCAGAAAACTGCATTGGCTAAACCACATCAGCTCTAGTTTCTGATGCAAAACATATGCCATCCAGTAGTCACAATCTGCTTGCCCACAGAAAACCATATTTAATAATCTAGAGCTGATGTGGTCCTATTCAATGCAATTTTCTGAATCAGCACCCTAAATAACTCCAGGACCAGGTCTAAAAGCAAAGACACCAAGAAAAATATTTTGATTGCATTGTTTTATTATGTGTAGTAGGGGCTGCAGACAATATTTTTGTTCTTGTGGACCAGTGGTGGTCCATGGATCACAGGTTGGGAACCACTATTCTAAATGCTTCAAGGTCTCCTTCAAGGTGTTAGTTCTAACTTTCAAGGCCTTATATGGTTTGGGGCCAGTGTACTTGAGGGAGCGTCTTACCCCATACAAACCCAGAAGATCACTGCGCTCAGAGGGGCTTAATCTACTAGAGGTCCCTAGTATTAAGATCTGTAGGCTGTCGAGCACCCGGCAGAGAGCATTTACAGTGGCCGCTCCGACCCTCTGGAATTCTCTGCCGGAGGAGATACGAGCACTACGGGGTTTGTTGGCCTTCCGCAAGTCTGTGAAGACTTGGCTATATAGGCAGGCATTTGGTCCCAACTGATGCCTCCTTAGCTGCCAGCTGCCAACATACCGTCCTGCCATGTATTGCCTCTGCGTATTATTGTTTGCCGGGATCATTTGTGGGGAGGGGCTTTGGGTATACGTCTTTTATCTGTTTATTGATGTTTTATTGATTTTATGCTGTAAACCGCTCTGGGCTCCAGAGAGAGCGGTCTACCAAATCGAATTTATAAATAAATAAATAATAAATAAAAGTATTATTCTCATGCCACTTATCCTTGTGAAGATTTGAAAAAGAACGGCATGTTATGGTGGGTTAACTGGAGAGAGATGTGTCAGCAGCCCGGGGTTCTGATTGGCTGCTGCCTCTGACTGGCTGCTGAGACCAATGGTTCTAACTGTCAGTGGAGAGAAAGTGCTGGCTATCAACTATCTTAAAGACTGATCATTTAAATGCATGAGGCTTATTTTAAAGACTATTTAAAAGAATTATTTTATTCCTCTGATCTCTGCTTGTATTTAAAGTGACTGATGTATATATTGTTACCATGTTTGAAACTTTGAAGTAAAGTAAAGATACTGTTACGTGTTTCATAAGGATATATCTTGGTTTAAATACTGTGGTAAAGCTTCTGCTTATTCTGCTTATTCACATTTACCAACCCTCACAATCCTGCACCTATAGAGTGCTATAATTCCACTTTAGCTGCCATAGCCCTTGAGCTCTCTGGATGAGAACACTTCTGCCTATGCCTTAGAACAGTGTTTCCCAACCTTTTTTGAGCCGCGGCACACTTTTAACATTAACAAAATCCGGGGGCACACCACCAACCAAAATGACACAAAATGACACTCTAACACAGTAAAGAATGGCTGGGGATGGTGGCCTGATGGGAGCAGCTGCTGGGAGTGCCTAAGCCTGGGAGTGGGCGGAGCCAGGCCACGCCATGCCCCCCTCCCCCCCAGCTTCAGCTCTCCCACGGCTTCTCCAGCCTTGAGGGGGCAATGCCAACACAGCAGTGGCAGTGCCAGCACAATGCTGGTCTGGCACTATCCCCTCAAGGCCGGAGAAGCTGTTGGAGAGCTGAAGCCAGGGAGGGGGCGGAGCCAGGCCACGGCATGACCCCCCCGGCTTCAGTTCTCCCACAGAGGAGAAGCATGAGCGGTGGATGGGCTTCAGTAGGCGGGGCTCCTCCTCCGCGCGGCTTCAGCGAGCGAGGGGTGAGAGTCGTGGCGGGAGCCATGGCGGATTGGAGGCTGGCTAAGGAAATGGCTGAAGGAGGCGGCGCCCCAGCCCTTTCTTCTTTTTCTTCGTCGCCACTCGACCTTCCTCCTCCTCTCCCAAGCAGCAGGAGTTCGGCAGGAGGAGGGGGGAAGGATGGGGTGCAGAGAGATTTTCTCGTGGCACACCTGACGATCGCTCACGGCACATTAGTGTGCCACGGCACACTGGTTGAGAAACACTGTCTTAGAATGGCAAGCAAGGCCCGCCTCAAATGTTCCAATTATTGGAATTGATGAGTGACTATGCCCATACCGTTTTGTTCCTGTACAAAGCAATTTTATTTTGGAGATCCACGTGGCATTTTCCTCATCCCAAATATTTCCTGGGAACTCCTGGCCTTGCGAAGGACTCTACAATCCTACTTCCCAGGTCAAATTAACCTAGCAGTTTTCAAAATGAAACTTAGGGCCCTTCCACACTCTCATATAACCCCACCTTACCCCCTACAAACCCCAGAGATCACTTCGGTCAGAAGACCAAAACCTGCTTGAAGTCCTGAATATTCGGACCTACCACCTATCGTCCACTAGGAACAGAGCTTTCACAATCATGGCACCAAATTTGTGGAATGCCTTGCCGGAAGAAACGCGAGCTATTCGGGATCTGCCTTCTTTTCGGAGAGCGTGCAAAACATTTATTTTCCGGCAGGCATTTGGACTCTGCTGATCGAGATTCTGTTACTTGTGTTTTTGTTTTTTAAACTGCATTGTATGTACACTGTGTTTTTTGGATGTTATAAACCGCTCTACGCCTTTGGGGAGTGGCGGTATACAAGTCGGAATAATAAATAAATAAATAAAATAAATAAATAAATATCAAGGCAGAAAATCCCACAATATCTGCTTTGAACTGGGTTATCTGAGTCCACACTGCCATATATTCCAATTCAAAGCAGATAATGTGGGATTTTACTCAGCTGTGTGGAAGGGGCCTTAGCTGTCTGTTTGTATTATACTAAAGCTACCTAAGATGGCCACCACCAATGAGCGTGATAATTGTTTCTAGAACACAGATACAATACAGATCAAGTGAAGGAATGAAGAAAGTTTTCACCAAAAAAATGATCCTAATATATAGCACAATATTGCTAAAGCACCTTAATACCCTTGAGTACAATTTATTTATTTATTTTATTTACCACATTTTTATCCCGCCCCTTTCAGCCCGAAGGTGACTCAGAGTGGTGTACAGATTGGCAATAATTAAATGCCACAGCATATGTACATACATATCAATTAAAAACAGTTAAATCACATAATAAAAATCGAAATAAAACCACTTGAAACTATATAATCAACATCTACCAGTTCAACTCCTTATCCAATTGCATCATCTGTAAGCCGTTCTGTGTTAGTTATTCTTTTTTTTTTCATAATGTTTTTATTGGTTTTTCCATGGGACTTGCCCATGTGTATACAGGTGGGAGGGGAGGAGTGTGAAGGGAAACGGGAGTGTGTAGGGTGGGTATTTACAACGACTTCCCGAGAGTAACACAAGAATACTTAATTTTGGTGTCTCCAAATTCGCGCCGCGATAAAAAATAGAGTTTTTAATGTTTACACTTTATCCACTATTGTGCGTTACAGGTCGTTTAGGTCTATATTGCATTTAAGTCTTTCCCTTTGTATATAGTCCTTTAGGTCTGACCAGTCCGTTTTATGCTTTTTGTTGTTCAAGTTTTGTACTATGGCCTCCGACTGGATTAAGTCTAGAGCCTTCAGCAACCATTCTCCTATTTCCGGACAGCCGTCTTTTTTCCAGTAGCGTACCAGTACTATCCATCCGCAGGCACTGAGTAGGAAGAATATTTTTTCTTGGTTCTTGTTTAGAGTTGGGTTTGATATCCCCAGGAGGTAGTGCTGTGGGTCCATAGAGAATTTTACTTTAAGTATCTTTTCGGTTTCCTTGTGAATGGCCGTCCAATACTTCAATGAATGTTTACATTTCCACCATTGATGGATATATGTCCCTGTTTCACTTTTACACTTCCAACATACGTTGGAGCTGTTCTTATTAAATTTCGCCAATCTTGTTGGGTGCAGATGCCATCGAAATTGCATCTTCAGCCAGTTTTCAGTGGTGTCTGCTGTTGCATTGTACTTTAATTTTTCCGTCCAGATTTCCTCCCACTGTCTGTATAGAATGGAGCGGCCTAGGTCTTGGGCCCATCTCGTCTGACAATTTTTAACTTGCTCATCTGCTAGGTCCCACCTCAATAACTGCTTGTAAAAGATACTGATGTTCTTCTTCTTCTTATTGATTATCTGTTCCCAGAAACCCTCTGTCATAAAGCCTCCCGTTTTGCTGTCTGTTTTATAGTTTTGGAATATCTGGTGATATTGAAACCAGGATATGCTGTGCCCTTCTTTTTGTAATTCTTCTGCCGATTTCATTTCACAATTTCCCAGGGGTTTTCTTAGGATTTGTTTGTATGTCACCCACTTGTGTCCAGCAAGCTCTTTCTTGTAAAAGGCCTCGAGCGGTGATAGCCAATTAGCCATAGAGGGATGGCACTAAAAAAGGCTGGTTTATACTTCTCCCAAGTTTTAATTAAAGCCGCCCTTATATAATGATTGCCAAAGTTTTTTTCAACCTTTCTTCTGTTGTACCAAAGGTACGCGTGCCACCCTGCCCTAAGATCGTGGCCTTCAAGTGCTAACATGTTTGGGTTTCTTAATGACACCCATTCTTTGATGGCAGTCAGATTGCAGGCCTCATAGTATAGTCTAAAATTCGGAAGGCCAAAGCCTCCTCTTGTTTTCGCATCCATCATTAATTTCAGACTAATCCTGGGTTGTTTATTTTTCCATATGAACTTCCTAATTTCTTTATTCCATTTATTGAACATTAAGTCATTCCTTAAAACGGGGATATTTTGAAATAAGAAGAGCAGTTTTGGCAGGACTGACATTTTGACTGTTGCTACCCTTCCCAGGAGCGACAGTTGCTGGTTTTTCCATTCCTCCAAATCTGCTTGAATCTTCTTCCATTGAAACACATAATTGTTTTTAAGTAATTGTGTGTTATTTGCGGTGATGAAAATCCCTAAATATTTAAAAAAAAAAGTGATTTGCAGACTGGATTCAGTTTGTAATGTATTTTTCTCTTCTGTGTTCGGGTGTTTCGTTAAAATTTTTGATTTATTTTTATTTAATTTGAACCCTGCCACCTCTCCGAATTGGTCTAGCTTGTCCATCCATTTTCGGATACTAGGGAGGGGGTCCTCAATTATACAGACCACATCATCCGCGTATACCCTACATTTGTACTTATGTGACAGGACCTGTAGTCCTCTTAGGTTATTGTCCTGATTGATATCCCTTACTAGCATCTCCATCACCATTATAAATAGTAATGGTGAGAGGGGACAGCCCTGTCTCACCCCTCTTTGGATTTGGATCTTTTTATTGTTTACTGAGCTGTTTATCAGTAAGGTTGCCTCCTGAGTGCCGTACAGAGCTTCTATGGTATTGCGACCTTACTGTGTTAGTTATTCCATCATACTATGTTTGTCCAATTACACCATGTTTCCGTAGGCTTGCTCAAAGAGCCAGATTTTTAGTTTTCTCTGAATGGTCAGGAGGGAGGGGGCCGATCTAATATGGAAGGGAGTTCACAGACGAGGAACTCATCAATAATAACGAGGCTTCAGGGGAAATGGATAACAATTGATTTCTGAAATGTTGCATGGATTTAGATGTGACTCATGATCAGCAGGAGGAGAAGGAGGGAGAACGTATAGTAGAGATAAGGAAGAGAAATCGAGGATATTCCAAGAACGAGGCTGGATGCACATCTGGAAATATGCAGGTTAAATCAAAACACAAAGAATGGGAACTCTTATATTTCCAGAGGCATTTTTTCCCTTCCTGGATAAGTTCTGACTTTTTCCATGACATTCATCTTTTCATAAACTTCTACCGCATTCCTACTTAATCACATTTTTGAGGCTACAACCTCATACGTGCTGCATCTTGCCATTTCAAGGTTGTTGCTCCAGCACCATGATACTCTGGGTCGCGTTTTTCAGTTGTCTCATCTCTTAAATTATCAATATCATGCTAGTTTAAGCAAATTTATACCACAGTTTGAAACTTACATATTTAAAATAAAAATATTAACATAATTACTTAAATATAAACTTAAATGCTACATTACTTGTCTCAACAATAATAGGGGAATACATGTACTGCTAATACTTTGGCAATGCCTTACTAGCATTACTGCATAATAACAATGTTGAATTCATGGCTATTGTGTTGACATCAGTCATTACTTCAACACTAATAGAAATATAGGCCATGTTAAGCCCTGGCTCATACTAGTCTATTTGAACAACCAAGTAAAAGGTAAAGGTTTTCCCCTGACGTGTCCGACTCTGAGGGTTGGTGCTCATCTCCATTTGTAAGCCAAAGAACTGGCGTGGTCCATAGACACCTCCAAGGTCATGTGGCCAGCATGACTGCATGGAGCGCCGTTACCTTCCCGCCAAAGCCTTACCTATTGATCTACTCCAGGGGTGCTCATTAGGTAGATCGCGATCTACTGGTAGATCACGTAGGGTGTCCTGGTAGATCGCAGGCAGGGTGGGAGGAAGGCTCAGTCCTGTCTAGGGTTGCCATTTTTTGATATAAGAAATAAGGGACATTTACGAGATTTTTCACAAAAGTAAGGGACACTTCATTAAAAACTTGAAACTCAAACATTAGGTAGAAATGGTTTTATTAACAGAATAAGATGATGATTGAAACTCACAACAGAAACTGACTTATACCCTCTTAACAGGACATGGTATGTTTCTGCATGCTTTGTCATGCAGAAAAAACATTATTAGAACTACCTAATTTTCTCCATCTGTATTTAGTACTTGACTTTACTGACTTTAAAAGTGCACTGTCTTAACATTAAAATAAAATAAATTTTATAAGACAGTACATCTTCATGATTATTATGTCAATAGTTAATGGTATAGTATAGTATGGGATACAATGCTGTGTATCCCATACTATACTATACCATTAACTATTGTATAGTATTGGGATGCACAGCTAGGCCTATTTTAAGAGTAACTCTCAAGCAACCAGATACTATCTTTATCCAACATGATCCAACATTCCCCTTGGGTAATGGTTAATTAGTCTACTGTACTTTGAAAAAGTCCTGTATCGCCTCTTCCTTCCAACGGGGACGCAGGCTGCCCTGCGAGTTGGAATCCACGGGCAGGCATTGCTGTGGAAACCACAGCGCGCACCTTCCTCTGGTCAACCCCGCCCAGTCCTGTCCTGCTAGTCAAAAATAAGGGACAGGGCCTGAAAAAAAGGGACAAAAATTTTAGGGCCAAAATAAGGGACGTCCCTTAGAATAAGGGACATATGGGAACCCTAGTCCTGTCCCGCAGGCTCCCGACGCTGCCCAAGTGCTGCTGGGCCTGGGTTATCTGAGGTCCTTTCCACACAGTTTAATAAAATCCCATGTTACCTGCTTTGAATCAGATTATATGGCAATGTGGACTCAGAAAACCCAGTTCAAAGCAGATATTGTGTTATATGTTTCACATTTTTGCAGCGGGTAGGTAGATCATTTTGACTTTGTTGTTTTATAAGTAGCTCGCATGCTGAAAAAGTGTGAGCAGCACCCCTGATCTACTCACATTTGCATGTTTTCAAACTGCTAGGTTGGCAGAAGTGGAGCTAACAGCGGGAGCTCATGCTGCTCCCTGGATTCAAACCTACCACCTTTCGGTCTGCAAGTTCAGCATCTCAGTGCTTTAACCCACTGTGCCACTGGGGGCTCCAACAACCAAGTAGAAGGCCATTATTACTACTCTGATAGAGAACTGCTATCTAAAGATACATCTACAGTGTGGAATTAATGCAGTTTGACAGCACTTTAGATGTCCTGGTTCAATGTTATGGAATCCTGAGAGTTGTAGTTTGATAAGGCATGATTAGGGTCTGCAGTGGCGCAGCGGGTTAAACCGCTGAGCTGCTGAACTTGCTCATCACAAGGTTGGTTCCAGAATTTGAGGAGTGGGGTGAGCTCCCATTGTTAGACCCAGCATCTGCCAACCTAGCAGTTCGAAAACATGCACATGTATCTGAATGCAGAGAGGAGTGAGAATTAAAGAAGGACAGAGGAAGAAGTGATGTTTGTACCTGTTACTAAGCTGGACACAATGAGCGGCAAAACCAACATCTGTAGCATTCTCATTAAAAGTTCACCAGGGAAGGAAAAGTACTTCACTTCTCGATAGCTGAAGTGGTATGACCGGAGACTAAATCCAAGGATAACACCTAGGGAGAAAGAAAAAAGCATGAGAAGATTTTGTAAAGCAAAACCTGCCTATCTACAGAGACACTGTTATTATAACTGAATAGAGGGCTTACTGAACTAAACAAAAATACATGTATCAATTGTATAAGAGTTGAACAGTCATGACATTCACTAAATACTTGTAGAATTGTAGGTTGTGCCAGGTAAAGATTCATATTCTGTATTGGATAATCTTTATTTTTTATTTATTTACAGTATCTATATTCCGCCCTTCTCACCCCGCAAGGGACTCAGGGCAGAATACATGGCAAACATTCAATGCCATAGACACACAACATATATAGAATGACACTCAGAGGCTATTTAACATTCCAGCTTCTGGCCACCAGGGGAGCTGTCGCTTCCTCATTCTTTGCATACTTCCTGGAAATTTTTATGGCCTCATAAATTAGCTAAATCAGCTAAATTAGTTACTCCTAGAAGTACAGTTCCTAAGCCTTCCTGGAGGAAGAGGGAATAACCATTAAAGCAGTTTATAGAGCCGCAGTTGCGCAATGGATTAAACCCTTGTGCAAGCTAGACTGCTGACCTGAAGGTCAGTGGTTTGAATCTGTGATATGGGGTGAGATCTCATCTGTCAGTTCCAGCTTTCCAAGCGGGGACATGAGAGAAGCCTCCCGGGCATCCCCTGGGGAACGTCCTTGCAAATGGCCAATTCTCTCACGGCAGAAGCAACTTGCAGTTTCTCAAGTGGCTTCTGACATGAAAAAAAAGTTTATCTATAGTGCAGACATACTCTGAATTCATTTGAATGGGGCTTGCCACAACAAGCAATCCTCACATGGACTTCTGCTTCCTTGTGTTAACTTGATTTGCACTTCAATAGTCCATCATTGAGGGCCAGTGCACATGAGTGCCCTGCTTATGGAAGTATAGATTTCTTCTTTTGGCCTGTCTATGGTAGCTTTGCCTTCCCATGGCAAATGGGTCATTAGGCTTGTTCACATTGAAGCGGCCTTGACTTACTGCACATCAACGTGGCTGCCACAAGCAGAGTGGTCCTGTTCACCACTCTGGAGAGTCCCCAAGGTCATGGTCTATGCCAAATGTACAGCCTCCTCTAGTTTTCTCAAAGCTGTGGAAAAAGCGATCCCACTTTCAACCTGGGAGGCTGTGCACATCCACGTGCTCACTGGCAACACAATCCTTTACAAAACTAATTTCCAAGTGAAGTTTAGAAAGATACTTTAAAAATGAATGAATTGCCATTAACTCATTAAAGTGTTTGACATTTCTTTTGGTAATTCTTTGTCATGCACGTGCAGCCCATCTCTGACATATGGTAACCCTAGCAGGTTTTATTCAGAGGGAGATTGCCTTTACCTTCTTCTTTGGCTGAGAGAATCATAGAATCATAGAGTTGGAAGAGACCTCGTGGGCCATCCAGTCCAACCCCATTCTGCCAAGAAGCAGGAAAATTGCACTCAAATCACTCCCAACAAATGGTCATCCAGCCTCTGCTTAAAAGCCTCCAAAGAAGGAGTCTCCACCCAGGGGCGGTCTAAGGTAATTTTAAATGGTAGGCGAACATTATTTTGGTGCCCCCCCCAAAAACATTATTTTGCCGCCCCCCATGTAAAACAAATATACAATTATAATATCACAATACCATTAGTAGTATTATATTGTATCAATGTATATACAATATATTATACCATACTCATACTATATTATATCATAATTATATTATACTACATTACAATATAATTATATTATAATATATTGACATTATAATATAATGTAACATTCTATTATATTACTATTATAAAATAATAAAATTATTTATTTAAATAAAATTATCCTCTACTAAATATTTTCATGACTCCTATAAAACTCAAATAACCCAAAATAAAGTAAAATAAAATATTATATATTACTATTTTGTACAATACCACTATACTGCAATATTGTTTGTAATATTACATGTAATATAAAATATATCATTATTCTATTGTTATATTGTATTTGTATTATATTGTATGACAATATTAAGCAGAACTGTATAATAATCAACAAGAAATGCAATGTAAATGCATCAAAATCCAGAATATATTAACTATCACCCGACTCATAATTCATAGGAGTCTCCCATAAGTCCAAAATTAGGATCCCAATGTAAATGTAAATAGAAAAACAGCCAAAATGTTCAAATGAGGTCGAATACAGGCAGCGCGGCCTGGGCAAACTTGGGCCCTTCATCCCTCCCTCTAGGTGTTTTGGACTCCAACTCCCACAACTCCTCATAGCCTCAGACCCCTCAGGTCTAGACAGAAATAGAGCCGAAGAAAGGAAGGAGGGAGAGAAGAGGTCACAGAGGAGGAGGAGGAAAGCCCTTCATTCATTCCTTCACTTACACTTCCTTCACTGATTCTTTTCTCCTTCCCTGCAAACGCGCGCGCGGCGGAGACAAAGGGAGAGGGGAAGCACTCCCTGCCTGCCCAATAGGGAGTGCTTTGCTTACAGGCTTCTGCGCAAGGGAGCTACTGGGCATGCGCGGAGGTTTTCGCGCATGTGCAGTTGCTCCTGCGCTCAATTTCAGCTCCAGAGCAACTGTGCCTGCGCGAAAACCTCCGCGCGTGCCCAGAAGCGGCGTCGGAGCACACAAGGCCGGGGTCAAAAAGCAGGCATCTGTAGCACTGTCTGAGGAACATCGGCAGGGCCAGGATGGCGCCCCATGCGGCCAGGATGGCGCCCCCTTCCCAGATGGCGCCCTAGGCGGCCGCCTACTTGGCCTATCTTGTAGGACCGCCCCTTTCTCCACCCCACTCTGGGGCAGAGAGTTCCACTGCTGAACATCTCTCACAGTCAGGAAGTTCTTCCTCATGTTCAGGTAGAATCTCCTTTCCTGTACTTTGAAGCCATTGTTCTGCATCCTGGTCTCCAGGGCAGCAGAAAACAAGCTTGCTCCTTCCTCCCTATGACTTCCTCTCACATATTTATACATGGCTATCATGTCTCCTCTCAGCCTTCTCTTCTTCAGGCTAAACATGCCCAGCTCTTTAAGCTGCTCCTCATAGGGCTTGTTCTCCAGACCCTTGATCATTTTAGTCACCCTCCTCTGAACACATTCCAACTTGTCAATATCTCTCTTCAATTGTGGTGCCCAGAATTGGACACAATATTCCATGTGTGGTCTAACCAAGGCAGAATAGAGGGGTAGCATGACTTCCCTGAATCTAGTATACACTATACTCCTATTGATGCAGGCCAAAATCCCATTGGCTTTTTTTTGCCGCCGCATCACATCGTTGGCTCATGTTTAACTTGTTGTCCACGAGGACCCCAAGATCTTTTTCACATGTACTGCTCTCGAGCCAGGCATCGTCCCCCTTTCTGTATCTTTGCATTTCATTTTTTTCCTGCCTAAGTGGAGTATCTTGCATTTGTCCCTGTTGAACTTCATTTTGTTAGTTTTGACCCATCATATCTCTATTTTATTTATTTATTTATTTACTATATTTTTATACCGCCCCTATCATCCCGAAGGCAACTCGAGGCGGTGTACACATGGCAACGAATGCCCACAAGATAAAACACATTGAAAGAATTAATAAAACAACCATATAATAGCAATATAATTAGCAATTAAAATTATAAAATACAAATCTCAGCATCTCATTATTATTTCCGTTGCATCATCATATCATTCCATAGGTCTCAATTAAATAATTACACTTCATCTGCAAATGCCTCTCTAATCTTTTCAGATCGTTTTGAATTCTGCTCCTGACTTCTGGAGTATTGGCTATTCCACATCTGCAAACTCGATGATCATGCTTTCTAACCCTTCATCTCTAAGTCATCAATGAAGATGTTGAAGAGAACCAAACCAAACAGAATACGACATAGCTAAAGCCATCTGGTAGATTTCCATGGTTTAGCAGGAATTTGAACCTTGACATCCTAGTCCACTGCTCAAATCACTACACCATGCTGGCTTTATCTGGAACTCATTGCAATGTTGAAAAATAAATCATTTGTTGTATGGGTCTCCACTCTCCAGGTGTTTTGCCCTACAACTCCCAGAAATCCTTGGCAGTTTACCAGCTGTTAGGATTCCTGGGAGTTGAAAGCCAAAACATCTAGGGACCCACAGGTTGAGAACCACTGCTTTAGTATAATGACGTCACTAAAAGCAGTTTTAAAAAATTAACGAAACACATTTCTCATACAACTATAAATGTTAACAGTCATACAACTGTTGAGTTAACTAAGAACCCTTCCACACAGCCATATATTCTAGAACAGTGTTTCCCAACCAGTGTGCCGTGGCACATTAGTGTGCCGTGAGCGATCATAAGATGTGCCGTGGAAATTGGAACCTCCAATACCCTTTCTTCCCCCTCCTGCCGAACACTTTTTCTTCTCCGCTCGGGCTCCCTTCTTCCCAGCCTCATTCTGCTTGCTTTGTCTCACTTTGCTCACGCTGCTGCTTCTGCGGGAGGGGGGAGGGAGGAAGACGTGACCCGTGCGGGCGCTACTGCGCAGACTTGCCCGAAGTCTTCCCCCCTCCCCTCCACAGTGCTCTCTGGATATAGGTGAACTACAACTCCAAAACTCAACGTCAATGCCCACCAAACTGTTATAGCATTTTCTCTTGGTTATGGGAGTTCTGTGTGGGAAGTTTGATTCCATTCCATCATTGGTGGAGTTCAGAATGCTCTTTGATTGCGGGTGAACTATTACTCCCAGCTGTTGAGCAAGACCTTCGTGTGTGTCTTTCTGTCATTCCTGCCAGGATATCTATGTTGTGTTCATCGAAACAGGCCCTGGTTTCACACTGAGTGTATAAATACACTTAAAAACATATTAACTATATGTATTACTGTGTTACAGTGTCATTTTGGTTGGTGGTGTGCCCCAGGATTTTGTAAATGTAAAAAATGTGCCGCGGCTCAAAAGAGATTGAAAAACACTGTTCTAGAATATCAAAACAGAATAACTCATAATATCTGCTTTGAACAGGGTTATCTGAGTCCACACTGCCATATATTCCAGTTCAAAGCAGACAATGTGGGATTTTATTCAGCTGTGTGGAAGGGGCCTAAGGCACTATATGCCGGGATCTCACTCTATCTGTTTATCCTAGATTATCTGGCAGTGTATACTCATATAATCTAGTTTAAATCAGATAATCTGAGATCAGATCCAGGGATATATGGGGGTGTATAAGGGGCCTGTGTGCAATTTAGGATTGATCTACATTGCTATATAATCCAGTATTTGATTCCAGGTTATCAGTTTTGAACTGGATTATATGAGTCTACACTGCCATATAGTCAAATTTAAAGCAGATAATCTGGATTGAGAGACTGGATTATATAGCAATACTTTTGCACTATGAGCTTAGTTTGGAGCAATTTATGTACGCCAATAAACAAAAGGAAAAAGTGGGAATAGGAGAGAAAAACTAAAATATGTTAAAACTACCTAGAATAGTGGAATTGCAGAGACTGTCCCTACCAAATCGGAGTTATTAAAAGTACTGTCATGCAAAAATCAACAATTTAACCAAAAAAAGAAGCTTAGAGTACTACAAATAATGAAAATATCTCAGATAACCGTCTTCATGAGGCCACCAAACCAAAAAGCCTGATGAAAAAGAAATGCCTTAAGATGTGACCAAAAACGAAAAAAAGGAAAAGGAAAGAAAAGGAAAGGAAATTCTAATCACAGGACCAAATGAATAATCTATGACAGAAAGTTCCACAATCAAGGAATACACACAGAAAAGTCTCTCTTCCATCTTTCAAAAACCCACATGCTTCTTCTCGTACTTCCATTAAGACATGAAGCAAAGTTTTTC
Organism: Anolis apletophallus; assembly: GCA_030556195.1. Classification (NCBI taxonomy): domain Eukaryota; kingdom Metazoa; phylum Chordata; class Lepidosauria; order Squamata; family Anolidae; genus Anolis; species Anolis apletophallus. Next base: position 27,577,522 of record JARBWK010000006.1, on the reverse strand, counting down.
CTACATATCTCAAAGACATAGATAGTTCATTCAGAAGGAGACATTGTTTGAGATATAAATATAAAACAGATGAGGCTAAGAGAAATAATGTTCAACATGTCTTCTAACCCAGTGTTTCCTAACCTTTTTTGAGCCGCGGCACACTTTTAACATTGAAAAAATCCGGGGGCACACCACCAACCAACCAAAATGACACTGTAACACAGTAAATAACAGCTGGGGGATGGTGACCTGCTGGGAGCAGCTGCTGGGAGTGCCGAAGCCGGGGGAGGAGCCATGCCCCGTCCCCTCCCCGGCTTCAGTTCTCCCACAGCTTCGCCAGCCTTGAGGGGGCAGTGCCAAGCCAGCATTGTGCTGGCTCTGCCACCGCTGGCTTGGCACTGCCCCCTCAAGGCTGGCAAAGCTGTGGGAGTGCTGAAGCTGGGGGGAGGGGGCGGAGCCAGGCTGCGTCATGCCCCCCCTCCCCCCAGCTTCAGCTCTCCCACAGAGGAGGAGCATGAGTGGTGGACAGGCTTCAGTAGGCAGGGCTCCTCCGCGCAGCTTCAACAAGCAAAGGGCGAGAGTCAAGGCGGGAGTCATGGCAGATTGGAGGCTGGTGGGGAAATGGCCGAAGGAGGCGGCGCCCCGGTCCCTTCTTCTTTTTCTTCGCCGCCGCCCAGCCCTTCCTCCTCCTCTCCCAGGAGTTCGGCAGGAGGGGGCAAGGAAGGGGGGCAGAGAGCTTTTCTCGCGGCATATCTGATGATCACTCACGGCACACTAGTGTGCCACGGCACACTGGTTGAGAAACACTGTTCTAACCTACATTCCTGACTGTGATTAGTTTGGTTATTTAATTTTATGCTGCCTTTTTCCCAGGGTGAGACCCAAGACAGCTTCCAAAAGAAGTCAGTTTAAAAACCTTCACAATAAAATGTAAATAAATAAATAAATAATGACCACACAAAACAATATAAATAATAAAAGAGAAATAAAACATCACAATGAGATGTACAAAGTAAAAAAAGAAAAAAATAAAGAAAAAATTACAACTCGAAACATCTATTCTGGCCTATGAGGATCATTTGTGGGATCTGTAAAGATGCATACACAAAATCAAATTCCTTTAAAAAGTCTCTGATCACAGATCTAGTTTCATCACTGGGTGATTACAAGATCAAATACTGATTTCATATGGATTACCGGAATTAAATTTTGTCCAACTGCATGATATACCTGTAGTTATTTGTTGCTGTTGCCATCAGGTCAACTTGGATATATGGTAAGCCAAGGAATTAATGAACTCCAAGATCTTTGGTTTTATTTTTCTTTCGTGTCAAAAGCACTGCATAAATAAATAAGTTTAAAACTAATAAAATGAAGGAAGCACAAGCAGATTAATAGTTTTAGATAAAAAACGGGCAACAGTGACTGCATTGTTTGTAGCTTTAAACAGCTCTTCCTCTGTGCATGAGGCAGGGCATTGTGGGCAAACATACAGATGCTGAGTTGTTTGTTCTGCTCCACAGTCATACAGGGTGGAGGATTCTTCTATCGTAGGTAGTGCCATTTTGACAGGTTGTCTTTTGATCTGCAGACTCCACTTCTGAGACTGTTCAGGGACTTCCAGGTTTCACATTCTTGGTTTGTAACTTGGAAGGCTGACCCTCGTGGGGGGCCATCCAGTTGGAATTGCCTGATTTTGCTGCCCACCAGGCAGGCATGTAGCTGGGGGAGGGGGCTTGGGGGGCTTCAGCCCCCCCCCAATTTTTAGGATGGTCCGCGAGAAGGCCTTACTGGTAAATTATTTAAATTGTTATGTGTATTCATATCATGATCTGATCACCGTGCTCAATATATCCCATATGCATGGGGGTATTGGGATAAGGATACAAAAGGTCACTCAGAGGCAGCCCCCCCCAATCAAATTCAGCCCCTCCCAAATCAAAATCCTGACTACGGCCCTCCCACAGGGATATTCTTGCTGTTGCAGGAGGAACATTTAAAGGAGTGGTGGTTCTTATGAAACTTTTGCTTGAATTGAGTCTATTGGGAGGAGGCTGATAGTCATACAGTGGGTGGCTTTCACAGTATTCAACCTTACTTCTCTTGCAACTGGCAGCAATTTCCTGTCACACATTTGGGGGGGGGGGGAATGCCTGCTAGCTTATAAGGTCTATCAGCAAGTGTAGGTTTAAGAGTGAAGAAGGAGAGCCGGGAAGACAGTTCCATCTTTTCTCCTGTGCCATCAGAGCCCCTCCCTCAGCAACAATATATTATGAATTGTGTATGCTAATAATGTAGTATGCTGTATGTACATTTGACTTGTAAGCCGCTCTGAGTCCCTTTCGGGGTGAGAAGAGCGGCATATAAATGTTGTAAATAAATAAATAAATAAATAAATAAGGCATCCTGTGATTATACTACATGTGTCATTCAGTGTTATATTCACCTGCTTCGCATGGGCAGGTTTGTGCCAGACGGTGCAGGCATACTCAGCAGTTGAGTAAGACAAGGCCAGGGCTGATGTTCTTATTGATCTTGGGTCTGCACCCCATGCACTATTAGTAAGTTTCCACAGGATGTTATTGTGTGCAGCTACTTTGTGCTTGGTTTTCACACAGTGTTTCCTAAATGTTAGTGTTCGATCTTAGGTGATGCTGAAATATTTAGGGAGGGAACAATGTTCAAGCTCTTGGCCTTCCCAGGTAACCTTCAGTTTCCTGCTGGCTTTAAGATTACGTAGATTGAAAGAACATATTTGTGTATTGAATTGCTTTGCTCATTTCTTATTCCACGGCCACAAAATTTGGTAACATTTGCTTTCAAGGCTACGCCTTGGACCAAAGACTTGCCAAGCTCTAGAACCACACAATATCTGGATCTGCAGGGTCATTTAAGAATGACAGACATGCAAATTCCAAATGAGGTTCTGAATAAATAACAGGGCCTCTTACTATAAAGATTTAACTGTCTAACTCTGTTCCTCTGAAACATGGCATTGCTTGATATCACTAAGGAATTAATTGTGTGTGTGTGTGTGTGAGAGAGAGGGGGGGTTGGGGGGGACATTAAATAATTTGCACTTTCCTAACCAGCGGATGAAGTGGATCACAATTATACTTCAATATTTGCACTTTTTGCAATTATCTGAAAAATTGTGCACATCTGGGAAAATATACATAAAATTGTGTACTCAGATGAAAACTGCATATGTTAGGGAACGGTGCTTGTAAAATGTGTCTACAAAGGAAAGTATTGTTTAACAATGTATATAAAGGCACATTAAAATGTTCCGCAACATCTTTACAAATATTCTTTGGTCTTTAAAAATGAGATTCAGAAATAAGACCAAATTGTTCTTAAGAAAAAATTGAAAGTGAAAAATTCAATTCCTAATATGACTCAGGAAGAACTTTGCAGACTGCCAGACTAGGGCAGACAAGATGAGATCTGGAGCAAGTCCTTCTCAATCAAAGTTTCAGGTTTCCAAATAATTTGTGAGTCCTTCAATGGAACAAAGCTTTGTAAGAAATCCCCCAAAGCTGTTCTACAGGTTTTCCCTTGACCTTTCACATCTGTTTTTGTGGTGGAGGAAAGAGAAGCAAACATTTAGAAAATGGAGAAGAGGACACATTTCTAAACAGCAACAAAATCTCACGCCCCTGATTTTTTCCCCTTGGAGAACAATGCATTAAAACTTTTCAGCTTTGCAGTCTTAATATGAATCTGCAGCACGAGTGAAGACTAAAAAGATGCAGTTGAGCACAACCCAAAAAGGAAAACACTAATATTTTGATTTAAAATGATATTTGTTCATGCTAAATGGGAAGTTATTGAGCCAAAGTGGGTATTGAAATACAAGGCTATCATGTTACTACTATTATTATGTAAGAGCTTGTACTTGTTTTGATCACAAGCCATGCTCAATGGTTACAAAGAACTTATAAAAAACAGTGGCCCCTCAGTATCTGTCAGGGTTCAGTTCCAGGACCCTCTATGGATACTCAAATCTATGGATGCTCAAGTCACAACATATACAATGGTGTAGTAAAATGGTGTTCCTCATACTCAAAGAAGTTCCAAGGAGAGCCTGAGCATATGTGAAATGGCGGAAGGCCACAGGAGGAGGGCACACATTAGCATAGTGCTTGGTATGTGACAACATAGTTTTGCTTTTAGGATTGTTATTGTTGTTATTATTATTCTTCCCTGCTTTATTTCTCCCGAAGGAGACTCAAAGCAACTTCACATAAAAGCATTACCATTTAAAATATACAAATATGCGAACATCAATATAGGATTAAATATAAACAGTATTAAAAGATTCCCAGTTTAAAACTATTAAAACATATTCAAAGTTAAAATTTTTGAGCTGTGGGTGCTTGAATCCATGGAAGCAGAACCAGTGGATATACAGAGTCAACTGTAAATAATTACCGAATGAGAAAGATACAGAACTGTAAAACCTAATCAATGCTAAGTTAAGCACTTGAATAGATTGCACCATGTACATTCACTTATCCAAATTAGTCTATAATATTGGAACATATGACTTGAACCCTGGTTTTGTGGGGAAAGTGGGATGTAAATAAATATAATTAACACCAAAACAAAAGAAATATTGTCATCATTTTGCCACAGCTTCCAGATGTGGGTATAGACCTTCTATCTCAAAATGTTGATGGTGTTAGAAACCAGCAACAAAAAGTAGAAGAACCATCAAGAGCATTCTTGTCCTTCTCACCATTTCACAGTTTTAATTATGTGAGGAAAATAATTTTTGAATAACCTTCTAGTAAGGCAGCCAACCTTTTCTTATTATGAGCACAAAGTACAATTGTGCTGTATTCAGGAATGATGGGAGTGATGAGCTGAGTGGGGCATGTAGGAGTTGTTTTACAACTACACAATACCAGGGTTGGGTGTTGTGATTAAGGATTGGACAATGACTCATGGGTCAAACTCCTGTTCAACCATGAAAATCCATTGGTTGACCTTGCTTAAGTCGAAAACCTGGAACAACCAGCAATGGCTGATACCAGATGAGAAACTCCCTCTTGGGCGCACAGAAGATTGGACGAGTTGGAAGGTGCTGAACAGGCTACACTCTGGCACCATGAGATGCAGAGCTAACCTTAAGAAATGGTGCTACAAAGTGGAGTCCATGACATGCAAGTGCAGAGAAGAACAAACCACAGACCATTTACTACAATGTGACCTGAGCCCTGCCACATGCACAATGGAGGACCTTCTCACAGCAACACCAGAGGCATTCCAAGTGGCCAGCTTATGGTCAAAGGACATTTAGCAAAATGTCAAGTTTTTAACTTAGTGTTTTTAAATACATTATAACTGTATCCGCAACTGGCTTCTGACACGATAGATAAATAAATAAATAGACTTAGAAATCTGCCTTTTGGTCTTTCAAAGTTGGAAACAACTTGAAGGCACACAATGAAACTATTGGATAACCTTCTCCATGATTCTTGCTTTATGTTTTTCTCTACATGATCTAGTATCTGCCCCATTTCATAACCACAACTTGTGTGTGTTTTACTTGGACACTGCAGTGACTTGTGACAAACTAGGCCAAAGGATGTGATAGTTTTGGGATTACCATACAGAGTTCCCTTCTTAGAGAAGTCCTTATCACATGCTTGCAGGATAGAGCGTGTCCAGAAACAAGGATGAAGGACTCCCCTTACAGCAGAAAATGCAAACTCAGAATGAGATTCATGACACGTAATTGTAAATGGGGAGGGGAGAGGCTTCAAAGGAAGCATTCAATTTGCTAGTAGCCAATACACAGTATGGTCCTTGCCCACTGACCAGTGTTGACCCAGTGGACTTGCTGAATCTCTGACCAAGATCCAACAATTATCCTGGCAGGGCACAATTCTTTGCCACTGTAGCTTAGCCAAGATTCAGGAGACAATGTTTCTTTTCTCTTTTGCTGAGGACACAATGCCAGCCAAAGGTTACCAGGTGGGCCTCTAACATATCAAACAGTGATTGGCTACACAGTAATGTCAAAGAGCTGCCCAGCACCCTGGGCAAGAGAAAAACCGGCCACTAAATTGTGTGCAAGGGCAGAAGTTGCTCTTTTGTCATCTGTGTGCAATTGCCATTGGATGGATCCCAGGCACATTCCTCATAGCCTGTAAAGGTCTAGAAGGGGGAAGTCTTGATCTTATGTATAATGTGGGGCATGGTAGTGTCAAAAACATTACACAAATACGCACAGGATGCCTCCTTCCAAAGATTCTTAAAGATCTTACTTTGGTATAACTGGTGATTATACTAACATAATCCATGGATAGGATATATATATATCGCCCCTCTTCAATAAGGACCTCATCACGTGAAGTCTCTCAATGTGGGCAACAGCAGGGAGATTTGCCAGGCAATGTGGCAAATTTGGCAGGCAGCGGGGGAATTCGTCATTCCTTGCCTGTATTGCTACCTTCTCTATTCTATGAAGAAAAAAATTACTACTCGGCTTCCCTCCACGCTCATTCCATTGTAGGCAATTGTCACACCACAGCCTGGTTCCGGCGAACCAAACAGCCACCATGCCTTAAGCAGGAAGGCCAAAAGGATGGATAGCCAGGCTTTGCCGCTTTCCCTGACCGGGCCCCAGCGGCTCCAAGAGAAACACCGCGCAGCCCTTTCCCATAGAGATAATCACACCTGGAGCAGAGACAGTCCAAGGCCTCCCTCTTCCACAGCTGTCCCAGTTAACGAGATGAAATTCCAGAAGTCTACAGATAGGGGAGAAGAGAAAGATTCCCTTTCGGTTCTCGTGGGAAGGCCCAGGAGAAGTCAGCGTATTGCGGAGTTAGGTAGAGACAAACCTATAAAGACCCCGGCGCGACTTCAGCTCTTATCTCGTGCCAACTTTTGATTTACCTTGCCTTGCTCCACTGAGGGAACCACAGGGGTTCGCCTAGCCGTGGAGACCTTGCTTCCAAGCCAGGCTATCGGGCCTGTGGATTAGCCCTTGTGGCATCTAGAGACTTTATCCTTGCAATTTTCAAAGACCTTGTTCTTGATACTCCTAGAGACTTGCCTTGCAGCTAAAGACTGATTCTTGATACTTTATTGCATCCAGTTTGATATCTACTTTGCCTTTTCTATATCCATTATTCTAAATAAAGCATTTAACCGCAGAGACTGTGTCAGAGTGGGTTACTAAGGTCCAGTCAAGCCTAGGGTACAATAGCAATGAGAAAACAGGAAGTCTCCCATGTTCTGTCCTATGACACTTTCACCACAGATCAAGGATGGAACCCTGCTGGAAATAGCTCTACATCATTTGATGGGATCCAGCAGACTCCATTACCAAACTGTGGTGAAAGTGTTGTAAGATGGGTAAATTTGCCCATGTGATGAAGCCATAAGTACCAAGGTACCATCTATCATGCCTTCACTAAAAACCCTGCCATTACTACCCAGCTCATTTAGGGAGAAGGTGGCATTTAGACAAAATGATAGTTAGAGAAAGCAAGTTCATACAGTACTGAACATACCATAAGAAATACTGCACCCAAACTTTTTACTTGAAGGAGACTTACTAATGACCAGAGACTCTACCAGAGCATTCACTGTATTTAAGCTACCCTACACTTGTGAAGTAAGAACTGCTTTGAATCAAGGAAATCTGTTGCTGAAGGGAAGGATTTGCTATCGTCAAAGTTTATAAAAATATTTACCTATGTACCTGACAATAATGCAGGCTGGCATCCTGTGAGTTATGATAATGTAAGTCCAGTTTATGCTATTTTGACCCATTATTTAATCATGGTTAGGGAGGCTGGAATACTCTTCGACGGGCCTGTCCAACAGGCGGAAAAAAAATTGTTTTAAAATATTTTTTTAAAAAAAAATCTTCAGGGGCGGGGCAGGGAGGAGGAGCTGGCTCCCTTCCTCCTCCCTGCCCCGCCTCCTCCTTCCCTCCCTCCCCCCACCGCTGCGCTCCGGATCACAGTGGTGGCGGGGAGAGAGGGACGGTGGGGGTGGGGCAGGAAGGAGGAGCCGGCTCTCTTCCTCCTCCCTGCCCCGCCTCTTCCTTCCCTCCCTCCCTCCCCCCCGCCGCTGCGATCCGGATCACCGCGGTGGCGGGGAGAGAGGGATGGAGGGAGCGAGGCAGGAAGGAGGAGCCGGCTCCTTCCTCCTCCCTGCCCCGCCTCCTCCTTCCCTCCCTCCCTCGCCGCTGCGATTGTGATGGCGGCAGGACGCTGGTGGGTGGAGATCGCCGCCCGCCGCATGGAGCGGTGAGTGCCCATGCACACACAAGCAGAAGCCCCAAAAGGAGGAGGCAGCCATGCAGGCCGCTTTAGGAGAGAGGGACGAGCTGCGGGGAGAGGCTCCCCCACAGCTCGTCCCTTCCTCCTAAAGCCGTGGCATGCTGGCCGCCTCAGAAGGGCAAAGCGGCCGAAATCGCCCTTCTGTGGAAGCCGGCATGTCACAGCTTTAGGAGAGAGGGAGGAGCCGCGGCATCGGCTTCAGGGATGGAGCTTTCTTTCCTCCTCCTTGCCGCGCCGGCGGGGGCAGAGCTGGGGGAGGGGCGGGGGTGGGGAGGGGGCGGAGCCGGGGAGGGTGGGGGTGGAGCTGGGGAGGGGGCGGAGTTGGGGGCAGAGGCAGACCCTTTGGCCCCCCAGGTGATCAGTGACCTTGGGCCAGTAGAAGTTGGACAGCCCTGCTCTACGAGTAACACAGCCATTTCTGTGTATTTGGAGAGGTGGGTGTTTAGCTATTTTCCTGTAGCTGCCTGCACTGAAAAAAACATAATCTGCAGGAACCTCATAAGGACCTTGAAAAGTCATTTTGGACACTTGCTGCAGTATGTCCAGCTATTGGAAAATACAGTAGCTGGGTACATCTCTGCTAAGTCACTTAAAAGCTGGGGTGGGGTAGCATAAGGGTTACAGCCACAGAGATTCATGGGAGATATACGTTCCCCAAGCAAGATCTCAACCTGTTCCTTTTAAAAGTTATGGAAAATATTGAAAGACTTGCAAATAAATGGAGAAGAAATACACATGGTTGTGATGCTGTATCAGCATGCCTTGTGGAGAAATATGAGTTATTTTGCCATCCAAAATGTTGCTACATTAAAATAAATTTTCCAGGAAGAGTGCTTTATATACAGAGCAGACAAGAGCCCCTAATCTGATGAAATACATGCAATGTAGATATATTACGTTGGACTGCCACAGCACTAATACCAAGTAATGGAACCAGCAATGAATTGATTATTTTAGGGCTGACAAGAATAAGTAACATAACATATCATCCTGAACTGAAGGCTTTGCTGGGGTCCTACCTACTGGTTGTTGGTAAAGGTCTGCAAAGTGTAGCTACATGGTTTCTCTTTTCCCACATGTCTGGTCTACCAATTTTCTAGATGGCTACACTTTCACATGGTCATCCAGTGACCAGAGGAGGACAGAAGGAGGATAGGTGGGGCCAAACAGCTCAATTTCTTCAACTGACAGCAGTGAAGATGCCATTCTCCAGGACCTCTGGAAAAGTCTCAAGAAGTTGCATAGCCAGCCACTTCCTTGCTACTCTTCAATATCTACTCCTCTAGCCACTGCAGGATCATTTATGAGGATGTGTGTGATCAGCCTGACAACAGGTAGATGGTTCAGGGAGGAAGTCGTAGCCAATGGAGGCGCTGAATACTTCCATCCACCAAGACCTCAAAAGTTACATTTCAGTTATGCTTGCATATGTCACTAATAAAATGACAGGGTATTGGAAAGGAAAATCTCATGCTCTGAGAAAAGTAAAGGTAGAATTTGGCCTTCAGGCATCAAGTGGTCTTCAGAAATGGGGAATGAAATGACTTAAGCAATACTCAAGCATTCATTTCTGCTTCACTGCTTATGAAATTCCTGGCCAGAATCCTACATATACGAGTTTAGAATAAGAGTGCTTCATGCAGAATTTGGCTATGGCATCCTTGCAACAAACTTCACCACTTACAGTTGTGTAATGTAGTACTTCTCAAATGCGGCTGGTGGGGACGAGGGACAGGGCATTCTTGGTGGTGGCTCCCCGCCTGTGGAATGCGCTCCCTATTGAGGTACGGTCCACCTCATCCCTCCTGGCATTCAGGAAAAAGGTAAAATCCTGGCTTTGGGACCAGGCGTTTGCACACCAGCACTAGGCAGCACGTTAGATGGGGATTTTAATGGAATGGATGAAGAGGGTCAATGTTTTTATGGATTGAATATTGTTTTAACTTAGAATGACTGTGTATGATGCTGTTGAAACTTTATTTTAATGTATCTTAATGTATTTTAATTGTTGTGGGGTTTTGGGGTTTTATGCTGTTGTGATGTGGGCATCGAATTGTGCCGTACTGTAAGCCGCTCTGAGTCCCCCCTCGGGGGTTGAGAAGAGCGGGGTAAAATCCTGAAATAAATAAATAAATACCCTCTCAGAGCCATTCTGTTGCTAGTATTGTGGAAATCAGGGAAGCATGGGGCTACATTTCTATACATATGATGATGATGATGATTGTCTTTCACTGAGATTTGCTAAGGTCCTCCTAAGATCGCAATGGATTGTGACAATTGCCTGTGTCTGGCCCTGGGAATGAAATCTGATGATTATCTGATTCCCACACCTCCCCACCAGCAATGGAAGAGTAGCACAAGAGGGAGTCTGCAAACAGGAGCTTTGATGGTGGACAGGGGGAAATAAACACTGACACCCATACCAACCAAAAATGTACATACAATTGGCCTTCTCTATCCATGGATTCCGTATCCATGGATCCCACCTTTTAAGACTTGCAAATATCCCTCCTCCCAAGAAATCTCAAAAGCAAACCCCGATCTTGCCATTGTTATACAAGAGACATCATTTTACTATGGTATTGTCATAATGGGACTTGAGTATGCTCAGGTAATGGTATACATAGATGGTGGTTGTGTTTCTGGAATTAAACCTTGATATCAATGGCCCACTGTATGAAAGTCTCAGATATTTGCATACTATACTTGTTTCAAAAAGGTAAAGATTCCCCCTTGACATTAAGTCTAGTTGTGTCTGACTTTGGGGGCTGGTGCTCATCTCCATTTCTAAGCCAAAGAGCTGACGTTGTCCGTAGACGTCTTCAAGGTCATGTGGCCAGCTTGGCAGCATAGAGCGCCGTTACCTTCCCGCCAAAGCTATATCTAATGACCTACTCATATTTGCATGTTTTTAAACTGCTAGGTTGGCAGAAGCTGGGCTTAACAGCAGGAGCTCACCCCCACCCCCAGATTTGTACTGCCAACCTTTGAGTCAGCAAGTTCAGCAGTTTAACCTGCTGCACCACCAGGGGGCTCACTATACTTAGATATATCACTAATAGGATGGCATCCAATATATACTACCATAAGTCTGAATTTCCAAACGGGTGTATATACTTCCATGTCTCTGGCAAAATTGATTGGTATCTTGTTAGGGATACAGGACTCCAAATCCCTAAAAAATCTAAGTTCTCATATACTTATAAGTGTGTTCTGCTGTACCATGAAAAGAGCCACAAGGGAGCCTTTATGAGCTATTGAAAGAAGTCAAACATTTGAAAATTAAATAAGCAAATGTTGGTTATTAATTAAGGATATTTTTAACATTTTTTTTTTATCCCTATTTTAAAACATCTGATCAGAAAGTGTGTTCAAAACAAATACATTTGATCTTAACTGACAGTGTCGCCCTTTTAGATTTACTGGCAAGTCTGCTCAGAAGGACGCCTTTAAAAATTCAGACTCAGGTAAAGTGCATAAGACTGCACTTTGTCCATCAACTAATTAATGTGACTAAAATTCCTTGTCCTACACATTACCAAATCATTATTGCACTGTACAATGAAATATAATTAGGAGCAATTCTATTCTGTTCTAGACACTTCTGACCTCTCTGAACCTCCCCAAAGGATTCAGCCAGAATACACGCAGGAGCAAGAAACAAAGAAAGTACAAGGGGGAGTGGCTTTGGGAAAGCAATGCAGAAATGAAGGATGAGAATTCGTTTTTGTACATCGTCCAAACTGATGTCCCCCTTAGGCAGGGAAGTGTGTCAGCAATGTGTTATCTTAAGTTGAAATAATGCTGCTTCTTATCCAAAACAAGCTGAAACAGAGAAACATGGTTTAAAAACTAACCAGGGAGCGTGATCTCACGACATGTGGTAGATAATCTATTAAGATGTGGTCTGCTAAAGAAGAGAAGGAAGGAAGGATAAAGCTGCTGCAGAAAAATAACTCTAGCTCTCAGACCACTTCTTTTTTACATGCAAATATTTGGAAACAGCTACTCCTTGGATAACAACCCCCTACAATTCTGTCTCCCATGGCCCTTCCATACAGCCCTAGGTAAAGGCGAAGGTAAAGTCCAGTCATGTCCGACTCTCGGGTGGTGGTGCTCATCTCCATTTCTAAGCCAAAGAACTGGTGTTGCCCGTAGACACCTCCAGGGTTATGTGGCCGGAATGACTGCATGGACTGCATGGGTTACCTTCCCGCCTGAGTGGTACCTATTGATCTACTCACATTTGCATGTTTTCGAACTGCTAGGTTGGCAGAAGCTGGGGCTAACAGCGGGAGCTCATGCCACTCCCCGGATTCGAACCTAAGACCTTTCGGTCAGCAAGCTCAGCAGCTCAGCGCTTTAACCCACTGCGCCACCGGAGGCTCCTTCCATACAGCCCTATATCCTCGAATATCAAGGCAGAAAATCCCACATTATCTGAGTGTGGATTCAGATAACCCAGTTCAAAGCAGATATTGTGGGATTTTCTGCCTTGATATTCCGGAATATAGGGCTGTGTGGAAGGCCCCCAGTCGGCTTGGGGATTCTGAGTGCTGCAGTTCAGAAACAACAACAACAACAACTTTCCTAAGCTCTGAGCCTACTTATCCCTTAAGGCAGTGGTTCTCAACTTATGCGTCTCCAGATGTTTTGGCCTACAACTCCCAGAAATCCCAGCCAGTTTACCAGCTGTTAGAATTTATGGGAGTTAAAGGCCAAAACATCTGGGCACCCACAAGTTGAGAACCATTGCAAGGCTTAAGGAATGCAGATGCGAAGATCTGAAACGACAGTCAGCTTCCACATTTGCCTATGTTGGAGCACAAGATCCCCATGAAAGCAAGCAAGCAAGCAAAATATAGAAATTGCTAAATTGTTTGCTTGAGAAAACACATTTCTAGGAATTTCTGAGCCTTCCAGCACAACTCTGTGATCAATTTATATTGGAAACTGGACACAAAATGCTACTGAAAGAATGAGCAATTAATAGGGAGGCGTTCTCTCCAGAAATCTCTGATCCTTCCAGCAGGACTGGAGGAAGTTGACCATTGTGCCAGACTGGAGGACCTAGAGATTCCTTGAGAGAGCATTTTGAATCAAATCTGTAATTAATCAGATCTGCAAAAGACAAAACCTCAAACACAGTTTCTTTCAACACTGCTCTCTCTCTCTCTCTCTCTCTCTCTCTCTATATATATATATATATATACATACACACAGCAGTTCACACAAAGACATACACACACTCAATGCAACCATGCTTCAGCAGCTCATTTCAAAGGACAACCCAACCATTCTTATCTTTGGAAAAATCTCATTCAAGGCTGGCCCTATTAGACATACATTACCGAGGAATGGTCTGTAGAGAAAAAAAACTATATACTGTATGATCTGACTTTGCTCAACCCATTCCGGCTAGCCTGCTGCCTTCATAGTGGACGATGCTGCCTCATCTCCAGTCTTAGGAAGATTTAACTGCTCATCTGTGAAGTCTTAGCTCTGCCTTTCCCTCTCCTCTGCTTCTGTTTCCCCTGTTTATAAATTGTCCCAATTGTGTAGATACCTTCCTTTGTATTAGTTTTTAGGTGGAGCATAACACCCCGCAGATATCAGTCTTAGTTGGTCTATTCCATTTCCCTATATAGAGCTCTTTGCTGGACTCCTTCCTCTTTTGTACAGCAGAGCTACTGTGATTTAGGCTTGGGATTGTCTCATAATCCTAGGCCCAAGCAATTCAAACAGGCATCTTTAGCACCTGCATTCTGCAGTATATTTATACCACCAATCCAAAGTACATCAGAAGCTTATGACCCACTTAAGCTTCACAAGAAAGAAGATTGAGACAGTTTATAACCATTGCTTTGCATTAGGGGCAGAAGATTCCAGAGAGATGATTGCAGCCAGAAAAGGCTCCTTTTGTAATGTATTGTTTTAAGTTACCTTATGATAGTGGAGTTAACACTTTATTCATCTTGTTTGCAGTAAACTCATTTTGGTTATTTTTTTTCACCTTGCCTAAAGTGCCTCTGTCTTAATCTTAACAGAAGATATACAGATAGCCCCCAAGTAAGGCCAGACACCATAATTTTCTCATAGGCTCAGGCATACCATCACATCATCCAGTGAACTTTTACACATGGACCGGAAAAAGAGACCATCTACGCTCATGAAACAAATAATTTTGGGGCACCACCACTCCCAATCCTCCTTTCTCACATGCCAATTTTCTATCAAGTTTTCAACCATTGTAGTTTGATGTAACACCTCATTTTCCCAACTATATTTGGCATACATTTTCCATAGTTTTTCTCTAATCCAGAACTGGAAGCAACATCCAAGCTTCCTGTTCATAATATCTTGAAGCTTCTGGGAAATTGTTGAACTGATGGACAACAGCATTGCTAAAAGTAGACAAGAGCAGGCTGCTAGGAGCCCAAGAAGATACCAATGGAATAGACATACAGCATGCATTTTAAAAGTCTATATTTTACTCAATTTAGACATCACAAGTTATAATGAATCAGAGATGAAGGGATGAAAGCAAGCAGAGCGTGCAAACTCCAGGCCCAGGCCTGATGGACCACCCATGGTTTGCTTGTCCCATTCTGATTCAGGGCACATTTCATTAACTATCGCATTCTTTTTAGAAGGCCATTATATAAATTGCTGAAAATCATACAAATAAGCATGAACTGCCACTAACAGGGCCGTAGCCAGGATTTTGTTTCGGAGGGGGCTGAGTTTGGTTTGGGGGGGGGGGCTGAGACTGGGTGGAAGAGGGTCTACCCTAGCTAATCTTTTGTATTGTTATCCCAATAACCCCATTAATGTGGGATATAATGAGCATGGTGATCAGATCATGATATGAATAAACATAACAGTTTAAATAATGTACCAGTAAGGCCTTTTCGCGGACCACCCTGAGAATTTCGGGGGCTGAAGCCCCTTAGCCCCCTGGCTACATGCCTGGCCACTAAAATAACCATCTTCTCATTAAGGTAATTCAGGAATTTCACATGGCTCAATAGCCAGGAAACTAAGAATATAAGATCAGAAGAAGTGCATTTCCTAGCGGTGCCAAAAGATTGCTTCACCTAGCAGGGAGAAACATGTGTTTGGACAGTTAATACGCAGAGATGGATGATTATTGTTCTTTATTGTTTATTTCTGCATCAGTTATTCAAAGGTACGTTATTACAAACTAAAAGCAGTGGTATCTCTCAAGCTGCCAGGTGCTGGGAATTTTCTTGACATTCATATTAGGCACAGCAACCGAAAACGGATGCCCTGTCACAATTATAGCATTATGAATCCACTTATCTTATCTGAGGAATCCTGGGAATTGGAGTTTAGGGAGGATCACTTAAATTTCTCATCCAGGGAGCTCTAGTGCTTCACCAAATTATAAACCACAAGATCCCACAGAATGACAGTTAAGGTGGAATCATATTTGAGAGCGTGGCTGCGGCCTTGGGAGCGGTGCCATGAAGCCTTCCCTGGGGTGGTATACACAATATTTCAAGATGGCGCCTGCTGTGGAGCTCCCTACGGGTGAGCTCCAGCAGAGCCTCTCAAATTTCCTGGACACGACTGGCAGGTCTCGCCCTTCCCTCTCCGGGGGGACGGAGATTGACTACCAAACTCAGGGGGTCGTCCTGGGAGACCCACAGACACCGGACAACCAAATCTGGGTAGGAAAGGCAACCGGACCGCCACGGACGCCCAAGATGGCCAAGGACGGATGGGTCATCCGACCCGTGACGGCCTCCGGTGCCCGCTTCCTGAAGCTGCTCGGGAGAGGACCTTCAGGTAGAAGAGCGTCCTTGCAGACCCCCTGACGGCGGAACATCTAGCCGTCTCGAGGCCTAGGTCCCCAAGCCCGGGAGCCTCAAAGAAGCAGCTCTCCACGGAGGCCGCGACAAGCGGCCCAGGCCCCTGCCACCGGCCAACTTGATCCCCGGGCATACTCCGAACTACTTGAGGAGTATGCAAAACTGATGGAGCATGTCAACGCATTTGGGGATAAATACGGCGCCCTACTGGGACTTATGGGAATCCCCACAGTGCAGCTCCCGGCCCTGAAGCAGGATCCCATCAGCTCGGAGGATCCCTCGCGAGCCTGCCCTGCAGGCCAGGACTTCCTATGGGACCAGTCATGGGACTTTCCCTCCAGCTCTGCGGTGGCGGACCAAGTGAGGCCTGCCCCACCAGCGGTGGCCCTGCCAACTCTCCCTAGCGCCAACCCCGACCGGGACTCCCAGTGGCTCCCTCCCAATGAGGCCTGGTCAACCGGGAAAACCGGGAAAAGGCTACCCCCGACGTTGGAGCTGGGCTGGGCGCCGTCGAGGCCGAGGCCCCCGAAAGGACACCACCCCCTGCGGTCCAAGCCGACCCCCAGGTTGGCCTACCGCCCGCTGCGCGGGAGCTGCTCGAGCCCCCCGAACACCGCCTGCCGGGCCCCGAGGACCCCCTGCCGCAGGTGGACCCGGAGCTCGCCGAGTTGGATATTTCGGCCGTCCTGGCCGCTCCTCCAGAGGCCTGTCGCCGCCGCCGCCGCCCTGGGAGGAGCTGGGGGAGCCTCCTTGAGGAAGCGAGGCCCAACATGGCGGACGTCCTTGGGGACGCTCAGCCAGCCCATGTGCTGAGGCCCCAAGAAGCACCATCACCCGGAAACAGCCAGCAGCCGGAAGTCCCGCCTCTGGAGGACTCAACTCCCGGCGTTGACCCGCCCAGGAACCAGCGAGGCCACCGGAAGAGGAGGAGGCGCCCCCGGAAGAGGAAGGCTGGCGCCCAAGCCCCTTCTCAAGCCCGGGACTGGAGGCCGAGAGTAGACCCCGGCCCCGATGACCGTGGGTCCCTCAGAGCCAGTCTCCCTCTCGCCCCAACCAACGGAGGACGTGTTGCCGAGGCCGGCATGGGCCCCGAGGACATTCTTCACCAGGACATTCTGGAGCTCCTGCTTCAAGCAGTTGAAGCTCCGAGAATCTCACTGGACATCCATCTCTGATTCAAGGGACACTGCACAGCTGGGCCGGGATCTCCGTCCCAGGCACCCACGTGGGAGTCCGCGCCCCTGGCATCGGGCGATCTTACTGGGTCACCGGCAGCCGGAACCCAGAGCGGCAACCTTAGCAGCAAGGACTGCTGCCTTGGACAGCTTGCGGACGGTTCTGACCACCCAGGGCAGACGACTTACCAGCAGTCTGCCCTCCCTGCCCTCCGCTTGCACCCTAGTGCCAGCGATCCTGCTGGGCCCTCCCGCCTGCCTTTTTGACGGCGGGGTGGTGTCTCAGTAGGTATCGCTGCTGGCCTCTTTCCTCCCTTCCTCCCCCTCTCCCCATCCTTGTGTTCTCAACCCATGTCTACTGTACTTTTGTGTTGTTGGTGTGTCACTGGGCACCCAAATTCTGTAAACCACTTAGAGCCTTCGGGATGAAGCGGTATACAAATGTGAATTATAAATAAATAAATAAATAAATATTTATTTATTATTTATTTTGGGATTTTACCCCGCTCTTCTCAACCCCCAAGGGGGGACTCAGAGCGGCTTACAGTACGGCACAATTCGATGCCCACATAATAATAATATAAACCCCAAAACACTTCAACAATTAAAATACATTAAAAATACATTAAAATACAACTACATTAGCACCATACACATTCACTCTGGATTAAAACAATGTTCAGTCCATAACAACATTGGCCATAATCACCCACTTTCATTAAAAACTAAAATGCTGCCTTGTGCTGGTGTACGAATGCCTGGTCCCACAGCCAGGATTTTACTTTTTTCCTGAAGGCCAGGAGGGATGTGGTGGATCGTACATCAATAGGAAGCGCATTCCACAGGTGGGAGCCACCACCGAAAAGGCCCTATCCCTCGTCCCCACCAGCCTCATCTGAGACGTAGGCGGGAGCGAGCAGGGCCTCCCCGGATGATCTTAGATCACGAGGTGGGACATAGCGGCTGATGCGTTCGGACAAGTAAGCTGGGCCAGAACCGTATAGAGCTTTAAAGGTCAAAACCAGCACTTTGAATTGAGCCCGGAATTGGAGAGGCAGCCAGCGGAGCTGACACAACAGGGGGGTGGTATGCTCCCTGTATGTAGCTCCCATTAGCAATCTGGCTGCCGCCCGCTGGACTAATTGCAATTTCCGAACTGTCTTCAAAGGCAGCCCCACGTAGAGTCCATTGCAGTAATCTATTCGGGATGTGACCAGATTGTGTAGCATGTGAAAAAGTATACGTTCTCTCTCTCAGTTAATATAATTCCTTATTAAACAGATAGTTTTGCTGAGAATCCCAACTGTCTCTTAACATCTACCAATTTAAAATAAGTTTGCTTGAATTCCCTGCTGGATTAACCAGAGTGGAGGATATTTCCAGAGTTTTCAGCAATTGCTGTGTTTAGTCCATATTGATAGCTTCTTATGTCTAACAAACCACAACTATGGATAAGTGACTGTCATAATGTCATACTTAGGAACCAACTGAGAGTTGGATGAGACCTTGTGGACCATCTAGTCCAACCCCCTGCCAAGAAGCAGGAAAATTGCCTTCAAATCACCCCCAACAGATGGTCATGTAGCCTCTGTTTAAAAGCCTCCAAAGGAGCCTCCACAACGCGCTGGGGCAGGGAGTTCCACAGCTGAAGAGCTCATGTATTTGTAAGTATCTAATCATTATTCGGAGCTATCATGTTTCAGTATTGTGGCTTGCATGTTCTAATCTACCCTGATACTCTAATTATGAATACAAAGAGCAGAGTAAAGCTGGGTGCAGACTGCCACTTCACTCAGAACTTAAGGATTGATTAGATTTATTCCTCCAAAATCTGTTTCCTTAATGGGAACAGACAATTACATTCTATAGTTAGACCAACTTAAGTACATCTGATTCATAACACTGAGATCCCACATCAAAGAGATGTAACATAACTTTACACTCCTAAAGTTATACCCAAGTTTCATTATGCCACCTTGTTACAGAATTGTGACACTGCACCCCAAATACTCATGCAATGAGTGCACGATGCTGTGCAAAATGACACATCATACATGGCTCCACTTTTGTAAGCTTCCTCTAATTATTTAAGACAGTGTTTTTCAACCTTTTTTGAGCTGCGGCACATTTTTTAACTTTACAAAATCCTGGGGCACACCACCAACCAAAATGACACAAAATGACACTCTAACACAGTAATACATACAGTTAATATGTTTTTAAATGTATTTATACACTCAGTGTGAAACCTGGGCCTGTTTCGAGGGAACACAACATAGATATCCTGGCAGGAATGGCAGAAAGACACACACGAAGGTCTTGCTCAACAGCTGTCAGTCATGGGAAACTTTGGCCCTCTGGGTGCTTTGGACTTCAACTCCCACCATTCCTAACAGCCTAAGGCCCTTTTCTGCTTAAGTGACTGAGGGGGGAAAAGGGAAAAGGGCCTGAGGCTGCTAGGAATGGTGGGAGTTGGAGTCCAAAACACCTGGAAGGTCCAAGTTTGCCCATGCCAGCTTTTCTTTCCATCGCCACATCTATCTTCAGCCTCTGGCAGTTTGAATATATGTGATTATCTACGTGATTTTCTACCTTGTCTCTATGATTATGGCGCTGCTTCTTTAAATTGTCCGCAAACTGACTGTGTTATTGTGCGGATCCTGGAACTGACATTGGATAACATCGTGAGGATAAACTTTGTGTTTTGCACTCACTTCTGTGATTTCATCAAATATCGCAAGTTTTCCGTAGAGGAGTGCTCTGTGAACTCACTACTTCCTGGTTCGCAACTCCTCCGCTCTCTGTGGCGACCACGCCAAACTACCTTATGTAAGACTTTTGATTTTCTCCAGCAGGATTGGGTACTTTGAATGTGTATGAATATGTATGATTAATTGTGCATTTTGTACTGTGACGTAGCGGCGCTCCTTTAATATGTAAGGGTATTGGAGGTTCCAATTTCCCACGGCACACCTGATGATTGCTCACAGCACACTAGTGTGCCCCGGCACACTGGTTGTGAAACACCGGTTTAAGACACTAGCATGATGCCAGCAGTTCTTTATATAATTGTTTAAGGGTTTCCCCCCCTCCCAAATGTATATAAAACCGAAAGCCCCTTTTCAATAGTAACCTCATTGTATAAAGAGAAAGGAAGACACAATCCATACATAATCATACATATTGAGAGACTGCTTAAATATTGCATTAATTATGTCTTTGATCAGCTACGCAGCAACAATGCTTCTATGGTAAAGGAACAAAATAAAAGAAATCAGACTAACATGGCAATGCAATAAAAAGTAATGAAGGGACAAATAAGTCTCTTGCAGTAGAGATAAAGTGGGGTATAAATAATGATAATAATAAAGACAAAGAGTGAATACTGTAAAAATACAGTGCAGAGCAGAAGAGAAAACTGGCAAAAGAAGGCTTTCCATGGACAGTTCCTGGAAAAAATTGAGAGCAAAATTTGACAAGGAAAAACATGGATGTGGCTCACAAATGGAACTTTGAAAAAGGAAACGGAGGGCCTGATTCGGGAAGCCCAAGAACAGGCAATTAGAACAAATGCCATCAAAGCCAGAATTGAAAAGTCAACGACAGATCCCAAGTACAGACTCTGCAAGGAAGCAGACAAAACGATAGATCACATCCTCAGCTACTGCAAGAAGATCGTGCAAACGGACTACAAGCAGAGGCATAATACTATTGCTCAGATGATAGCCGGTCTGAGTCCCTCTACGGAGGTAGAGAAGATCAGGATATAAAAGTTTTAAATAAATAAATAAATGATCCATTTGAACTTGTGCCACAATTACTATCTGCCTGTGACAAAGAACTGGTGGGATCATAAGCCTGAAAAAGTTACACAAAATGAATACGCCAAACCACTCTGGCACTTCCGAATTCAGACTGACAGAGTTTTGGAGCACAATAATCCTGATCTCATGATTGTGGGGGGGAAAGTATGGATCGTCGATGTTGCAATCTCAGGCAACAACAGAATTGCTGAGAAGCAACTGGAAAAGCTTACACAATACAAGGATTTAAAGATCGAACTGCAAAGACTCTGGCACAACCCAGGAACGGTAGTCCCAGTGGTGATATGCACACTGAGTGCAGTGCCTAAAGATCTTGTCCTGCACTTAAAAACAATTGCCGCTGACAAAATTACTGCAAAAGGCCATCCTACTTGGATCAATACACATTATTCGCCAATACAGCACACAGTCCTTGACACTTGTGAAGTGTCCAACGTATAATCCAATACAAAAGCCAGAATGGTGATCTTGTTTGCTGTGTACTAATCTTGTTGTGTATCAAATAATAATAATAATAATAATAATACTTGTGAAGCTGCCCTGAGTCCCCCTGTGGGAGAAGGGCAAGGTAGAAATAAAGTAAATAAATAAATAAATAAAATAAAAATAGTAGTAGGAGTAGTAGTAGTAGAATAAGTATAAGACAAAATCATCCAGTGAAGAAGTCTATTAATTAAATACATCTCAGAGGGCCCAAGGAATACATTTACAAAACAAAAACAACCATAGTAAAATCTAACTAAAGAGTTAATTGAAAGATTTTGAAAAGGTGCAGCCATACAAGAGATGAAAAGAAGGTGTTAGGCAGACCTCTCCTGAAAGGCTGGTTTTGCTATTACCCAATATATATATATATCGGGGGAAAGAAGGCCAATGTGAGAAACAGAAATCAATGAATTGCCAATGTTAAGTATTTCTACAAGAAGATTGTTCCATTTCAACTCAAGCAATGTTCATTTCTTGAACAATAAAAGGAACATAAGACAGAATCCTGCACCTCAAACTTCAAAACTTTATTACGGTCACAGACCAGCACAAAGCGGGCACAAGCGCCCTAAGAGGAGAAGGACAACTCCCCAGTAAACAGTTATTTAAAATCAGACAGTTCCTGTTCGAGTGGTTACCTGTGAATCCTGCACCAATTACTAAGCCTACATAATCTATCTTCTTCTCCTTTCCCCTTGCAGCGAATGCCTGGTAATGCAGGCTCAAAACAGCTCAGCTACCTATCCAGGAATTATTATTTATTTATTTATTTATTTATTTGTTCAGGCTTCTATGCCGCCGACTCCCGGGGGCTCGCGGCGGCTCACAAGAGCCGAAGGCAACAATAAAAACAGCAATAAAACAACAAGGCAGAATAAAAACAACAAAACAGATAAAACAGCTAAGCAATGCAGCAATAGCGTTCCTAAAATGCACAGGCTTACTCTCCAAACGCTTGCTTGAATAGGTGGGTTTTGCAATCCATCACGGGAGAGTTTTGCCACCCCGTCCCTCATTCCTATTCTGGTGCGTGGTAACGTAATCAGGGGGGGACCACTTCTTGGATGCAGATGGAATCGCCCTCCTGAAGCCAGGTCTCAGTTATGCAGAAGAGGTCAGCTTTGAGATCCTCGCAGAACTCCCTGATGATGGCAGTCTTGTTCCGGATGGAACGGGCGTTAACCAGCACCAGTGTGGAAGGAGGGGAAGCTGGATGTCTATCAACAGCGTGTCTGGGGATAGGACGCAGGTCAGAGCCAGGTCGAGTCCGTCTCTGACTCGGCCTGGTTCTCGCAGTCGAGCTTGCATTTGGCATTTAGTATAACATGAAGAGTCAGTTTGGTGTAGTGGTCTGGGCACTGGAATACAACTGTAGAGACCATAGTATGAAGGCCCATTCAGCCATGGAAAACCACTGAGGAAGGTCAAGGCAAACTCCTTCTGAACTAATCATTTCAGGAAAACTTTGTCATAGGTTCACATGTTTGAAATAGCATGAAAGGATATAATAATACAACCGAAACAAAATGGTCAAGATACCTTTGCAAGAGCTTGTTGCCTAAATCTTCACAGGGTTGTTCAGCTGAATCAAACCACAAATATGCAACCAAATACACAAACACATGTGCACATGCATCCATTCACAATGTACATCCATGGAAAGTGTACGCATATATGCAGTGTGTGCACATACATGAATTGTGGCACTGCAAATACAATAATACCTTGAACTGAATGTGGATATTCCAAATTAAACTACAATGTCAAACTGTCCTTCATAGATGCGTAAGACTTTGAGAGGATTCTACTCAATATGTCTCATCATAAAAGGAAAGAGGGTAATCTGGTGTTTCTTGCTCTTGGTCAGTCTGCTGTAAAAGTTTTTGCTGATGGGTAACTCCAAGTCCCCAGCAGATTGTTGTAGCTGACAGAGAGGAACACATAGCCTTCCATGTCTTTTTTGCTTTCAACTTTGTCACTAGAACCTCCACTTCCTTTGGATATAAAGAGGCCAGCATCACATTTTCCTTCACTGTTTGTGGATATGTAAGATGGACCATGTCATCTGATCCAGATAGATCCCACATAGGTGGGAGCACGGACCCATCGTTTCATCCCACAGGTTCAAAGGAAGATTAGGACATCCCTCTTGCAGGCCAACAACACCTGGAGAACTACAGGTTCCCTTCATCTGAAACAGAGTATCAGACAAATCTGTACTCGGCTATGAAGCTCACAGGGTCCTGTTAAGACTTTCACCCTCACAGGCTATACTACCTGTCTGGTTGTGAAGTTAGAATTAGACTCCAGACAATTTGGCACAGACAGTGGATAAAATATTTAAAGAAGCCTTCTGGAATGAATTTGAGATTCCTGAACTATCCTATGTCTAAAATGCTTTCTGAAGAACACTTCCTCAGAACACATTCTTCTCAGTGGTCATAATTCAGTAGTAAACTGTATCCTTCCTTAGGTGATCCCTCGTTGTCCAAGTATTGGTGGTGTGTCTTGGCAGTGGATATGTAGATGACTGTGGAGCCCTATTATTAATCCACATGTTCTTCCACAGTGAGGGCATTAGTTTCCAGGTGGAAGGCGGTTCTGGCCAGGGTTAGCTTGACACACCTTCATCTTGGTACATTTATCTCTTTTGCCCTTCATGCCTCTTTGAATTCTGCAGCATTGTTGGTCACAGCTGACCTCCAGTTAGAGTGCTCGAAGGCCAGGGCTTCCCAGTTCTCGGTGTCTATGTCACAGTTTCTAAAGTTGGCTTTGAGCCCATCTTTAAATCTTGTTTCCTGTCCACCAACATTCCATTTTCCATTACTGAGTTGGGAGTACAGTAATTACTGTGGGACAACATGGCCAGTCCAGCGGAGTTGTTGGCGTAGGAGCTTCGCTGTATACTTCCTTACTTCTCTCTTCCTTCGTGTCAAGTGCCTTGAAGGCATCTTACTTAGCAGGGCTGGGAGCCAGTGAGTAGGCATACTGGTCTATGCAAAACATAGTTATCATATAGTCCAAGACAGCTATGTGTATTAGTCCACCCAAATTAAAAGGAATTATTTATTGCAAATAATACAAGCCATTTTGGTTTTCATCTTGGGAGGAAGACAGAGCATAAATTAAACAAGCAAACAAACAAATAATGGTGCCACATAAAGAAGCTGCTATATAAAGCTATATAGGATGTTCCTAAGCAATCATAAAACTACGCATCGCACACAAAATGGAGTAATGTTCCAAACCACAATGCTCTGATAGATAAAGCTTAAAATACTAATAGAAATAAACATGTGAAAGTGTAGTCATACAAGGACTATTTAATTTCTATAATTATTTTCTTAAAAGAATCTTAATTTATTTATATTAAATTTTCTCAAAATTGTCACAGAATTTTGAGCTTTTTGTGCATATCCTGCCATCTGTATTAAGTTGGAGATTGGGCCTAGATCCTAATGATAAAAAAAGACCTCACCACTTCTGAGGATGCTTGCCATAGATGCAGGTGAAATGTCAGGAGAGAATGCTACTAGAACATGGCCATATAGCCCGAAAAACCTACAAAAACCCAAAGTAATTAAAATAAGTGGTCCATTCAAGTGGTTGCCTGTAAAATTAAGAATCTGGGTATGTGGATCTCAAAATATAATCATTTTGGCTTAAGATAAATGTAGTATTTTGACTCTTAAAGTAAAAAAAGCATTAATGGCCCTTCTAAGTTTATATTGTAGAGGCAAATTATTTCAGTAGTGATTAAGGTGGCACTATTATTATATGCAACCTTCCAATTAAACATGATTTCAGTTTTCCGTTTCTTCTCTCTTATACCTAATGCAATCCTCTAAGTTTCAATGTGTTTTCGCTGAAGTGGCTGAAGGGGCAAAGGAAAGGTGCCTGAGGCTGTTAGGAATTGTGGAAGTTGAAGTCCAAAACACCTGGAAGGCCCAAGTTTGCCCAAGCCTGGTCTATAACATAACGTGGAAATAATGCCTGCCTTAAACAACATAAGCACCAATTCTGCTGAAACACTGTACCTCTATCTTACTCGCTATAAGCAAAACAATTCAGCAAAGTTTTGGACACAGAGTTCGACAGAATGAGATTATTCCATCTCAGAAGCAGATTGATCTCATTTCTGTTCATTCATTTGAGGTTATTTTGTCATGAACCTGAAATAAATAAGAATTGAGATATCTCCAAGTTCATTCTACTAGACTGCCGCAATCTGGGTTAGTGGTCTCAAGATCAACATCCAATCCATATCAAATAATGTATTTCTATAAATGTTGATGGGTATGTCCCCAGCCCATAACCATGCCCCTTAATGTCACAAGGCATCCCTTTTGAAGGTTTGGGGTTTAGTCAGTAGGCAAAATAGAAGCTACCTTGCTCTTGGAGACTGTTTAGAAAAAGAACTGGAAGTCTCCACATCATGGCTCAACCAAGAAGAAAGAGTAGAAGGAGGCAAGCGTGTGTTTACCTTTCCAGATTATCTTTCCTGATTAATTTCTTTCTATAGGCTTTCATTTTAATCAATATTTGAAAGCTAAGTACATTGGAACAAAGATAAAATGATGCAGGATTCAGATAAATAGGAGTTTTGATCTCCACCTCATACGAACTTAAAATCATAGCGTTGGAAGAGACCTTGTGGGCCATCCAGTCCAACCCCCTGCCAAGAAGCATTCAAAGCAGTCCCAACAAGTGGCCATCCAGCCTCTGTTTAAAAGCCTCCAAAGAAGGAACCTCCACCACACTCCAAGGCAGAGAGTTCTACTGCTGAACAGCTCTCACAGTCAGCAGGCCCGGAATAGCCTCTTCGCCGCCCAAGGCCAAGACGCCCCACCCCGCCCCCCCAGGGCCAAGAAAGCCACACCCCAGGGCGCAGAAAGCCACGCCCCAGGGCGCTGCTGCTGCATGTGCGGCAGCAGCCCCGGCCGTGCAGCTTCCGTCGCTCCTCCTCCCGTGACCGGAAGGAGGGCCCGAGGAGGTGGACGGAAGCCGCGCGGCACCGGCCCCACGGGCTCCGTCCACCTTGCGCCTTCCTTTCAGTCGTGGGAGGAGGAGGAGGAGGAGGACGGAAGCTGCACGGCACTGCTCGTGGGGCTTCCGTCCGCCGCCTCCTCCACCTCCCGCGACCGAAAGGAGGGAGCGAGGAGGAGGGCGGGACTTCCCTTCCTCCTCCTCGCGCCTTCCTTTTGGTCACGGGAGGAGGAGGAGGCGGCAGATGGAAGCCCCACGAGCAGTGCCGCGCGGCTTCCGTCCACCTCCTCCTCCTCCCGCGACCGAAAGGAAGGCGCGAGGAGGATGAAGGGAAGCCCCGCCCTCCTCCTGGCCGCCTGGGCCACCCCCTTGCAAAGGAAGGAGGCGGCCAGGAGGAGGAGGAGGAAGGGAAGCCCACTGGCGGGCATGTGTGCGCATGCATGCATGCCCGCCGGCAGGGCAGAACTTCCCTTTCTTTCTCCTCCTGCCTCCTTCCCCTGCCCTCTCCCGAGGTATGACGACTCTCTCAGGAGAGGGCAGGGGGAAAGCGCTGCGAGGGGGCGGGTTTTTTTAAAATAAAAAATATGTTTTCGGGGGGTCGAATCCGCTGCCCCCCAAAACCTGCCACCCGAGGCCATGGCCTAGTCTGGCCTTATGGGTAATCCGGGCCTGACAGTCAGGAAGTTCTTCCTAATGTTTAGGTGGAATTTCCTTTCCTGTCGTTTGAAGCTATTGGTACATGTCATAGTCTCCAGGGCAGCAGAAAACAAGCCTGCTCCCTCCTCCCTATGACTTCCTCTCACCTATTTATACATGGCCCTCATCATGTCCTCTCAGTCTTCTCTTCTGCAGGCTAAATATGCCCAGCTCTTTAAGCCACTCCTCATAGGGTTTGTTCTCCAACACTTGATCAGCTTGTCAACATCTCCCTTCAATTGCGGTGCCCAGAATTGGAAACAGTGTGATTCCAGGTGTGATATGACCAAGGCAGAATAGAGGGGTAGTATGATTTCCCTGGATCTAGACACTATACTCCTATGTATGCAGTCCAAAATCCCATTGTTGGCTCATGTTTACCTTGTTGTCAATGAGGACTCCAATATCTTTTTCACATGTATTGTAGCAAATAAAAACGGTACCCTGATATTTGGTTGTATAAATCTTGATTCTAGAATTACTGTGGCAAAATACCTAAACATGTTAACTTTTACTCTACATGTATAGTGTAATGTTTTTTTTTAAAAAAATCTTTTATTTAACAAATAATAAAAAATATTATAGTACATTACATTGGTATAGATTGTAATGTTACTTTTTTGTGTTGCTACTGAAGATGTGGAAAACCCCATATAGAATCCTTGTACAGCACCCTGGGACAGCCAAACCGGGTTATCTGAGTCCACACTGCCATATATCCCAGTTCAGAGCAGATAATGTGGGATTTTATTCAGCTGTGTGGAAGGGGTCAATAACTCTAGAAACAAGGGTTTGAAGCCCCCCCCCCCCTCAGCTATTGAAACCCACAGGAGACCTTGGTCAACTCACAATCCCTTGGCCTCAAAGGAAAACAAAGGCAACCCCCTCTTGCCAAGGAAACATCATGATAGCCTCACCTTAAGGCTGCTGTGAGTCGGAAAGACTTGAAGACACACAACACAAAGATCAAACAAATTATAATGGTGCTTGATAAAATGCAATTGAGTCGTATTATGTTATTTTATTCTTATATGGTTAAGATAGAGAGGCGCCCCCAAAAAGAGATATAAGGACTCCCTGAAACAACATCTCAGGCTCGGCCAGATTGATCACCAACAATGGTCCACCCTGGCCTCACATCGGGAGGCATGGAGACGCACTATCCACTATGCTGTGGCCTCTTTCGAGAAGACACGTCGAATGGGTCTCGAAGAGAAATGACAATGCAGAAAGAACTGCAACTTGGAAACAACATCACCCAAGGAGACTTTCTGCTGTGCTTTCTGCAACCGAACTTGCCTATCTCAGATTGGCCTTTTTAGTCATCAACGTGCTTGTAAAAAGCGTGGGATGAGTCCTTCCTAAGAATCTTCGTTCGCGAAGTAATGCCGAGAGAGGTTAAGATAACCCATTAAAGAGATAATTGGGTATTTGATTTCTGTAAACAGATGTCGGATCAAAGTTTCTGCATGATGTTATATTAATGCAGTGAGAATAAGAATGAATAAATGACACTTTGATCTTTTGAATATTGATTTAAGTTGGCCTAAAGAACCACAACGAACTCACTTAACTCAATATTTGACAGAGTTTCATAAATTAGCAAAAATTAGACAACAGCGTTCCCTCACTTATTGCGGGGGTTATGTTCCCACAATAAGCGAAAAACCACGATGTAGGGACGCTATATTTATTTTAATATTTATACATTATTTTAGTAGTGATACGTTGTTTTAACTCTTTATGAACTTAAAAGGAAAGGAAGGAAAGGCCCTTCAAGGTGGGAGGGAGGGAGGACTGAGGAGGGAAAGCGCCTCGGAGAGTGGCAGCAAAAACTTGCGAAAGAGCAAAAATACCGCAATATATATTTTAAATTAATATCTTTTGAAAACTGCGAAACAGCGAGTCCACTAAAAGCAAACTGCGAAGTAGCGAGGGAACACTGTATATTCATCTGAATAGCCTAAAGTCATGTAGCCCTTCTTTGACATCAGAGTGGCCAAAGGAGAAGAGCCCCCAGTGGCGCAATGGGTTAAACCCTCATGCCAGCAGGACTACAGACTGAAAGGTCAGTGGTTCGAATCTGGGGAGCAGGTTGGGCTCCCATCTGTCAGCTCCAGCTTCTCATGCGTGGACGTGAGAGAAGCCTCCGAAAGGATGGTAAAACATCTGGGCATCTTGTAGGAATTGTAACTTGTGCCAGGTAAAGATTCATATTCTGCATTGCATAATCTTAGTTACTTCTAGAAGTACAGTTCCTAAGCCTTCCTGGAAGGAGAGAGAATAACCATTAAAGCAGTTTATAGAGCCGCAATGGATTAAACCCTTCTGCCAGCTGGACTGCTGACCTGAAGGTCAGTGGTTCGAATCTGTGGGTTGAGCTCCCATCTGTCAGCTCCAGCTTTCCATGCGGAGACATGAGAGAAGCCTCTCGGGCATCCCCTGGGCAACATCTTTGCAGACGGCCAATTTTCTCACACCAGAAGCAGTTTCTCAAGTTGCTAAAAGTCATCCTTTAAGTCCAATTTTGGAGACAGGCGTGATGCTCAGAAGTTTGTATGGGACAGTCTGGTGAGTAGGATCATTTTATTCACACCCCCCCCCCCCCAAGCTTTCTACTAACCTAAGTCCCAACCCTCAACATGTCGTTATTCCCGTAAAGGTAGAAAACACCCCCGAATTCGCTCAATATCTGTGTGTGTGTGTGTGTGTGTGTGTGTGTGTTTGTGTATGAGTTAAATTTTGCAATAGGAGTCACATTTAAAATGCGCCCAGTTCTATGCTACCATTCAGAGCTGGTCCAAGACATTTGGTGACTTTGAGCGCAAGTGGCAAATAGTGAACCCAACTCATTAAAATCAAGGTGCATAATATATATTAAGAGCTTCACATTATTTTGACACACGACATAAAATCCCACAAGTACCTATTCACATCCTTGGCAATAAATAACATATCAGAAAAGCAGATAACCAAAATTTGCCACTTGAGGGAATTGACAAATATTCTCAATTATTAGACAATGTGAGGTCCAGAAGTGGCCTTCAAACAAGACAACAACAACAACATGTATTTATCCCCTGCCCCCATCTCCCCAAAGGGACTTGGGCGGTTCACAAAAGCACTTAATATAATAATCATCATTATCATCATCATCTTTATTTGTACCCTGCCTCCATCTGCCCAAGGGGACTCGGGGTGGCTAAGATGAGGCCGAGCCCAGCAGTTACAACAAGCAAAACGAATGCAGCATACAACCATAAAATAATACATAAAATAAAGTACAATAAAATATATGGAAACAAAGGAGAATAATATAAAATAAACACAGGGTACAACAAAATAAGCAAAGACATTAAGCTGGATGAGCAGGAGCCAAGTACAACAGATAGGATTTTAAAACCCTGGGTGAGGTGGATAAGTAGGGTAATGCATCTGGTGGGGTTCGGATGGGACAACCAATGGAGAATTAATTTCAATTGAAGGGTGAGGTACCATGTGTCTGAGGGCATTTTGTACTGAGTTGGTCAAGGTATGGGGGTTTGATATTAATTCCTACAAGTGCCATACATAGCAAACAATATACAGCATATAAAACAGCATCAGAACAGTAAAAACAACAACCACATATAAAATCCCATCTAATAAAAATGTACAATTCACAAAAATGTACAATCTCCCTGGCAGATCTCAAAACCCGTGCCAGTTTATAGAAGGAGATGCAGTCTTGAAGATAGATTGGACCTGAAGCGTATAGGGCTTTATAATGGCACTGTGTAAATCTTATGAGCAACAATTACTAAGTTTTGCATTAAGGCGTTTGTTTCAATTCAATGACAGATTTCCTCTCAACTACTCCCAGTGACATCAGTTGAATGCAAAATCATGGATTTAGAATGCCATAAGGAGAGTGAGGTTAGAAAAATCACTTTTTTTGGACTACTGTTTGGAACTGCAATTCTCAGTTCTGTTTCAATAGAGTCTTCCAAACATTAGCCCTTAAGAGAGTCATGTAGCCATCCAACATGCCAAGTCCCATCACCAAAGACTGCCAATGAAATGTACCACAATTCCTATGAGAATTTTCTTATCTGAAATACAGTTTTTGTACTTTTAAGTATATACAAGTTAAAGAGTTTTCAGATTACTCTTCAAAACATGGAGCCACACTGATGCAATGGGTTAAAATAAACCCTTATGCCGGCTGAACTGCTGACCTGAGGGTCGGCGGTTCGAATTCGCAAGATGGAGCGAGCTCCCATCTGTCAGCCCCAGCTTCCCATGCAGGGACATGAGAGAAGGTTCCCACAGAATGGTAACACATTCAGGCATCCCCTGGGCAATGTCTCTGTAGATGGCCGATTCTCTCACACCAGAAGCGACTTGCAGTATATTCTCAATTCACTTCTGACACAATTTTTTTAAAAAACCTCTTCAAAACCAAGCATCCTCAAGATACTGTCCTTTTCTTTACGTTATACCATGAGACTAGATTTGTGAATAATACTTTACATAACCAATAAAACACTTTTTTTTAATGAGAAACTTAATGCAGGGATTGGATGGGCCGCACTTACACAGTGCTTACTGTAGACTTGCCGTCTGTAAAATAATTGAGATTTCATTATTCTGTTACCGACCAAAACACTGCCCTTTTCTTTGCCTAACATCTCCATTTATAGACCTCTCTCCACCTTCACATAAAAGGAACAGATCCAGTGCAGTTGCTGGTTTTGGTGCTGGACTGGGACTCAGGGAAACCAGAGTTCAAATCCTGACTTGGGTATAGAAACCTATTGAGTAATCTTGGGCAAGCCACACTCTCTCGGACTCAGAGAATGGTGGCTTGACCAAATGTCTCCTTAGCCAACACTGTTCACCTCAGGATCACCATAAATCAGAAATGACACGA
Organism: Anolis apletophallus; assembly: GCA_030556195.1. NCBI lineage: Eukaryota > Metazoa > Chordata > Lepidosauria > Squamata > Anolidae > Anolis > Anolis apletophallus. The sequence continues at coordinate 27,545,323 of JARBWK010000006.1, read as the reverse complement.
AGGCACACAGAAACAACAAATCAGAGGAACCACAAATTCATGCAAATGCCATTCAGTTGGTTCAAACTATGGGACAAATGGATGTTTGAAGTGAAGAATGTACTACCATCCAATAAATACACCCATTTATTTGGTTTCTTAACTTAGCAGTGAACCACTGAAAGTGTATTCCAATTCTTGAAGATACGATTTCTAATCTCTGACTCAGACCATTTTTATAATCACCTGAACAAATAATTTCAACACTTTCCCAAGAGAATCCATAAAATGATCTATGTGAACAGGGATATCCCATCCACTACTGATATCCAGAGAGCAATTTGTGGATGCATAACATTGTTATACACATTGGCTTAAGCCCAATTGCTAGTCACAACAAAAGCAGATCTATTAAATCAATAGGGAGTTGTTAAGTCAACATCTGTTAAAGCTTCATTGACTCAATACGATAGGTATACTCTCATTGAGACCAACAATTTAGAGTTTACAAAATGCCTGGATGACAGTTTTCCTGAAACATGCAAGGAGTAACATTACATACAAACCTATATTATAACACAGGATACATCCATCCAAATAAACAAAGGGAATTTTGATGGTTACATTTCAAATAGCTAAATATGTCTTAAACTTGTATAATCCTGTATGTATCTACTGAAAAGCGTACCCCATTGGTTCCACTGAGAAATTCACTCCTGGATACAGCATTGTGCCCAACAGAGAAGTTTACCCTAAGGCCGTGTTTCTCAACCTTGGGGTCGGGACCCGGGGGGGGGGGCGTGAGGGTGTGCCAGAGGGGTGGCCAAAGACCATCAGAAAACACAGTATTTCATGGGGGTTCTGTGTGGGGAGTTTAGCCCAATTCTATAGTTAGTGGGGTTCAGAATGCTCTTTGATTGTAGGTGAACTATAAATCACAGCAACTACAACTCCCAAATGTCAAATTCTATTTTCCCCAAACTCATATTTGGCCATATTGAGTTTTTGTGCCAAGTTTCGTCCAGATCTATCATTGTTTGAGTCCACAGTGCCCTCTGGATGTAGATGAACTACAATTCCAAAACTCAAGGTCAATGCCCACCAAACCCTTCCAGTATTTTCTGTTGATCATGGGAGTTCTGTGTGCCAAGTTTAGTTCAATTCCATCATTGGTGGAGTTCAGAATGCTCTTTGATTGTAGGTTAACTATTAATCCCAGCTACTACAACTCCCAAATGACAAACCCAATCCCCCCTAACCCCACCAGTATTCAAATTTGGGCATATGGGGTATTTGTGCCGACTTTGGTCCAGTGAATGAAAATACACCCTCACATCAGATATTTACATTACGATTCATAACACTAGCAAAATTACAGATATGAAGTAGCAACAAAAATAATGTTATGGTTGGGGGTCACCACAACATACAGAACTGTATTAAGGGTTCGCAGCCTTAGGAAGGTTCACTGCCTTAAAGAGTCAAATAATTTTCCTAAAGATGAATAAGTATACAATTTAGTTAGAATTTCTTTCTTTTGCAGAACAGTTTGAAATGTATGTGAGCTTTAGAAAATGTATTAGCATCTATCTGAAATGGACAGACACATTGCCATGCCTGCACAATTTCTGCAAGAAAATAACTCTGAAATGTGTTTCCTGGAGAGAGATATGAACTAAGTCAAGTCTGTTCCTTTGATTGCAATAAGCAAACTTACTATCGTGTTTTGAAAAATAATATCTTAATGCTTGACACTCTCCAAAGTAAAGAAAATGACTATTCAGAGCAGAAATTCCTTTTGTTTATAGACAATAGAACCCCAGCATCAAACATTTTTCACATGCCTCATGGTTAGATTAATTTTTCCTTCTTTATAAAAAATACACAATTTATTATTTATTTATTTGAAATATTTATATTCCGCCCTTCTCTGCCTGAAGGGGACTCAAAGGGAGCACAGCATATATACAGAATGCATTGCAGTAGTCTATCCTGAATGTAATGAGAGCGTGGACCACCATGGCCAAGTCTGACTTCCCAAGGGATGGGCACAACTGGAGCAAAAGTTTAATTTTAATTTTGCAAGACTCTCCCTAGCTACCGCCGCAACCTGGGGGTCCAGACTCAGTGATGAGTCCAAAAATACTCTAAAGTTGCGAACCTGTGCCTTCAAAGGGAGTGTTACTCCATCCAGCACCCTGTTCAGCCTTGCAACTGACCAGGAGGACCTCTGTCTTGTCTGGATTCAACTTCAATTTGTTCACCCTCATCCAGACCATCATAGCAGTCAGGTACCAGTTCACAACCTGGACAGCCTTCTTAGCATCTAGTGGAAAGGAGTAATAGAGCTGGATGTCATCTGCATACAGATGGCATCGAACAACAAAACTCTGGATGATCTCACCCAACGGCTTCATGTAGATGTTAAACAACATGGGGAACAATACTGAACTCTACGGGACACCACAGGACAATAGCTGTGGAGATGAGCAGGTGTCTGGAGCCACTGCAGAACAGTACCCCCAAGGCCCATCCTCGTGAGATGACCTAGGACATATTGAAGGTCAAAGAGAGGTCTAGGAGAAACAACAGCTCTCTTTCGAGCTCTCTGCGGAGATCAACCACTAAGGCGACCATGGCCTAGAGAGCTACTTTTGCTGTGCCCAGGGGTAATAGGCATGTCTGCTAGGAATGTTCTAAAATGTCGCTTTATTTCTTTCTTCTTTTTTTAAAAGACATTTTCCATGAGGGAAGGAGGGGCTAATGTTTCAGAAACAGGAATTCAACATCCCCTTGACATGCTGAACTAGTTATGCAGTTCTTTGAATCCAGGTCAGAATAAATTCTTATAGTTGTGTGTGTGTGTGTGTGTGTGTGTGTGTGTGTGAAGAATAAACACAGCAAGACAATTCCCAAGCCAAGTGTTTCTTCCTACTAGTGATAGTCAAACTATAAAAGCTTTAAAGCATTGCCCTAATCACTTTTGCAAACACTACCTAATCAAATTGCCTTGAATTACCTTTACACAGGTAAATCTCTCATTGGCCACTGAATTATATGAGTAACACAAAAAGTAAAGCACCTGACCTTGGGCACCTGACTGGAAACAGTTGAATGGCGAGGAGAAAATAGTTAAAGATTTAAGTGACACATTGTTATTTTTATGAAAGAGCACCATTCAGATTTTGGGATTTTGGTTATTTGGTCATTTTTAGGTGGCGACAGAAACACATCCTTAGAGATGTTCAATGTATTGTCGAAGGCTTTCATTTCCGGGATCACTGGATTGTTGTGAGTTTTCTGGGCTGTATGGCCATTTTTGTGTGTGTCAGAAGTGACTTGAGAAACTGCAAGTCGCTTCTGGTGTGAGAGAATTGGCCGTCTGCAAGGACGTGGCCCAAGGCATGCCTGGATGTTTTGATGTTTTACCATCCTTGTGGGAGGCTTTGATGTTTTACCATCCTTGTGAGAAGCATTCTCTCCTGACGTTTCGCTCACATCTATGGCAGGCATCCTCAGAGGTTGTGAGGTGAAAGGTCAGGAGATAATGCTTCTGGAAAGTGGCCACACAGCCCAGAAAAATCACAACCCATCCTTAGAGAATCAGGCAGGGATTGAACTGATTTCCCTTACTTTTAAGAAACATTAAGGCCAGAAAAAATATGGGAGGGCAGTTTCTAACTAAGGAGTGTTCTTGGAAGTAAAATTAAAGGAAATCAGCACGATAGTTCAACACATTTCCTTCCAATTTTGAATAGTACTGTCTAGTTTAAACTGATGGGACGTATAACAGCAGCCGAGATTGTAGGTCTGACTAATAAGAGAAACGTTCTCCAACTCTCCAACAACATGAAGTGATCAGATAGAAAAACCTTTGAAGCCTGAAAGTTCTTCTCAACGGGTTAGAAAGCGAACAGCAACGGCTCTGTTTGTCCTACTGATGTTTTTCAGGATTATTGTGTTGATCAAATTACTCACCGACAATGACTGCAATGATGGTGAACAGCACAAAAAAATTCCTCAGTAAGTAACTTTTCACATCATCCTTTGTGATGCTCTGCACCTTCTTTTTCGCCATGAGTGTACGTTTCCGGACTCCTTGCTGGATGCGCTCCATCCTATTGCCCGGTCTTGTGTCTTCTCCGTTACTTTTAGTCATCTATACCTCGAGGGAAACGATCTTCTTGATAGTATGCTGGTGTTAAAATTTCCTCGGGTGGGGGGGAAAAAAAGAGAGAAGGGAAATTCTTTCTTCTTGATTGGAGCCTAGAAAGAAAGCGTCTGAAAGAGAAAGAAACAAACATGAATTTCAGTAGTCGGATACAAAATTCAAAGTCATGCCCTTTTACAGAAACAAGTGAAAACATTTTAACTACTAGATGCTTAGAAAGACAAATTTTGAATTGTGGCAAGAGATAATAAAAATTACAAATCACTGCAATCTTGGGGTGTTTTTTGGCAGTCCCAAGTTCTCGGGATGGATGCCGATAATACCGACTTGGTTTAGATTAGGGGTTTTCAACGAGGGGCTCACTGGAATTTGAAGGGCTCCGTGAGAGATCGCTAAGCATTCTGCTAGAGATTGCGATTGGAAAAACAATCACAATCTCTATTTTTGAGCTGTAGATAGAACAACTTGTATGCAAGGGTTTCCTGAGACCTGAAAATTATTTCAAGTTTTCCTCCAGGTTAAAAAAAGTAGAGAAATTCTGGTTTAGATATTTCAAAATGTCACAACCGTTAACTCAGTTTATGCTAACACAATTATGATTTTTTAAAAAGAAAACATTAAAATAAAAGTGGTTGAAGTGGAATAATTTTACACCACAACGCAGAAGAAAAGAGTAATCTGTAAGCAGAGAAACGAGGTAGGGGCGATATCATGCTGCAGCTGAATGGTTCTCAGTGCAGTCGTTGTCCAGGTTCATTGCGTATTACCATAACCTTCAATGGCATTTATTCACACATGTGTATCCTTAAAGTTTCATTGATTTCAGAAGGTGATTTTGAAGTCCAGGATTCATTCTTACTGAAAGCAATGGGATTGGACTTGGACGGTGTCATGCCTCATTATTTAGACTGCCTATAAAACACTGATTCTAACTGTATGTGTTTTGTTAAAGATCAATTACATTCCTGCCAAAGCCCAACACAAGGGATGTTGTGCTTTAAATATATCCGATCCCAATGCATTATTTTGTGCAAGTCACATGGCTCCAAACAAGTGCAGCTAATGTGTCCCGCTATTGCAGAAGATGCTCTGAGTCACACATCCCTCCTTCCTCATTCATGATTATGAGCTTAATATGTGCTGTCATCGGAAAACCAGTTCAAACAGGGCAAAGTAGACTTTAGGTTACTCTCATATACATATACAGGTCAACTCAACAGGTTTATTCATGCAGTTTAACCTATAACATACCACTACTCCATACTTACTAAATTTTTGTGTGTGTCAGGAGCGACTTGAGAAATTGCAAGTCATTTCTGGTGTGAGAGAATTGGCCGTCTGAAATGATGTTGCCCAGGGGATGCCCAGATGTTTTACCATGCTGTGGGAAGCTTCTCTCATGTCCCCACATGGGAAGCTGAGCTGACAGACAGGAGCTCACCCCACTCCCTGAATTCAAACTGCTGACCTTTCAGTCAGTAGTCCTGCAGGGACAAGGGTTTAACCCATTGCGCCACGGGGGTCCCTTACTTATTAATTACACACATTTTGCTACCAATGGTAAATCATTTACTCCAGTCCACACACTAACCACTGGATTAGAGAACCTTGAATGCTAATGTCTCTATTTAGATGCATTTCACCTACCACCTGATTATAGTGATCCTTTCTTGACAAAGTCTCCATTTAGATCCATTTCACCTACCACCTGCTTATAGTGATCCTTTATTGCTAAAGTCTCTATTTAGATCCATTTCACCTACCAATTGATTATAGCGACCCTCGATTGTTAAAGTCTTCATTTAGATCCATTTCAACTACCTCCTGATTATAGTGATCCTTTCTTGACAAAGTCTCTATTTAGATCCATTTCACCTAGTAATTGATTATAGTGATCCTTTATTGCTAAAGTCTCTATTTAGATCCATTTCACCTACCACCTGATTATAGTGATCCTTTCTTGACAGTCTCTATTTAGATCCATTTCACCTAGTAATTGATTATAGTGATCCTTTATTGCTAAAATCTCTATATCAATTTCACCTACCATCTGATTATAGTGATCCTTTATTGCTAAAAGCTCTATTTACGGTATATCCATTTCACCTTCCACCTGATTATAGTGATCTTTTATTGCTAAAATCATTATTTAGATCCATTTCATCTGCCACCTGATTATAGTGATCCTTTCTTAATAAACTAAGTCTCTATTTAGATCTATTTCATCTGCCACCTGGTGATTATAGTGATTCTTTCTTAATGAAGTCTCTATTTAGATCCATTTCACCTGCCACCTGATTATAGTGATCCTTTCTTAATAAACTAAGTCTCTATTTAGATATATTTCATCTGCCACCTGATTATAGTGATTCTTTCTTAATAAAGTTTCTATCTAGATCCATTTCACCTCTCACCTGATTATAGTGATTCTTGATTCCTAAATTCTCCAGTTAGATCAATTTCACCTCCCACCTGATTATAGTGATCCTTGATTGCTAAAGTCTCAATTTAGCTCCATTTCACCTTCATAACGGTGTATTTACTCGTACTATTTAACACAGCTGTTCATGCTCTCACTGAATGAACTTTTGGAGGCAAGCTCACAGATTAAAAAGTTGCGGAGAGATACGGTGCAATTTTGCCATGCTTAACATCTCCTTCGACAGCAAACTTTGTGCCTATTTTGTTACTGAGATAGCTGTCATTTTGGTTTCTCCTATGATAGGAAAAGATCCTTTTCCCGCATCCTTTTGGACACAGTCAAATTTTTCCATTGCCAACGGTGCAGTTTTAAAGCAGAGGCATACTTCAGCGGCGGCATCTGACTTAACGATCAAGAGACATACCCATCATTTTGTCCCCTTAACCCAACCCAGGCGCATTCAAATGCATATCCATTTCTGCAAGGGTAAATAAATGCTATTAAGTGAACATTAGGGTGGGAAAAAAATGCAAAAAGCAGCCAGTTTGACTCAGGAATGCACTCACCTTTTCCAAGGGTGGGATTCTTCAAGCGAAGCGCCCGAAAGACAAGGTAAAAGATTCCCAGGAGATTAAGAAAGGGGGGAAAGGGGGGAGCAAAAGAGGAGAGGCAACAAGGAAGAGAAAATGATTGCTGCTGGGAAGAGTAGGTAGTACTCTGAGGATTACAATTTACAAATCGGAGCAACTTAGGAAAAGAGGAGGAGTCTGTCCAGCCAGAAGGGAGAAGAAGAAAAAAATTACAACAAGGGGGAGAAAAAAAGTGTGTGTGTGGCAGGGCGAGAGCAGGGAAAGCTGAGCTGCAGGACTATTGATGAGTCTTGGCACACCAGAAAGCGGGGCTGCCTCCTTTGTTTTCCTCCCCTTAGACCACTTTCACGCTTTGTCAGTTCAGCTTCATTATAAATGCAAAATCTGGGCTAGCACAGAATCGCACGCTCATGGGCACACAAGTACACGCCAGGGACACACACACACACCCAGCCTCTTCATCTGACCCAAGTCGCAAACTAGAGTCCTGTGCTCACAGGTCGGAATTGGTTCCTCTTAAGGTAGGCATGGGCAAACTTGGGCCCTCCAGGTGTTTTGGACTTCAACTCCCACAATTCCTAACAGCCGGTAGGCTGTTAGGAATTGTGGGAGTTGAAGTCCAAAACACCTGGAGGGTCCAAGCTTGCCCATGCCTGCAGAACGAGTAAGGCATTGTGTGGCCTTTGCCCTGAATTCTGGCAGCAGGCAAGACATTCAACTGGTCTTCACCTTCATGGAAGCAGCAGGAAAGGCAGCAAGAATTGAGCAAACCTGACTTTCTTACTTCTCTTCTTGCTTTCTGCCTCCTCCCTTCTCGTTTGTTACACTGCACACAAGACAAGGCTTGTTCGGCAGCTTTCCCTTTTGACAGTTTTTCAGCAGGAAGCTCAAATTCCAGGGAAATTTCATTTATTTAGTTATTTATTTATTTGCTGTCTTTGCATTCCACCTTTCTCAGCCCGTAGGTGACTCAAGGCGTAAAAATGCAATGCTTACAATATCATAAATGCAATTAAAAACATAACATATAATAATAAAAAATCTAAACATATCAAAAATATATAAATTCATAGTGTCTCCTTGTTAAAAAACGTTGTCCGGTCTCGTTGTCGTCGTTCCATTCTCCTATGTCAGTTGCTTTGCTGGTTACTGGTTGTGGGAGGTCGGGAGCAGGTCAGGGTTTTGCCCTCCCTTCTGCTCGAGATCCCCGCGTACAACTGGTGGGCCACTGTGTGATACAGAATGCTGGAATAGATGGGCTGAGGTCCGATTCAGCATGGCTCTTCTTATGTTCTTATGTTTGCATTTGGAAATGCTTGTTCATAAAAGCCACGCCTTGACTCTTTTTCCGGAATGTTAAATATCTATAGGCAGGGTGTTCCATAGCTGAGGGGCCACCACCGAGAAGGCTCTGTCTCTCGCCTCTGCCAAACGTACTTGTGACGAAGGCGGTAACGAGAGCAGGGCCTCCCCAGATGATCTTAAGGTCCTAGATCAGGGGTGCTCACACTTTTTCAGCATGCGAACTACTTATAAAACAACCAAGTCAAAATGATCTACCTACCCACTACAAAAATGTGAAACATATAACACAATATCTGCTTTAAACTGGGTTTTCTGAGTCTACACTGCCATATAATCTGATTCAAAGCAGATAACATGGGATTTTATTAAACTGTGTGGAAAGGACCTCAGATAACCCAGGACCTGCAGCACTTGGGTGGCGTTGGGAGCCTGCGGGGCGGGACTGAGCCTTCCTCCTGCCCTGCCTGCGATCTACCAGGACACCCTACGTGATCTACCAGTAGATCGCGATCTACCTAATGAGCACCCCTGTCCTAGATGGTTCATAAGGGGAGATGTGTTCAAATATGTAAGTTGGGCCAGAACTGTTTAGGGCTTTATTGGCTACAGCCAGCACTTTAAATTGTGCCCTGTAGCAAACTGGCAGCCAATGGAGCTGCCGCAACAGTGGAGTTGTATGCTCCCTGAGTGCTGCTCCTGTTAGCAATCTAGCTGCCGTTCGTTGGACTCAAGGTCTTGCACAAAGTTTGAGAGGGATGTTCATTACACTTCAGTAAACCTTTTCAGTTTCCCCCTGACAGCTATGAATAAAACGATTGGCGTCAAAGCATAGTCAGCCCTCCATATTTGCTGGTGTTAGAAGCACAGGATCCCCATTCAAGTGAAAAAATGTGAATAAAGAAAGCACAATACAGTATTCCCTCACTTATTGCTGGGGTTATGTTCCGGGACCCCCTGCAATAAATAAAAAACCGCAATGTAGGGATGCTCTATTTTCATATTTATCCATTATTTTAGTAGTTATGCACTATTTTAAGTCTTTATAAACTTAAAATAAAGTGAAGGAAGGGCGCTTCAAGGCTGAAGGGAGGGAGGAGGGAAAGCGCCTTGGAGAGCGGAGGTGGCAAAACCCCACAAATGTCACAACGCAGGCCCTGACTCCACCCCGTAATCACACACACACAGACAATGTCAATTATCTATTTATTAAGCACAAAATTAAGAACAGGTGAAAAAGGTAAAATGTCCAAAAAGTAAAGATCAAATAGTCCAAGGTAAAAAGCAATCCAGTTCAAAAGTGAGTATCAAAAGCAATGTCCATAAAAACAAAGCGAATCCAGCAAAGCAACTTAGTCCGTGGTAATCAAAGTAATCCAAGGTGCATGGAATCAACAGGGTTTCAAAGTAGTTCTTGGCCAAGGCAAGCTAACTCTAGCTTCCAGGAAAGCAGCAACTGCTACGTCTCTCCAGTTCCGACGTGGCCACCAAACTGAGGAACTTTCCCACCGAGTGACTACTTAATTCCCTCCTTTGTGGTACCAGCGCCTTTCCAGGCCTCGTTTCCAATCTTTCCTTGTAGCTACAATACTCCCCCTTCGGTCGAATCTCCACTCAGGAATGTCACCATCTGCGCCGTTATCTTCCTGGGAAACGGACTCGGCCTCGGCTTCCATGTCCTCTGCCGCATCTGGTGAAAACAACCTTTCTTGGGAACCAAAACCCCCCGGTCTCTCATATTCCGTATCTGATGCGGAATCAGGAGAACCTTCGTCATCAGAGTAAGCCTCCAGCCAGGTGTCTTCCCATTGCAGGCTGTCCGTTCGTGATGCGGATCCACCATCCTCATCATCCTCTTCAGCTGGGTCCAAAGCAAACGGAAATCCTGGGGCCGGGCCCTGCTCCTCCTGCTGGGGTGGGGGCTGATTGGCACCCGACCCCCCCCCCCCCGGGTCAGATGGGGGCTGAGTTGCTACAACAAAGCAGTGAAAATACCATATATATTTTAAATTAACATTTTTGAAATCCGCAAAACAGCGAGTCCGCAATAAGTGAACCGCGAAGTAGCGAGGGAACACTGTAGTCTCTTTCTTGAGAGACACAGAAGTCAACCTGGAGATAATTTCCAGGTTGACTTCTGCTGGAAGCTGACTGTAGATTCACATTGGATGGCTGAAATATTCCCAGGTACTGTAGGTATTCTTTAGAATCTACTAGATCCCCCAGTGTGACTGGAGGAAGTTGATTGTAGTGTTAAACTGAAGACTGTATCAACCAGGCTGGGCTGGAGGAAACTTACATGAAACCCTAGACCAGGCATGGGCAAACTTTGGCCTTCCAGTTGTTTTGGACCTCAACACCCACAATTCCTAACAGTTGGAGGGCCAAGATTTGCCCATGCCTGGTCTAGATAATCTGCAACTCAGGGCCCTTCCACACAGACATAAAAGGTGTAAATATTTCCTCTTGACATTAAGTCTAATCATGTCCGACTCTGGGGGATGGTGTTCATCTCCATTTCTAAGCCGAAGAGCCAGCGTTGTCTGTAGACAACTCCAAGGTCACGTGGCCACATGACTAAATGGAGCGCCGTTACCGTCCCATTGGAGCAGTACCTATCTATTCACATTTGCATGTTTTTGAACTGCTAGGTTGGCAGAAATTTGGGCTAACAGAGGGAACTCACCCCACTCCTTGGATTCAAACTTACCTTTCAGTCAGCAAGTTCAGCAGCTCAGCAGTTTAACTTGCTGCACCACCAGGGGGTTCAGCCCAGAATATCAAGGCATAAAATCCCACAATATTTGCTTTGAACTGGGTTATCTGAGTCCACACTGCCATATATTCCCAGTTCTGTAAAAAGCAGAAAACGAAGTTAATAAATAAAATAAATAAATAAAATAAATAATAAAAATGTGGGATTTTATTCAGCTGTGTGGAAGGGGCCTCAGTGTGATAGACCAGCACTGTTGAAATTAGTAGTCCCTAAGTTAATGACTGCTGGTCCATTGCATGTTTACAGGAAAGAAACAGTTGTAGTCAACGGATACAAATAATAATGCCCATTATTTTTCACCCCATGCCTGAGGGGAAGGGAAACCAGTTAGTTCTCCAAATAAGGTCTACTGTAGACCTTTAGGAAGGTCTACAGTAGACAATGCTGTGCTCAATGATCCAGACCATTGGTCCTTCTTTCATAGGACTATTCTTGACTGGCATATCTGCAGGGACATGTTTTTCTTAGGCCCCTTCCACATGGAATAAAATCTCACATTTTCTGCTTTGAACTGGAATAGATGGCAGCGGGGACTCAGATAACCCTGTTCAAAGCAGATATTGGGGGATTTTCTGCCTTGATATTCTGGGTTATATAGCTATGTGGAAGGGCCCTTAGTCTTCCTGGCTGATATCCTTTCAGCTGGAGATAGCTGGGTTTGAACTATGGAAGCTTATTGTTCCAAGGCATAGGGTGTATCCTGAGGGGGTCCAGGTGCAAAAGAAGAGTCTTCCTGCATCTTAGTTACGTAGAAAAAGAAGTTTTAGTAGGTGTGGTTTTAGTAGGTGTGGCTTTCCTTGTAACCTACACCTCCTGAAATTCCATGTCTCCTAGATTTTTTCTCTTATTGATTGATGGATGTATTGAATTTTTAATCTGCTTTTCTCCCAAAATGAGATTAAGGTGTTAAGAACACCTAGCTCATCAAGCGTCTTGAGCCATTATAGAGCCAGAGGTACCATTGGCAATTAGTGTGGTGTAGTGGTGTGAGCATTGGACGATAACTCTGGAGAAGAGGGTGTGATTCCTTACTCTGCCACTGGTGACTTACTGGGTGACTGTGGGTATGTCACATGCTCTCAGACCCCAAAATCCTTGTGTTAGATTTGTCCTGGTCAGAACTGACTTGAAGGCACAGAACAACAAATAAGAATGACCAGCCAATTTTTCTAACAAAAGTACACAGACAATTAAAACAACCTTCAGCAGAACTATTAGATCCATTAACCCAGTGGTTCTCAACCTTCCTAATGCTGCGAGTCCTTAATATAATTCCTCATGTTGTGACCCCCAATCATAACATTATTTTCATTGCTACTTCATAACTGTCATTTTGCTACTGTTATGAATCATAATGTAAATATCTGATATGCAGGTTGTATTTTCATTCACTGTAGCAAATTTGGCACAAATACCCAATATGCCCAAATTTGAATACTGGTGGGGTTGGATTGTTTTTGTCATTTGGAAGTTGTAGTTGCTGGGATTTATAGTTAATTTACAATCAAAGAGCATTCTGAACTCCAGCAACGATGGAATTGAACCAATCTTGGCACACAGAACTCCCATGACCAAGAGAAAATACTGGAAGGGTTTGGTGGGCATTGACTTGGAGTTTTGAAGTTGTAGTTCACCTACATCCAGAGAGCACTGTGGACTCAAACAATGATGGATATGGACCAAACTTAGCACAAATACTCAATATCGCCAAAAGTTTGGGGAAAATAGACCTTGACATTTGGAAGTTGTAGTGGCTGTGATTTATAGTTCGCCTACAATCAAGGAGCATTCTGAACCCCACCAACGATAGACTTGGGCCAAACTTTCCACACAGAACCCCCATGACCAACAGAAAATACTGTGTTTTGAAGGGGAACCCTTCTGACACCCCCAGGTTGAGATATGCTGCATTAACCCCATCTTCCATTTATACATTTTCTTTCACTGTTGTAGTGCTCTTTTGAATTCCTTTCTGGAGACTTTAAGTGAAATAATAACAAAAAGTCCTTCTCTCCCTCTAAAAGATAATCTATCTCAGAAGAAACCTAAGTTAAAAATGGACTCCTTACTGAACAAAAAATACCTTGTACTTTGGTCACGAAAGGAGTGGTTTATTTTGGATAAATAACTCATTTTTATACTTTAAAATGTTTTGGCATTAACATTATTTGCTGATTTAAACTGATGTCTGTTGGCTTTATAATCTGCTACGTGTTGGTACATTGAAATGAAAAAACTGCACAGGACCTTAGTTAGACTGAAGAAGACATGCAAAGTCTCTGAGCAATGTCAATATATACATTACAGTGTTCCCTCACTACTTTGCGGTTCACTTATTGCGGACTTGCTGTTTCATGGATTTCAAAAAATATTAATTTAAAATATATATCATGGGGTTTTTTGCTGTTTTGTGGGGTTTTGCCACTGCCACTCTCCAAGGCGCCTTCCCTCCTCAGTCCTCCCTCCAGCCTTGAAGGGTCTTTCCTTCCTTTCCTTTCCTTCACTTTATTTTAAGTTTATAAAGACTTAAAATAGTGTATAACTACTAAAATAATGTATACATATTAAAATAAATAGAGCATCACTACATCACGGTTTTTCACTTATTGCGGGAGGTCCTAGAACTTAACCCCAGCAATAAGTGAGGGAACACTGTAATATATCGAAAGGCTCTTCTGTAGCATGCTTAAATTTGGCGCAATGTAGGAACCAAGCTGTGATATATGAATTTAATGCCCAAATGAGCAAGGAGTTGCCATTAGCCAGAAACTACTTTAAAACACACAACACCTTGATTTTAAAATGGGAAACTATTAACTTGAAAATGACAGATGTTGGGTCAGCATTTAAGCTGACTGATTTGGGATCCTTGTTCTATTCATGCAGTTGTGTGTGATTGAAAAAGAACCCGGTAGCACCTTTGAGATTGACAGGAGAGCTGAAAATTTTAACGTAAGCATTAGTGGACTCACTCTATGTCATCAGATGGGATTTTTTTCATAATTCCTCTTTGTGCTCCAAATGAAAACAACCCAGTTAAGGCTCACACTTTTAAAATGTACTCATTTTAATTTTAGTGGATCTCAAAGAATTTGCACTTATTTCTCACCTTATTGGACAGATATCCCAAGCTTATTTCAAAAAAGGACTCATGGGTTCAATTATAAAAGACTAATGTAAATAAAATATTTTCTACTAGAAGGGTAAGAAGGCAGAAACCAACCTAGCTTCTTGTGGTATGGAGCTCCAGATTCTGGATGTAGTCATTAGGAAACCCTTCTCTTGCATCACCAACATATCTCTGAAGATTGGGTAGCTGATAGAAGGTCTACCGTTGATGGTTTCAAAACTTAGGCAAGCTCATATGGAAGACTGCCCTTGAGACAGCCTGAATCCAGGTCACACAGAATCATACAATTGTAGAGCTGGGTCCGATAGACCCTCAACAGTGCAGGAAAATTTCCTGTAAAAAAAGATTCCCAAACTCTAGTCTTCATGTATTTTGAATATTACCAGCCTCAGCTACATGGCCAATGTACAGGGATTCTGGAAGCTGAAGTCTCAAACACTTGGAAGAGCTTGAGCTATAGCAGACCTGGGCAATTGCCGGCCCTCCAGGTGTTTTGGACTTCAATTCCCAGAAATCCTAGCCAGTTTACCAGCTGTTAGGATTTCTGGGATTTGAAGTCCAAAACACCTGGAGGGCCGGCAATTGCCCAGGTTTGAGCTATAGTCTTTCCAGCTTGTAGTTGAACAACCACTTTTTGAAGATATGCAAAGAAAGACCGTATGTCTAGGTCAGTGGTTCCCAACTTTTTTTTGTCCAGGGACCACTTGACCAGGGACCACTCTCCAACATTAGTACCAAAAGGGTGACGAATCTGTTTTTGGCCAACTTTAGATTCAGTTTGATTATTTGGGGTGCTGATTCAGAAAATTGCATTGGATAGACCACAGCAGCTCAAGTTTCTGATACAGGACATATGTGCCATCCCTTAGTCGGCATCTCCTTGCACATAGAAAACCATATTTGATAATCTAGAGCTGATGTGGTCTATCCAATGCACTTTTCTGAAGGAGAACCTCAAATAACTCCAGGAACAGGCCTAAAAATGAAGACACCAAGGTGCCCCCGCTTTCAGATGCCACATGGAATGGCTCCGCTCAGAGGAAGGAGGAGGAGAAGCAGCAGCCAGGAGGCTTGTTGTTACCTCTTTCATGGATAGTTAGCCTCTCCCATCCCGACATCCCCATTGCACTATAAGAGGGTTTCATGGGACCAGTCACTCTCGTTGCAATGGTGTAGTAATGGTGAGGCTGTGGACTATATTTTAGTTCAGGTTGGGAACCAATAGTCTAGGTAATTGGTTCCATTGTCAAACCTCTCTTACTGCCAAGACATTTCTTGCAATGTTCAATTGAGATCTACTCTCCTATACGTAACTTAGGACCATTTAACCTGGTCTTCAGTTGTGGGGTACCAGAGGACAATCCCGCAACCTCTTCTTGGTGACATCCTTTTCGATATTTAAAAGTATACTCATGTCAGCCCCCAGTCTTCTCTTTGCCAGTCTGAACATGCCCAAATCTTTCAACCTTTCCTTACAGTAAACACACACTACCTCTAACCATCATAGTCGAGTAAGGAATAGTAATGGTGAGAAACAAGTAGTACTTAAAACTTAAATGAAATGGGAATCTGTAGTAGTTGCTAGAATAATTAGAACTCAGAACAAAGAGTACCTTTGGTTCCACATTAGTTTGGCAGCATTATACTTTATAGTGTTTATAATATTTGTTGTCTTTAATAATCATAATCATAATATTTTTATTTATTGCGTTGCTGTGAGTTTTCCGGGTGATATGGCCATGTGCCAGAAGCATTCGCTCCTGCCATTTCACCCACATCTATGGCAGGCATCCTCAGAGGTTGTGAGGTCTGTTGGAAACCAGACAAGTGAGGTTTATATATCAGTGGAATGCTCAGGGTGAGAGAGAGAATTCTTGTCTGTTTGAGGCAAGTGTGAATGTTGCAATTGGACACCTTGATTAGCATTGAATGGCCTTGCGGCTTCAAAGCCTAGCTGCTTTTTATTTATTATCCACCTCTCCTTACGGCTTGATGTGTGGCACAATACATAGAGTTAAAATACATAGGGTCATAATAATAACATAAAATACATTCAATAAGAAGACATTTCTGTAAAATGCACATATTAAAATACATACATAAAATACATAGAACAAAGATTAAAATAAA
Source organism: Anolis apletophallus (assembly GCA_030556195.1). Classification (NCBI taxonomy): domain Eukaryota; kingdom Metazoa; phylum Chordata; class Lepidosauria; order Squamata; family Anolidae; genus Anolis; species Anolis apletophallus. The sequence goes on along the minus strand of JARBWK010000006.1, from coordinate 27,528,823 downwards.
ATAGACATAGAATAGGAGATTATGTTTATGAATGTTATTGTTATTATTATATTTATTTATACCTCTCTAATTCTCCCCAAAGGAGACTGAGAGAGAGAGAGAGAGAGAGAGAGAGAGAGAGAGAGAGAGAGATTTCCCCCCACAATTGTTTGTAGTTAGTAGATCTGGCTAACCTCCAGAACTTTGAGGAAAAAGAGATTTGTTGCTCATTTTAGTGCTATAATCATCTCAGTCTTCAAGATGACTGCCCAGCTCAGACATCTTTACCCGCCATCCCTGTTTTTGTGGTAGTGTTAATCTGCATTGAGTGCTTAAAAGACAGTGATACTTTCACTTTGAGAAACAAATGACCTACTAAGGTCAAAGGGCAATCACAAGACTGAAAGAGGTAGACTTTGAATTGTTTGTGTTTCTCCCCCTCTTGCTTAGACCCTAAATGGCCCTGAACTTAACTGTGTCTGGAAAATAAACACTTTTGCAATTTACATTCTAAGGTTTCTCATAAAATTGCAAAAAGGATTGTGCATTAAGACACATTTTAGAAGGACAATTTTAGACACTGTTATACTTATTGCTCTTAATCTAATGGCAATTGTTTATGTAGTGCACCATCTAATTTTTTTAATTCTTTATTCATTCATATATTCTCTCTCTTTTTTTAAAAAAAAAAGGGCAAATCTGAATGAAAGGGACATTGAATTAATACCTTCTCTTGAAATGTTCTTGTATTTGACTGTAGTAATGTTAAAGAAAATTAAAAATGAATCAAAGAAAAGGGGGGGTGTGTGTGTGGAAAAAATCAGTTTTTTGTAGTGACTTAGACAAACATATTTTGGATTTTTTTTTTCATTTTGGAAAAATAAAATAATACTAACTGAAAATACTGGAAATAAACTGGCATAATTAATTTATATGATATTTATTCATTTTATTTATTTATTTACATCATTTACTTTATATTCTACCCTTCTCACCTCGCAGGGGACTCAAGGGGGATCACAATACACATATACAGGCAAACATTCAATGCCATTTGACATACAACATATAATTAGACAGACAAAGAGGCAATTTAACATTCAAGTTTCTGGCCACCAGGAGGAGCCGTCGCATTCCTTCATTCTTTTTGTGTGTATTTCCTGGAGATTTATAGCCTCGTAAATCAGTTAAATTTAGCCTCCCTACACAAGTGGTACCTAAATTTCCTACTTCACAGATGCAACTGTCTTTTGGTCGAGAGCTCACCCCGACCCGGGCAGGCCTCGAACTCATGACCTTCTTGTCAGTAGAGATCTTTCTCCCCTGACTTTCTCCCCTATACCCCCGTATTTTGGGGGGGGGGCTTGTAGGGACTCAAACCCATGCCAAATGAGGGTTTAAGTCTTGCCTGGAAGTGCCCTGAGGATCTTTCTACACTGCCATGGATTTTATTTATTTATTTATTTATTTATTTATTTGCCACACTTATATCTCACCCTTGACACCCAGGAAGGGGACTAAGGATGGCTCACAATAGAGTCAGGGCAGCTCACAACAGAGCAGTGTAGACTCATATATGGCAGTGTAGACTTATATGAGACCCCCTGATGGCGCAGTGGTTAAACCGCTGAGCTGCTGAACTTGCTGACCAAAAGGTTGGTGGTTTGAATCTGGGGAGCATGGTGAACTCCTGCTGTTAGGACGAGCTTCTTAGAAAATATGCAAATGTCAATAGATCAATAGGTACAACTCAGGCAGGAAGCTAATGGTGCGCCATGCAGTCATGCTGGCCACATGACTTTGGAGGCATCTACGGACAATGCTGACTCTAAGACCAGGCCCAGATTACCCATAAGGCCACCCTAGGCCATGGCCTAGGGCGGCAGCTTTGGGGGAGCAACAGATTCGGCCCCCCAAAAACTATTTTTTTATTTAAAAAACCCGCCCCCTCACAACGCTTTCCCCCGCCCTCTCCTGAGAGAGAGTCATCATACCTCGGGAAAGGGTGGGGGGAGAGCGCTGCGAGGGGGAGAGGAGGAGAAAATGGCGCCCTCCCCTCGCCATCGCCCACCTGGGCCGCCCCCTTGTAAAGGAAGGAGGCAGCGAGGAGGAGGAAGGGAAGCCCTGTCCTGCCGGCGGGCATGCATGCATGCGCACGCATGCCCGCCAGCGGGCTTCCCTTCCTCCTCCTCCTCCTCGCTGCCTCCTTCCTTTGCAAGACGGCGGCCCAGGCAACGAGGAGGAGGAGGGCGGGACTTCCCTTCCTCCTCCTCTCGCCCTCCTTTTGGTTGCGGGAGGAGGAGGCAACGGAAACCGCATGACACTGGTCGTGGGGCTTCCGTCCGCCTCCTCCTCCTCCCGCGACCAAAAAGGAGGGCACAAGGAGGAGTGGACGGAAACCACATGGCCGGTGCCGGTGCCGTGCGGTTTCCGTCACCTCCTCTCGCCCTCCTTTCGGTCGTCGCGGGAGGAGGAGGAGGCGGACGGAAGCCCCATGACCAGTGCCGTGTGGCTTCCATGTTGATTTTGCATTCTTAAAATAGGAATCATTATTGTGGAAACCGGTACCTAGAATCTGTGTAATGTTCCAAAAAGGAAATCAGAAATGTCTTCATCTTCAGATATTTAGCTAGAAATGAAATCTGTATGCTAACATGTGGTATTTTTATTGTCCTCCTTGGAACATCTGGAATAGTATCTCCATCGTACGTAATTTATTCAGTCATCCTCTGCCAACTTTGCACTTACCCCAAGATGACCTCCAAGGCTGAAATGGGGAAAATTAATAGCCTGAAACCATCTAACAACAGAACATTGTATTGAGAAAAAAAGATATATATATCTCTTATGACAAATAGCTAACATCTGTTCATTTAGATCTGGAGAAAGAGGATAATTATTAATGCTAGATATTGGAACATTAAGCCATCAAAAATGATATTTGGAGAACATAATGCTGCCCCTGAGATTTATTTGAGTTTATCAATATATTTATATCAGACCCTTTCATAAACAAATTAAACAGGTACTGGATACATGGCTGAATGAATACATTAATTGTTTCTAGGTTGCTTTATATGTAGAATAAATAGATAAGAATTACAAACTATTTTGTTTATCAAAAAAACATTAGATACTTTAAAAGAGTTACATCTGTTTGGTTGATAATGCAAATTTCTTTCTTTTTTTCTTTATTTAAAACTTTTATACCCCGGCCATCTCACCTCCGAAGAGGGACTCAGACAGGCAAACAGCAAGTATTCAATGCTAACATTTAAAATCTAAAAGCATCATAAATTTACAATAAAATACAATACAATAAATACATTTAAAAAGCCTTTCACCAAAGTAAAATCAAGTCCAACTTAACCCATATATTCGGTCCGTATCAAGTAGTTAGTGACTTCAGTCGCTTCGTGATCTCCTCCTTCATTATGCAAAGGCCTCATTGCACAGCCACGTTTTCACCCGTTTCCTAAATGTCAGGAGGGAGGGGGCAGATCTAATTTCATTTGGGAGGGAATTCCACAACCGGGGGGCCACCACAAAAAAGGCCCTGTCCCTTGTACCCACCAGACGCGCCTGCAAAGGTGGTGGGACTGAGAGCAGGGCCTCTCCAGACGATCTTAGCACTCTTGAGGGTTCATAGGGGAGAATACGTTCGGACAAGTAAACTGGGCCGGAATCGTATATGTGTTTGGAGGATAGGTAGAGTTACCATAATTTCTCTGGTCTTCTTTGCTTTCAACAGTCTCCTAAGAACTCCTTTGGGATGAACTACATGAATGGTGCAAAGTCTTCTAGATATTCACCATGCAGAGACTTTCTTGGTGGAAGATGAGCACTCTTAGTGTTTAGCACTGCCAGTGGAACACCGTCAGATCCTAGAGCATTTTCTCTGTCTAGACATGGCACCAACCATGAAGGAGAAAAGAGAAGTCCAAATATAAATGAAAGCTCAAACACAGACAAGGAGGTGTACTTAAGAGCATTATCCATTCTTCCGCAGTACACTACAAAGGATTAAACCAATTGTTGCAATTTTATATTGCAACTGGAAAGGGAGAGAAGGGATTTTTTGTAGCCTAAATGCAGAAAATTCCCCTTTCCAGTTGCCTTACAAGATTTGCATTGGATTTAAATAACAAGAACAAGATAAGGAGACACCTCTGTCCTAAATAATGGTCAGAATACAGTAATTCGTCCAAATCACAGAACCATAAAATTGAAAGGGGTCCTGTAGTCCAGGGCTTCTTAAACCTTTTCCACTTGAGACCCTTTCTGGCAGAAAAACCTTTTTGTGGCCCTTTTCTGCCTGATAAAGTTTTACATGACTCCTGGCATACAGGTTTTTAAAATAGGTTTAAAAATCAAACATTTGCTGATAATAAATCAGCACTTGGAAGACTAACTAAACAAGCTTATTTTCCTGTTTATGAAGTATAGGTGAAGTATCTTCTGCAGAGTCCACTGTAAACACTGCACATTGTTGCTAACATATTGGCGTAAATAAGTAGCATTCAGAAACCTTTTATGGTTGCCAAATTTTTCATGATCCCAAACATTGCGCTAAGAGAGGAGTTGGGACCCACAATTTGGAGTTGGAACCCACAATTTAAGAAGCAGGTCTGTAGGCTATTTCATCCAGCCTCCTGCTCATTACAGGAACTCCAGTCCCATCCCCCCCTCAACATAGCTGTCCAGTCTCCTGTCATTTAAAATCATTAGATGTGTTGTAGTGGGGAGCTATGGATGACATTCAGCTGGTCTCCTCATAAAGTTTTTTTGGGGTAAAAAAGGTTATTCCCGGGGCGTAGGGGCCCAGAATGCAAAAGCAAGATAGCAGTTAGCTTTAGATTTAGTCTAGGAGAAAAATGTGATCTGATGACCCGCGGATATGGGGGCCCCATGGGTCTCCTTATCCATGGTCCAGAGGAATGCAATTTTGTTATTTATTTACATGTTTTACCCCGCCCTTCTCAACCCCCTGTGGGGGACTCAGAGTGGCCTCCCCGGGATACTAGAAACACATCTCGGGTGAGCCGACAGTGATCTGCAGCTTGGGAGAGGGAAGGTTCAGCTGAAGAGAGTTAGAGACAGTAAAAGGACACAATGTATAACTATGGAGAGGAAAAAGTTACAATTTGAGGATACTTTATTGGGGGATTTGTTACAACGTTAGGGTGAGGGGAGGAAAGCAAGGCAAAGCAAGGCAAAAGGAGGTTTTTAGTTGAAGCTGCTGCTGTGGCCACATTCCCAGCGATGCTGGTCCAATCGGACAACCAGGAACTGCAGAACTCCCTGCTGCAGGTCAGATCAGCTTAAAAGTAGGGGCCTGTCCATTGTCCGCTATCACTTCTACACAGCTGTATAAAATCCATATTATCTGCTTTGGAGTGGGTTAAATGGCAGAGTAGACTCAGATAATCCCATTTAATGCAGATAATGTTGATTATCTGCCTTGATATACTGGATTATATGGAAGTGTAGAAAGGCTCTTGGTGTCTTGGTGTCTTGGTCATTGCAATTTCTGGCAGAATCCCATTGGTTCATATGTAGGGCCGCTTGTGAATTGAAATCTGGTTCTTTGATGCAGTTCTTTATTGCTGACTTTATCTCTTATTAAATTGATATGTTTTTGCTTATAGCATTGAAGAAGCTGACCTTCATTGGCAGCTTTTCTGATAGCACTGTCGGTTTCAAAAAGTTGCCTATTTATAATGATATAAATCAGTTTTGGCAATGAAATAGTGATATTTTTTGCTTTCCAAAAGTTGCCATAAACAGTTTTGGCAATATAGTATATTGGATTCAAATATATGTTTTATTTATTTATTTATCATTTTTCTATACCGCTCCTCTCAGCCCAAAGGCGACTCGGGGCAGATTACACAAGCAGTCTCTGCCCTTCAATCAAAAATACAAGCAAAACAAAACCAAATAATAACTATATAACATAACAATTAGCAATTAAAACATACAAATGCAGTCTCAGCGTCATGTTGAAACCATTTTCCATCACATCATCGTCATTCCATAGATCTAATTAAACCGTTATATTTCATCAGCAAATGCCTGCTCAAACAGCCAGGTCTTGACTTTCTTGCAAAATGTCAGGAGGGAGGGGGCCAATCTGATGTCTCTAGAGAGAGTGTTCCAAAGCCAAGGAGCCATCACTGGAAAGGCCCTGTCTCTTGTCCCCGCCAATCGAGCCTGCGAAGAAGGCGGGGCCGAGAGCAGGGCCTCTCCGGATGATCTTAAACATCTCAATGGTTCATAGGGAGAGATGCGTTTGGACAGGTAAGTTGGGCCAGAACAGTTTAGGGCTTTAAAGACTAAAGCCAGCACTTTGAATTGTGCCCAGTAGCAAACTGGCAGCCAGTGGAGTTGGCACAACAGGGGAGTTGTACGCTCTCTGAATGCCGCTCCTGTTATCAACCTGGCTGCTGTCCGTTGGACTAGTTGCAGCTTCTGAACAGTCTTCAAAGGCAACCCCACGTAGAGAGTGTTGCAGTAATCTATATGGGATGTAACCAGAGCATGGTCCACCGTGGCCAAGTCAGACTTCCCAAGATACGATTGCAGCTGGCACACAAGTTTTAACTGTGCAAATGCTCCCCTGGTCATCGCCAAAATCTGGGGTTCCAGACTCAGCGATGAGTCCAGGATCACACCCAAACTGCGAACCTGCGTCTTCAGGGGGAGTGTAACCCCATCAAGCACAGGCTGTAACCCTATGCCCTGTTCGGCCTCACGAATGACCAGGAGTGCCTCTGTCTTGTCTGGATTCAATTTCAATTTGTTCGCCCTCATCCATTCCGACACAGCGGCCAAGCACCGATTGTTTGTGGTGAAACAATCTTAACTCTAAATGTAGTAGATATTTTGTATTGCTTCTGTGTAATAAGGGATTCATTAGTGGCCACATGTGTGGAAGATGGCTTGCTTGAACTAATTGCGATCAAACACACCACATTATGGAATGATAAACCAGCTTTGTTCCTTCCAAATGGGTCAAAGGACAGGAACAACTCCTTTGTGAGAAAAGGTCACAAAGCCTGGGGCTTTTTAGCTTGAGAAAAATAAATATGAGGAAATGTAATACAACTGCATACAATTGTGTTCGGAGTGGAGAAATTAGATCAGAATTCCCCTTCTCCTACATTATTAGCACCCCCAATTATTCACTTGTCACAATTGTTGGCACAACTGTAATGTAGACACAATGCACAATATAAGTGGTACAAAATTTTGGAGAATTGTGATCCTTGGAAAGGCATGGCCTTGTTAGAAATCATAAATGTTTGGAAAAATTATGTCATAACCTTTTGGGAAATAGAAATCTCCATAACCTTTCTGAAAATGGCATTCTCCATTTTGGGAAAATCAGGAATCTCCCTGAGAAGAGTTAAAAACTCACTTGAGTCAACCTTCTCCTTAGTACAGTAGTTCTCAACCTGTGGGTCCCAAGATGTTTTGGCCTTCAACTCCCAGAAATCCCAACAGCTGGTAAACCAGCAGGGATTTCTGGGAGTTGTAGGCCAAAACATCCGGGGACCCACAGGTTGAGAACCGCTGCGTGGAAAATCCACTAGTATTCATGCAAGGCAATTAGGTTTCTCAGCTGTTAAGTTAAACCAATATATCTAGATATCTCTTTGAACTGTTAGGGACAAAGATATGCCAATGCACTGTGTGTGTGTGTGTGTGTGTGTTTTATAGATAGAAGAGTTTCAGAAGTGTTCTTTTTGCCCCCCTTCCCCCAAAACTATTCTCCCTCAAAACATCTTGGTTTAAATCATGCTCTCAAGAAATAAAAAAATAACCAGACTTGTTTAAAAGTAATATAGTTAGTTTACTCACAAACTTCATGTATTCAGTATGCAGGTACTTTGCAAATCAATCCAGTTACAGATAGAATTTGAAGTAGTTTATCTGTGAAGGTAACACAGGTCATCTTTCTTATAATCTTAACAGTCCATAGTCTAAAAGTATCTCTCCGTTCTGAGAGTCGAATAGAGTCTCTGATCTCGAAAGCATTCTGTTTCTACTGGCGTCTGAAAACATACTGTTTCTAAAATGGAGTCCTGAACAGTCCCAGTTCTGATCACATGGTCTGCAGCCCCTCCCACAACATAGAGTTAAGGAAAACTGCATACCAATACCTGCATATACAATACAGTAAAGCCGTCTGAATTACATACACAGCATGTTACTAGTGAAGGCTTGAAGAAGGTTGCTATTTCCAACACAAAACATGCCTTTCCTGTATATGCACCAACTATCTTGGTGAGTACAAATTTTAATTGAGAAGTGCAGCGGTGTTTGCCATTAAGATGTATCAAATGCCTCCCACCAGTATACATATTCAATTGATACACAAACAAACCCTGTGTATTTTAAAGTTTTCCCCATTCCAGCCGATATGGCAAAATCATCTGAAACTGGGCAGAGTGTTTGCATTTTTAATATCACGAACTGGCCACATTTCTGAAGGATCAATGGAGAGGCTTCATTTATATAGATAATGATGTGAATTGTTAGGAAATGAATTCTAGTTAGATTTTTTTCAGCAAATATATTTTGAATGCAAAAATCCCTCCCGATCAGTCATTGAAATGAAATTTGGTTAATGATGTTTCTTTAGACAGAGCCTAAATTTGGAAGCATTCATTTATATAAAAAAAAAAATAGCATGTGTCCTGTTAGAATGATTAATAGCACCAATCAAGTCACATAAAAATCATTTGTGGGAATAATTCTAATTTAATTTGTGTGTATCTCAAAGTTGCTTTAATAGCAATGATTATTATAGCCACTCTTTTGCATTTGGACATTTCTTTGGCAGGAGGGTTGGATATTGTCTATTGTGAGAAAGAAACAGGCTCTGAGAAAATATGCAAATGTTTTTAGCAATGAAAAAGACAGCTTCAGGTTGAGGAAACAGAGAAGCAGAAACACTTCAAATATTATGTATGCAGACTATGCATGTGTACAAATTCTGGCTATGTTGTATTGTCAGAGATTATTCAAAGCATGGCATTTGGTGGCTCTTTTCTATAAGATACTGTATAACATTGCCTTAGATTATTCTTGGCAAACGGGCAGGGCCGTACCCAGGATTTTGATGGGGGGGTGAGTTTGATGGGGGGGGCTGAGTCTGGGTGAGAGAGGGTCTACCCTAGCAAATCTTTTGTATTGTTATCCCAATACCCCCATGCGTATGGGATATATTGAGCATGGTGATCAGATCATGATATGAATACATATAACAGTTTAAATAATGTACCAATAAGGCCTTCTTGTGAACCACCCTGAGATTTTTTGGAGGGGGGGGGCTTCAGCCCCCAAGGCCCCCCCCCTGGTACATGCCTGCAAATGGGCATCAAGAGTAGTTGGCAGATTTGTATAGAACTTTCTCATTAGAGCAAGAAATAATTTTCTTCTATGGACATGGCGGGCTAGACCAAAGGACGTGGGAGACAGAGAGAAAGAAAGAACAAAAAAGAAGAAAGAAGATAGATTATCTTGATGGGTCATTGTGGTTTAAAACATACATTAAAACAGAATATAACTAAAAACAGCACTGAACTAAATAAAGTTTTAAAGCTATTTATTTATTTATTTACAGTATTTATATCCCACCCTTCTCACCCCAAAGGGGACTCCGAGCGGCTCACAGAATACACACATACAGCAAATATTCAATGCCAATTATACACTTAACAAGGACAGACACAAACAGAGGCAAAGTCAGTTTTTCCATCTTATTTCCAGTATCTTGGAGGCTGTGCTCGACAATGGCCACGGAGGGTGGTGTTGCTCCATCTTCCATGCCGAGGAGCTTTCCTCCTATCTATGTCCTTAAGAGCGCATTTATTACCTCCCCGCTAAAAGCGGTACCTATTTTGTCTAGGTGAGCTCGCATTTCCCAACCCAGGATTGAACTGTTGACCTTCTCAGGTGGGCAGGTGAGCTGGAGCTAACGGCGGGTGTTCACCCCAACCCAGGATTGAACTGTTGACCTTTCAATCAGCAGGATTTTTTTTTGCAGCACAGAGGTTTAACCCAACCCCTTAGGAAAGAGTACCACAGCCAACATAAAACCCTTGAATGGCTCCAAACATGTCTATGGGTAATTTACAATGCAGACTTAATTTACTTTGACACTACTTTAAGTACTATGGCTCAATGCTATGGAAGTTTGGGAGTTGTAGTTTGGTAAGGCACTGCCACAATATGACAGAGAAGACCTTGTAGAACTATAATTGCCATGATTTCCTAGCACTGAACCATGGTAGTTAAATTATGTCAAACTGCATTACTTCTACAGTGTAGGTGCACCCTAAATCAATTTCACATGAGCAGCCAATGCCTGTGATGATGATGGGACTGAGAGGAAACATTTCCTGAGCCTGGTCCCAGAAACACGATTTCAATTTCTTCCTGAAAGCCAGGAGGGATGAAGCTGATCTTATCCCATTTGGAAGCATGGTCCACAGGTGGGTTCCACGGCTGAGAAGGCCCTGTTTCTTGTCCCCGCCAGATGTGTTTCAAGGATAACCTCAATCCATCTTGCCCTTGGTCAGCCTCTCTTCCTTTTTCCTTCCTTTTTCTCCAGCATCATTATCTTCTCCAAACTTTCCTGTCTTTTCATTATGTGGCCAGGGTACTTCATCATTGCCTCGTCCCTTCAGTGAGCAGTCGGGCAGTGGAGTATGGACAGGTTGGATCTTCTTGCGGTCCAAGGCACTCTCCGAATTTTCCTCCAACACCACAGTTCAAAAGTGTCTATCTTCCTTCACTCAGCCTTCCTTATGGTCCAGCTCTTGCATCCATAGGTTACTATGGGGAATACCATTGTTTTAACTATGCGGATCTTTGTTGCCAGTATGAGTTACATAGTTCTAATTGTAATTGTGAGTTCCATCTATTTTTAAAAGTAATTAAATAATTGGGTTGCATGGTCATAAAGCCCGAAAAACCTGCAACAACCCAGTCATTCAGGCCATGAAAGCCTTCGACAACACAAATAAGTAATTACTATAAGTCTTTTTTAATTTTAAAACCTTTTCCATGAGCAATAGCTAGTTAAAAGTTGTAATTACTGCATGGAAAGTTACATGAGAAAGGCCTCTGAAGTCTGGGCTATTATGTGTTCCATGTGCAATGAAGCTAGTAGGTGCACGGAGGAGTTCTTCCAGCACATTTCTAATTTATTCCATTAAAGAACACATTTTCTTTGACCAAGGACAGTGATTATTTTACTCCTTCTTTGGTTATAGCTTCTGAGCTGAGAGGAATGCCTAGACGAATGCCTTTTTGCACTGCAGAATTAGCCATATGAAGTAAGTAAGTGGTGAGGAAGAACTAATTCATGCCCACATTTTCTACTAGAAGTGGAGCAAGCTCTTAGCAGAGGCAAAGTGAAGGAGTGCGAGCTCTTCTTGATGTGGCGACATCCAGTCCTTAGGAGTGAAATGCAAAACAGCTCTAGTCTGCTTAATGTACTGAAACTGAAAAGGGTCTATGAGAGATGAGACAGGGACCTTAGAAAACAGAATTTAAAAGGCAGTGTAATGGGGAAGAAACAAGAGACAAGCTCATTAAAAGTGTTCTCTGAAAGCCTGGCTCCAGAAAACGCCTGCGTCTCCATCCATTTCTGTCTGCCACCCAGTGTTTGCTGAAAACTTGTGATCTGTTGGCAGGCGATCTGTGGGTACATCCCATTAAATTGTATTGTGGACTCATTCACTTCCATACTCTGGGAAATCCCCCCATTGAAAGCAGCTATTCATCTGACGCAGGATTCTTTCTTTAGAGCCAGAATTCGGTTTCATTAAGCTGGAGATGGACCTTCATATATAGCAACAAGCAGTTGCCAGGGGAAACGGAAGCCTTTCCTTGTCTACACCAGGCTGATTCCGGAATTAGTCAGCAGCAAGCAAAACCATGGACTAGGCTTCCACGTTCACCAACGTATTCCCATCAAGCACTGTCTCTTTCCTTTTGTCCTTCCTGACCTCAAGCTTGAGACGTGAGTGACCAGGGCCACAGCCAAGTTGACCTCGTATTGCATCAGTTGCATTTGCAAAAGAATGTGCCCATTTGTGTGTGTTATGTGTGTTTCTCAACTCCAGGCAGCCTGCGTATGACAAAGTTTTCAAACTCTGCTTCTTGAGGAAGTTCCGCTGCATAATGAGCGTGTCTCAAATGGCTGTATTGAAATGCAAATCATTGTTGCTTTGATTTTCTTCTGCAAAGGATGGTTATTCTTGCCCCTGACTCTCAGAAAAATGGTATGCAGGAAGTGAGGGACGTGGGAATGGGGTAGGAGGGGTTGGACAAGCAAGTAGGATATCTCACCAGTCACAGATCTTTCTGTATCTTTGCTACTTTACAGAAGTGCTGGAGGAACAAAACTGGCTGTTTCACATGGCCAGTTGATGGTCACTTCAGACAATGGACTCCTGGTATGGATGCAGTTACGGATACTTTATATCCATAGATTCTGCATCCATGGCATTCACTAGCCATGGTTTGAAAATATTTTTAACTTCACCCCCAAAAACAACCCTTGATTTTGTCTTTTAAGAGACTCTATTTTACAATGCTAATGTAAAGGTAAAGGTTTCCCCTTGACATTAAGTCTAGTTGAGTCCAACTCTGGGAGGTGGCGCTCATTTCCATTTCTAAGCTGAAGAGCCGACACTGTCCGTAGACACCACCAAGGTCATGTGGCTGGCATGACTGCATGGAACACTATGACCTTCCTGTCAAAGCAGTACTTATTGATCTATTCACATTTGCATGTTTTTGAACTGCTAGGTTGGCAGAAGCTGGAGCTAGCAATGAGAGCTCACCCCGTCCCGCAGATTTGAACCACTTACCTTCTGGTCAGCAAATTCTGCAGCTTAATAGTTTAACCTGCTGTGCGACCACTGCCCATTTTACAATGCATATAATAAAATTTGAGTATCCATGGATTTTGGTATCCATGGGGAGACCTGGAGCCCATGGGTGGTAGATTATTATTATTTTCTAAAGGTAGAATCTTGGCAGTAGATCTGTAAATGATTGTGGAGACCTATTTTGGATCCACGTAGTCTTTCACATTGAGGACATATATTTCCAAACGGAAGGCTATCACGGCAAGGATTTGCTTGACGCACCTTCCTCTTGGCATGTTTCTACCTTTTGCTCTGTATTCATGCCTCTTCAAAATTCATGGTGACATTGGTAACAGCTGACCTACAGTAACAATGCTTGGGTGCCAGGACTTCCCAGTTCTTTGTAATCACCAGATTTTTCAAAGGTTAGCTTTAAGCCCATCTTTAAATCTCTTTTGTTGTCCACTGACATTCTGTCTTTCGTTGAGCTGAAAATAAAGTACAGTAGAGTCTCGTTTATCCAACCTTCAGTTATCCAACATTCTGTATTATCCAACGCAGTCTGCCTCCCGCCCAGATCCACAGCTGTTTCAATATGTTGTGATGTTTTGGTGCTAAATTAGTAAATACAGTAATTACTACATAACGTACCGTGTATTGAACGGCTTTTTCTGTCGATTTGTTGTAAAATATTATGTTTTGGTGCTTAATTTGTAAACTCATAACGTAATTTGGCATTTAATAGACATTTCCTTAAGCCCTCCTTATTATCCAACATTTTCGCTTATCCAACGTTCTGATGGCCCGTTTCTGTTGGATAAGCGAGACACTACTGTAACTGCTTTGGGAGATGGTTATCGGACATTTGGACAATGTGGCCAGTCCAGCAAAGCTGATGGTGGAAAATATTTTTTTCGATGCTGGAACCAAATCTCAGCCAATACAAAGAATCCATAATAAAATCAATGTATTGTGAGATGATATTCAGACAACTTCTTATCGTGTTTCCCAGACCTTTGGTTCTCAGAATTATTCTTTGGCATCTTTCTTGTCTGTTCTCTCCATAATATTTCATCCTTTTTGCATTATGAAAAGATCTGTAATTTTCCATGGTTGAGTCCATTCTGCCCAGTCTTGCCCTGCATATTCTTGGACTCCCTTTCACACCCCTCTAAATTCAATCATTCTCATCAGATAACCAATTCACTTCTGGAAAAAAATCTAATTAATTATTCCCTGAGATTTTTAATTTGGATTAATTAAAAACCTAGCTGTTCTATTCACTCAACTTCCTCATTATGTCCCCTGAATTTGGATTTTAAAATATACATCAGGCATTTTGCACAAGGAATTATTTCTTGGAAAACCGAAGCAGTGCATTGTTTGGTTGGGAAATTGCATCAAAGGAGGAATTGTCTAAAACAGTTACTAATTAAACGTTTTAATTAATTATGTTCAGGACTAGTAACAGTAGCGAACAGAGGGAGACAGAAGGACTGAAATATTTTTATGTATATTCTGCATTTTCCTCAGAACTGGGATTAAAAATAGTTCACAGAATTGAAACATACCTTATAGATACATAAATGTCGATCATTAAGATATAATCAAGCTCTCTATCATAATAGAAACAATATAAAGTTTCCATTATAAGATTATTTAAAAATAATTTAAAAGCACACTATTGCAAAAACAGTTTAAGCCAGGCATGGGCAAACTTTGACCCTCCTATCGGCTGTTAGGAATTGTGGGAACTGAAGTCCAAAACACCTGGAGGGCCAAAGTTTGCCCATGCCTGGTCTAAGCATTGCCAGTTTCCAAAAACCTGTCAGAAATGCCTTTGTCTGCTAACGGGAAGCTAGCAAAAGGGGGGATACTTTCATTTCCCTAATAAAAGAGGATTATTATGTATAGTATTAATTAAAAATAAGATTAATTGGGGTTGTTGTGAGTTCTCCGGGCTGTAAGGCCATGTTCCAGAAGCATTCTCTCTGGAACATGGCCGTACAGCTCGGACAGGGCCAGACTAAGGTAATTTAAAATGGTAAGCGAACCTTATTTTGGCGCTCTCTCTTTCTCCAGCCTCATGGAGGGTGCACACGTGCGCCTGAGTGCACGTGCGTGGAGCCAGCTAGTTTCGCACGTGTGCCATTGTCGCGGGGTGGACCCGGCTGCCCAGAGCCGCTGATCACCCTACACGGGGCCGAAAGGGAGGAGCGCTTTGGAGGTGGCCAGAGGCGGAGCGCCTACGGCTGCAGTGCGCTCCTCCTTTACGGCCTCGTGCTGTGGGGCGGTTGGCGGCTCTGGGAGGCTGGGCTTGCCCTGCAGTGATGGCGCATGTGCAAACCTTCCATGCGTACGTCATTGCCACAGGGCGGGCCCAGCTGCCCGGAGCCGCTGATCGCCCTGCACCGCGGGGCCAGGAGGGAGGAGCATTTTGCAGCCGGGGGGGCTCCACCTCTGGCCACCTCCAGAGCACTCCTCCTTTTCGGCCTCATGGTGTGGGGCGATGGGGACAACGAAAAATGCGCCCCTGAGTATTGGCAAGTGGTGAGCAAATGCTTACTTTGCGGAGTGCAAGATCCGGTCCTGAGCTCGGAAAACTCACAATAATGCAGTGATTCCGGCCATGAAAGCCTTTGACAATACATAAGATTCTCATTCATGTCAAAGCTATTATATAGGAAGACTTCTGAGGGATTGTGTTGTTGGATCAGATTGGCCTTCTCCCACCCTGTCATTCTTTATGGCAGCACAGATCCATTACTTAAAGCAGCTGCCTCATGTGTCTGTAAGACCATCCTTAGTTCTTTCGGATCTGCTCTACTGTTACCACTACTTGATTTCCCTCTTCTGACTGGCATTTTGCAGACATTAACAGTAATGATGCCATCCTGCAGAAATGACCTTCTCTCTAAAAGTCTTGGAGGTCCATTATGATTGGGAAGTCTGATTTGGCTACGGTCGTCCATGCTCTGGTCACATCCCGAATAGATTACTGCAATGCACTCTACGTGGGGCTGCCTTTGAAGACAGTTCGGAAATTACAGCTAGTCCAACGGGCGGCAGCCAGATTACTAACTGGAGCTACATACAGGGAGCATACCGCCCCCTGTTGTGTCAGCTCCACTGGCTGCCTGTCCGTCCAATTCCGAGCTCAATTTAAAGTGCTGGTTTTGACCTTTAAAGCTCTATATGGTTCTGGCCCAGCTTACTTGTCCGAACGCATCTGCCGCTATGTCCCACCTCATTATTTAAGATCATCTGGGGAGGCCCTGCTCTTACTCCCGCCAACTTCTCAGACGCGGTTGGTGAGGACGAGAGAGAGGGCCTTCACGGTGGTGGCTCCCCATCTGTGGAATGCGCTTCTGAGCGACATACGATCAATCCCACCCCTCCTGGCATTTAGGAAAAAGTGAAATCATGGCTGTGGGACCAGGTGTTTGCCCATTAGCACAATGAAGCACTTTGGAGTGGAACTGTAATGGCAAGTTGATGGATATGGCTCAATACTTATGTCTTGGGCGAAGTACTGTTTTTAACTGAAATGTATGTGTAGTATGTGTTACGGTTAATGTGATTTTATGCTGAATGTATATGATTCTATATTGTATTTATTGTATATCAGCATCGAATCATTGCCTTTTAGTTATGCCGCTCTGAGTCCCCCTTTGGGGGTAGAGAAGAGCGGGGTAGAAATGATGGAAATAAATAATAAATATTTGCAAAGTTGCCATACAGTTTCCCTGTAGCTATGTCACCAGGGCTCCCCGTCAATTTTAGAATTCTTCTATTCTGTGTTGATCACAGAGTTCAAAATAAGCATCCAAAAATAAAGGTGTATTCACTGCTCCAAGTGGGATTTTACTAAATTATAATAACTCTCTCACAGTGCGGCAGTTCTCAGAACTGTTTGCTTCATTCTGGCACTTTTAATGCTGCTCAAAGGGAAAGGGTTTTTCTCCCTCTTCAAAATGCCTATGATTTACTTCCCACTGAGAGCCCTATGTTCAGGATGCACAGCAGTGTGCAAAAACAGCATGAAAAATTCCAGTCGGATCTATTTTTTAGTCGAATAACTTAGTTCTCATGCAGCAGGAGAACAGCTGTGTCAATAGGAAAGTGTTTGTAGGGCACTTCGCATTTAACTGGAGGGTTTCTTTTGTGCTCACACATATTATCGAGGCAATAAGAGACAGTGCTTTTGAGTTTTTCTGAACTATAGCTTCCAGAATCCGCCAGTTATCCAAACCACTGAATGCTTTAACTGTGGGATAGTTAACTCTTGTCTAGCAATAATCTCCCTTGTGCAAGCTTGAAAATACACAGCTAATATATGTGTGTATGTGAACAACTATAATTGCATTTTACAATTGTGATAAACTCCTGATGAATGGCTATTATGTCACATGAAATTATTGGTTAAGATATCCACTCAAATGGTATAGGACAATTAGCAGACATAACCAGAATCTCCCCAATGTCACGTGGCAGCTAAAAAAAGCCAATTGGAGTAGCGCTATAGATCCAGGAAAGTCATGCTAACCCTCTATTCTGCCTTGATCTGACCACACCTGGAATCACACTGTGTCCAGTTCTGGGCACCGCAATTGATGGGTGATGTTAACAAGCTGGAAAGTATCCAGAGGAGGGCGACTAAAACAATCAAGGATCTGGAGGACAAGCCCTATGAGGAGTGGCTGAAAGAGCTGGGCATGTTTAGCCTTCAGAAGAGAGGGCTGAGGGGAGACATGATGAGGGCCATGTATAAATATGTGAGGGGAAGTCAGATTTGTTTTCTGCTGCCCTGGGGACTGGGACATGGAACAATGGCTTCAAAAGACAGGAAAGGAGATTCTACCTGAACATTAGGAAGAATTTCCTGACTGTGAGAGCCATTCAGCAGTGGAACTCTCTGCCCCAGGAGTGTGGTGGAGGTTCCTTCTTTGGAGACTTTTAAACAGATACCGGATGGCCATCTGACAGGAGTGTTTTGAATGCGTTTTTCCTGCTTCTTAGCAGGGGGCTAGACTGGATGGCCCATGAGGTAGGTCTCTTTCAACTCTATGATTCTATGAAAATGATGTTGGCACAACTGCGGGAAAACCGGAACATACACCCACATGTGGTGGGATTGTGAAAAAGTACAGAGGTTCCATAAAATAATTAAGAAGGAAATAGAGGATTGGAACAAGATACATTTTTTCCTCCAGGTAATTAAAGGCGAAGGGGAATCTAAAGAATGGGAGGGATTAATAAATTACATGTTAGTTGTAATTAAAGCCCCAGTTGGTTTAGACTGGAAGGACCAAAAGAAATGGGACACAAAAACATGGTACAAATATTTAGCGGCCTACCTCCTCCAAGACTACATTACCGAAAGGAAGTTACTACAGAATGGGCCAAATCAGAAAGTCATGGGAGGCGAAATTGTAAGGCTTAATTTACAAAATAAAGGGGAAAGATAAATATAAGGAATTAAACAAGAATATCCTCATGATCAAACAATTTAATAAATACAGCAAAGTTTGTAAACTGTTCCCGGGGAGGAGAGGGAGGGAGAAAGAGGGGGAATAATGTAAACATGTGTTACCAATGGAAAAGGTTTTGAATGTTTGTATAATTTTGTGTAGCACTATTCACAATAATTTTGAAAATAAAAAAACAAACAAAAAACAAACAAAAAAGATGTCCACCCTTGTGAAACCAGGGACACTATTCTGAATGTCATTAAAGAAACCGCCTCGAGTCGCAGGAAGGCTGAGAGGGGCAGTATACAAATATAGTAAATCTATTATATAAATGGGTTCACGTCATGTGATGTATACCTCAAACAAAGAAACCATACAACGCAGAAACACAATACTTGCCAACAGAAATAGGCCTCAAGCAAGGTACGTTTGTAGCAAAGAAACTTTCCCCCCCAAAACCTAAAAGGCCCCCAAAACAACGAGTAAAAATTAAACTACATTTACCAGCATCCTCCGGGGCAGCCAAAGACTCACCCAGCTTCTACATTCTGAACAACATAATTGGCTGCCAATAAGGGCGGATTTGCATAACTGCTGCACTGGCCAGCCAACATGAAAATTCCAATCCATAATAAACTGCCAATCCCCAACACAAACACCCAAATCACTTCCAACCGAAAAATCACAGACCACGCCCAAAATTGACAGTAAGGCTTCATTAACTTGATTTCCCTAACTAGCCCTCACTTACTGGGAAGCTGTTTACGCTCTAAATTGACAGTAAGACTTCATTAACTTGATTTCCCTAACTAGCCCTCACTTACTGGGAAGCTGTTTACGCTCTGAATTGACAGTAAGTCTTCATTAACTTGATTCTCCCGATAGGCCTCAGCTCATTGACATTGTGTATGGCCTGAATTGACAGTAAGGCTTCATTAACTTGCTGTTCCTAACTAGGCCTCAGCTCATGGGACATTGTGTATGGCCTGAATTTACAGTAACCTACCTTGGCACACAGAGCCACAACCATGCATGATGGGACTTGAAGTACCACCATGGAAAATGGGATTTGTAGTACTTCAAAACCCATCATTCCCCACAGACCACTGTGGCCCAGAACCAAGACCAATAAAGACCCAACTTGGCACACCATGGCCCCCATGACCCACACTCCATCCAACTGCAGTTTAGAGGAGGGCACACCGTGGATGATTGGACTTTCTCGCATCTCCTAAAAAGGGCACAGCAACGCGTGCCAGGTACAACTAGTAAATAAATAAAATAAGTAAAGGATGCAGAAATTTGAGAATTCAGAGCAAAGTTTTACAACAAAATTTGAGGCATATTCAAAATTATCTTGCTCATTCCCCGGGGATTATAAAACCATTTGTTACGTCTGCTTTACAAAAATTTACAATAATAACAGACATAAATGTTGCTGGAGAGCAACTGCAGGTAGGTTGAAACATAGAGAGATGTTAATGCCTTTCTTAATTTCCTAGTGGGCAGAGTGGGTACATATGGGCCCAATTAATTTTTTTTTGTGACCAAAAAAGGAGGATGAATGGATGTTTCTGGGAGACCCTAGCTTCAAGGGTTTACATCTGTTGAACATTAAAAAATATTCATTCATAAAAACCAAATGTGACTTCTGGCTACACCGATTTTTTAAAAATCTATTTAGCTCTATTCTTGCCTCCAGAATAACCATAATTGGCCATTGTTGTCTTAAATGCCTTGATGCTTGGATACATTACTTCAGATGGCATGTCAGCCTTGCTTTGTACCCCTGCAGAAATATTAGAATAGGATGGATCAGAGACTTAGAAAAGGAGGAGGTGACTTCTTATGCTTGTGTCATCTTCTAATTTACTCATTTACAACAACAACAACAACAACAACAACAACAAAAGGTAAAGAATTTCCCTGACATGAAGTCTAGTCGTATCCAACTCTGGGGGGTGGTGCTCATCTCCATTTTAAGCCAAAGAGCGGCATTGTCTGTAGACACCTCCAAGATCATGTGGTCAGCATGACTGCATGGAGTGCCATTACTTTTCCGCAGAAGCAGTTCTTATTGACCTACTAACATTTTGCATGTTTTCAAACTGCTAGGTTGGCAGAAGCAGCAGCTAACAGTGGGAGCTCACTCCGGTCCCCAGATTTGAACTGCCAACCTTTAGGTCAGCAAGTTCAGCAGCTCAGCAGTTTAACATGCTGCACCACCAGGGGACCCTCAATAATAATAATATAATATATTTAGTGTATATATATTATATAATAATATGTTATAATAATATAGTAATATATTTATTTGTATTCCGCCCTATATCCCGGGGGGACTCAGGGCAGATTCCAGCATATACTGTACGTATATACAAGGCAAACATTCAATACCTCAAAACAATGAAACACACACACAGATAAGGGTAAAGGCTTCCCATTTCATCTCCAGCTCTGAGAAGTGGAGCTCATCTCTGGCTCTGGGGGTGGTGCTCATCTCAATTTCTAAGCCGAAGAGCCTGCATTGTCCATAGACACCTCCTTGTCATGACTGCATGGAGTGCCGTTCCTGCTGAGCTGGTATCTATTGTCTATTCACACTTGCATGTTTTCAAACTTCTAGGTTGGCAAGAGCTGGGACTAACAGCGGGAGCTCACCCCATCCCATGGATTTGAACCACCAACCTCCCAGTCAACAAGTTCAGTAGCTTAATGGTTTAACCCGTTGTGCCACCGCAATGGTGAAACCCATGAAAGGCAGACTTTCCCCAGAAGAGCAAAACATCAGCAGCATGATAATTGATTGGAGTAGAAAACACTGTCTAAAAATATCAACAATGCTAAGCAGTAGGTTGGCGGGTCAGGAAAATATGGGATAATTTGTTCCAAGGTAAGGGAAATGGAAAAGACCTTTATTGCCATGATTCGCCTTGTATTCTACACAAAATGTGTGCCTGTGGGTTCATTTAGTGTTGATCACTGATTCCATGGATGTCTCCTTTGATGGTGCAGAATAACCTACAACTCAGTGCTTTGGGAGAAAGGATAATTACACATTTAGAAGAGCATCGAAAACCCTGCATTGTGGTATACTCACCCTTCACTAATTTTTACAGGGATGCAATTATGCTAGGCCACCCCATTGAAGCCAATCTTTCTTAGTATTGATTCGACTGTCTTCTTTCTTCTTTGTTTGCAGTCATGGCAATGAATCAAATATCCCTGAAATGAATGTGCAATGACTTGCAATAGTCAATGATGTTTGTTGCCCTGTTGTGATTGTTTCCTAGCAAAATCTGTACTTTGAAGTGGAATGTGTCTTCCTTCGTAGCAATTGTGCTTTTGCTGGTAGGCTAAAACCTCCAACTGGTATGTTATCTAATGGGACCAAAATGAAAGTTGAAGAAAGGTTTGGGCCTTATTGGTTAGCTACTTTGGACAAATATTTCATTAGGTTTTTTTGCTTTAGAATTTACATTTATTTGGACCAAACTTGACATTTAGGCTTTAGCATCTGTAAGGATCTGACTTACAGCCAATTGTGTGATGGATCTGAATTCGAATTCGTGTCTTAAGTGTGAAGAGAATGTGAAGATTCGAACTCAGGCCTGTGACAGGCCAGAATATACTACCAATGCCGCTACAATATGTAAGGATTCTTTTAACTTTTACTCGCTGCCACCATTTAATTTACTGAGCTTGGCTACCCTCTAGGAAAGAGGTGTTTTCAAGGCTTGTGGGAGAAAGAATCACCAGAATAGATGTTTTATCAAACAACTATCAAGTTTATTTAAACAGTGTTTCGAGCTTGGAGGTTTCAAGAGTTCAAGAGCTTGGGTGGTTACAATCTACTCAGAGGTACTTTCTTAAGGTTACAAGATGCTAACTATGGAGGTACAGTCTAACACAAAGCTACTGCACTCCTAAAACTAATTACTCAGCAGTTTACACATACTCTGCTGGTCATTAACAGCCATTGCTTCCTTAGCAGTCTACACACTTCCACTACTACCCTTTCCCAGAGCAGAGTCAGACTTAGATTAAACCCAGAGTCTTTTAAACCACTCTGAAAGCTGGCCAAACAGACTTCCTAAATCTCTCACACATCCTTCTGCGTTTGCAGTTATCCACCAACTGAAAATATTTGAATCCAAGGATTCTAAAGCCATCTGCAGGCTCCACCCCAGTTTCCATGGTAACAGAGATTCTTGGAAGCTCTGCCAGGTAATTTTACTGTTAACCCCTTAGGGTTAGCAAAGTTCCACCCTTACAAAATACTTACATATACATAAATATAAACTACATTTACAACCTGCAATATATAAATATGACTTCACCACAGCATCCTAAACATTTCTGTGTGATCTGTGTGATTGGCAATGTTTTTGGAGTGGATGGGGTGGTTGCTTTCATTACATTTTGAATGAAACACAATATGGGGAAAAATTGAGGATTACAGATGTTACCAATTTAAATCATATACAAGTCCTAATTTGGTGAAAAGATGGGGTATAAATAAACATATTAGCCAATTTTCTACATTCAAAAGTGGCAGGCTCAAACCCAGAACCTCAATCAATGGCTGATTCAAAATGTGAGACTCCCTCCCTGAGCACACAGAAAACTGGGTGACTTGGAAAGCTCTGAACAGACTGCGCTCTGGCACCACAAGTTACAGAGCCAACATTACTAACTGTTTGGCTTGCTCCTGACACGCTAAATAAATAAATAAAAAAGTGAAAATGACTTAAATACAATTCCAGTCTTGATTTTGGGGACATTGGCTCTGAGGAGGTTTTGGGGATCTACAACCTGATAATACAAAATCCACAACACCAAAATCCTCAAGAAATGGCTTGGGCCGACTTACTGGGCTGAGCAGGTTGCAGCGCTAGGTGTCCTCGCCGCCATTTTGGCTCGGTAGGGGGCTTCTTCTCCCCAGAAGCCCCTTGAGTGATGGGAGATTTTCTCGCTGCCAGAGTCAGCTGGCCAATGGTGGGGCGGGCTCCGCCCTGGTCTGGCTTGGAGTTGGGGCCAGCCCTCTTCCCCCCCCCCCGGCATCCTACTTAAGGCTGCCCGAGGCCTAGCAGCAGGCACTGGGCCTGCATCAGCTTTTCCACCCACCCTCCCTGCATGCATTATTGCTCCACATTTGTTAGCTTATCTTGCTGTTTGGTGTTCATCTTGCTCTGTATTTTGTTAGCTGATCTTGCTGTTGTTGGGTGTTATCTTGTCGCAACTCTGTGTTGGGCCTGTAGCATGGCCCCTGGATCGGGGTGGTGTATCGCCCCTTGTTGGAAGGGGGGATAACACCCTGGCCCCTGGAGTGTCGAGCTTACGGGAACCGGTAGCGTGCCGATGGCACCCAGGGATGTAAGCATCTTCGGACAGCAGTGGGCTGTTCGACCCCTGATCCAGGACCCATGCATGGCTGCCAACCCTTGTTCCTGTTATCAATAAATGAGTTGTGGCCAATGTTACTCCAAATACTTGTTTTGGTGTCTTCTTGGTAATATGGGGGGAGGTGTATCACCATACACACGCAACTGTCTTTTGTCACTGAAAAACCTCAAGGGGACTAAATATAGACAGAGAAAAAGCCTTGGGGCAACATGTGACTTATAGGCCACATTGTGACCACCATGTTACATATATTTCTGCAAGACATGTGCATGCATACACATACCCATGCTGCCATATAGTACCAATAACAATTTTCACAGGGTTTTTGTTTTACAGAAGTTTGTTTTGTGCTCATAAAATTGTGAACTCTATTATTGGGTCAAGAGGTTGTGGAGTGCATGCCAGCCCCTGTTTACACAGGACAGCTTTACAATAATTTTTTGCCGACCCAGTGACTTTTAACTCCAAATTCCTGCATTTGGGATTCCAAGATCTTTATAACTGATCTAAAGACAGCTGAAAGTTATGGCAACTTAAACATTTAAAAGTAAAGTAAGGTATATCGTCAGCACAAGGACTTTACATTGCAATTATGAGTAATAATATAAAATGTTGTGGCTGTTATTAACCAAACTGTATGGGAATATTTTTTAAATTGGGGCCAGCTAGAATGTCACAATCACACAGCTTCTTGCAACTTACTAAACCTCTTCCTTACCCAGCTTGGTCAGGCTGACTGAGACGACTGTAGTCTTTAACATCATACAGGAAGATTATACATATTTGTACTGTCAAAGGCTTTCATAGCAGGAATCTCACAGGGGTTGCTGTGAGTTTTCGGACTGTACAAACATGTTCCAGTAGCATTCTCTCCAAACATTTCACCCAGGTCCGAATTAACACCTTTTTGTGCCCTAGGGCACACTTTGGAATTACGCCCCCTTTAAGCCTCAGGCGAAAAAGAACAGATTGGCAAGGCTGAAGGCTGCGCTCTATGAAAGAGCTCTGATTCCTTCTCAACCCCTGTTGCTCCTGCAGAGCCTGCCTGCCTCCCCAGCGGGGAGCGCAATGTCGGGGCTGTCAATGGGAGAGGATTTGCCCAAGAAGCGACTGAAGAAGCCCAAGATGGCGGCCAGAAAACATGTCAAACAAGGGGCTTCTTCAACTCACCCTCAGACAAAAAAGGTGCGAAAGCCAAAGCCCCCTTCATTGCCAGAAGTTGTTCCATCCTTGCCTTCAGTGAAGCCTAGGGCGCAGCTCCTCCTGCCAGAGGCAGAGGGAGTAGCTTTGCTCCTGTCCATCATGGAGGTTGAAGGGGCAGGGCCTGTGGGTCTGCCCACTCTGATACCAGAGCAAGCGGGAGCTTTGGAGGCGCCTGGATTCGGATTCGGAGGCGCCGCAAAGGAGGCCATGTCCGGAAGGGAGGGAGCGAATGGCATGTGGGCCTGGAGGGAGACACAGAATGCTGCCTCTTAGCGTGCTGGTCTCTGCCCCTGGATGGGGGGCATGGCTTCGTGCACCGGCTCCCTGCCGAATCCGAGGAGTGCAGCGGCAAGGAATATGGTCCCAATGGAGGGTGAGGACCCGGAGTGACATCTGGAGCATCTTGATGAGGTGAATCCTGGATAGCGCCCTCGAATCTGGGCGCCTCCAAAGCTCCCTCTTGCTCTGGTATCGGAGTGGGCGGACCCACAGGCCCTGCCCCTTCGCCCTCCGTGACGGACAGGAGCGAAGCTACTCCTTCCCTCCGCAAAGGAGGCCATGTCCGGAAGGGAAGGAGAAGAGGGCCAGGTCCTTGGAATTGGACCCGGAGACAGAGCCAGGCACCGGGCCATACAACCAACACAGGATCTCAGGAGCGAATTTGGCAAAACATGGGCGCTCCGAGGCCATGGGAGCTGAAGGGGCCGGGAGTTTGACTCTCATGAAGATAGTGAGCCAGGTGCTGGGAGGCCATGGCCTAAGCTTTGATAGGAGACGGGCCTGGTTTCACCAGTCTGAGGCTAATGACACCGCAGTTCTGAGCGCCAGTGAGTCAAGTGGAGTGTATATAGACTACCGTGGCCTCCAGGGCGGGAGAAATAACTCTTGTCTGTTTTTAAGTGTAAATGGATCTGTGTGAACGGATTTCAGTAGCCATGAAGTTTGCAAATTCATTAAGGGTATCTGCATAGAGGTTGCCTAGAGAGGCATCCTCTAGACCAGTGCCGGCTCGTGCCTTGCCAAGAAGTTTTCTTGGACCCTGTTTGAATCCTGCTTTGTTTCTTGTACCTCATAACTAATTTTGCTACTGTTATGAGCCCTGTTCCGGATATGATGGATTTGTTTTCACTGGAAGACTTTGCCAAATAGCCTTTGCCCAAATTTGACATTATATTGCTAAGCCTTTGCTTTTGGACTATTCTACGCACTCCTATTTTTGGATTGAACTTTCCTACAATTCTTAATGCATTCTGAACTACAATTTCATCTGTTCTTTATTACTCAATAAATAATTAGCTGATTACCGTCTTGAGTTCTGGAGTTGTGTGATTCCAGAGGCACGGACTCAAACAATGATGGATCGTGACAGTTTGTCAACCTTACCCAAATGTGAATATGTTTGGGGAAAGCGACCCTTGACATTTTGGAGTTATCATTGCTGGGATTTATAGTTCACCTACAATCAAACACCATTCTGAACTCCACCAATGATAGAAATGGGCCAAACTTCCCACATAGAACTCCCATGACCAACAGAAAATACTGTGTCTTCTAATGGTCTTGGTGACTCCCCTGACACCCCCTCATGACCCCCCCCCCCGGGTTCCCAACCCTCAGGTTGAGAAACGTTGCTCTAGCCTAACACCTCCCAAACAGAGGTATATATACACTTCACATGCCTCACTGCCTACAGAACCTCTGAAGGTGCCAGCCACAGATGCAGATGAAATGTTAGGAGAAAATGCTACTAGAGCATGGACGTACAGCCTGAAAAACTCAAATCAACCTATATTTGTACTTTTGTGTTTTTCCCTACGTCAAATGATGTTCTGTAATATCTAGCCTAGTGAAGACTTTGAGTCCCCTGCCCCTAATTTTTAGAGTAATTTTAGTTGCAAAGCATGTTGGAAATAGCAACCTTCTCAAGCCTCCACTAGTTACATGCTGTGTATATAATCCAGATTGCTTACTGTATTGAATATGTGTGTATTGGTATGCAATTTTGCCGTAACTCTTTGTTGTGGGAGGTGCTACAGACCATGTGATCAGAACTAGGCTTGTTCAGGACTCAGACTGCATTTTAGAAACAGTATGCATTAGATGCCAGCAGGAAATGTATGCTTAGAGACTTCAGTAGGAACAGATGTATGATTTCAGACTCGCAGTCTATACAGACTCCATTGGACTATGGATTGCTGAAGAATGATGCCCTGTGTTGCCTACACACAGAAACTACTTAAAATCTATTTGTCACTGGATTGATAAGTAAAGTATCAGTATGTGGAATACATGAAGTTTGTGAGTAAACGAACTATGTTACTTTTAAAGAAGTCTGCTTATTTTTGTCTCTTGAGAGCATGATTTAAAGGCAAATATATTTTAAAGGAGAGTAGATGTTTTGGGGCAACTAAAAAGAACACTTCTGAAACTGTGCTGAATATGTGTGTGTGTGTGTGTTTGGGCATTGGCATATCTTTGTCCCTAGCAATTTGGGGACATATCTAGGTACTAGGCTGGTTTGATAAATAAAAAAAAGGTTCAAAACCTGTTACGGATGTAGGGGGAGCTGGTGGTTCGGATCTAAAGTAGATTCAGATTTTCACAGAAAAAAAGTTCAAAACTTTTCAAATCTTCCAAGGCTTCAGAATCCTTTGTTAATGGTTTCAAAGTGTTATTTCCTGTTTCATTGGGTGGTCTATAGTTTGAAAATAGTTGTTTTACTCCAGCAAGGGGGGGGGGAGCAAAGGGAAGAAATCCATCCACTCTGGTTAAAACCGCTTCTCTCGCTTAAGACTGAAGTAGGAGGAAAAGGAAAGGAATCCACCCACACTGGTTTAAACTGATGCGGGAGGGAAAGGAAAGGAATTCATCCACACTGGTTTAAACTGATATGGATCCATCCCATCCACACTGGTTAAAACCACTTCTCTCACTGACGTGGGAGGGAAAGGAAAGAAAGGGAATCCATCCACACTGGTTTAGAAGGCTTCTCTGGCTTGAACCGAGGCCAGGGAACAGAAGCAGGGGGAAAGCTGAATCATTTCCGACTCACTTACTGATTCATAAGAGAAATGGCGGAAAAAGCTTCGGAAGGGCAAAGGAATTTCCAGTTTCCTTAAAAACTTTGAAATTGCTTCAAAAAGGAATTTTTTTCAAATTTATTCCGAATTATGAAAATTCTGAATGAACCTAACCATGCCTACTAGGTACATCAGTTTAACAGCTGAGAGATCTAATTGCCTTGCATGAATGCCATTTTCCCAAAAGGTTATGGCATCATTGTCAAAAAGGTTATGACTTCTAACAAGGTCATGCCTTTCCAAAGATCATAAAATCTCCAAAAGTTTGTGTAGATCTCAGTTTTCAAAATAAATGAAGTATTAGTTGTGTGGATACCTTACTTCTAGATTTGGGCACCCCCTGGCACAAATGGCCATATATAATTCAATGAATGAATGAATGAATGCAGAATAAACATTACTGAAACAGTGGTGAAAGGAATGAGATTTCAGTGTATCTGAAAAGAAAGAGTAGAATTTACAGGGACATTACATAATAATTCTTAGGGGTTTGTACAAAGCACTAGTCTTTCTGAAAAACTTCTTAACAAAATCTCTCTTTACTACGTTGGTATACAAATAGTTACCAGCTCTCAGGGCACTACCACGAGTGCCCTGTTTTCATGGGTCACCTCCGGGCAGGGCTTCACATTCTCCAATTTTGTGAGGTCAGCTCCGGGCAAGAGACAAGGTTGCATGCAAACCCTGGGTCAGGCAGGGAGCCTTCTAGCTGATTGTAGAGTAATTTGCAAATGTTAATTGATTGCAATTGTGTTGCAATTTTGCAAAGAAACTTCCTTTCCAACTAGGAGAGATACAGTCTGTCTGTCTCTCTGCATGTGTATTTAAATGGCAAGCTGTGAGAAATTGTGGTTGCTGCTTAGTGCATAAACTTAATGGCATCACCAGGAGCCATCCATAGCTCTTATGTTTTGGTTCTCTTATGATATGGGATGATCTTGACCTTGCAACCCTATGTGGAAAGGGAATTCTTCATATGTTCACATACCAGGGCTTAATTCCTAAGGAAACTTCCAAGACTCAAATGTTTTAAGCTGCCTAAACTGCATGCCCTAGAAAACGTGCTACTTAACATTGTCAAATATTTAGGTCTCTCGCTATTTCTGGTGGAAGGGGATTATGGGTAAAAAGGTCTGACCTTCAAATATTTTTAGAGCAGAGATGCACACATCCTGGGGGCATAGAGCCACTTTCTCTTCTGGGACCCACCACAGACACATCATTTCTCCAAAACAAATCTGACCACACAGGGAAACTGATGAAGAATCACAACTTACAAATGATCTACAGGCCCACTAAGAAAACCCAACAAATGCTACATTCAGCAAAAGGCCTCTGCAGGAGTCTACCGTATACCATGCAACTGTGGACAAATCTACAGAGGGACCAGAAAATGCAGCAATGCCCAAACACAAATCAAGGAACATGAAAGGCGCTGCAGACTCATTCAACCAAAGAAGTCAGCCATAGTAGAGCACATGATGAACCAATCTGGACACAGCATATTATTTGAGAACACAGAAGTGCTGGACCACTCTAACAACCAACATGTCAGGCTATACAGAGAAGCCACTGAAATCCACAAGCATGTGGAGAATTCCAACAAAAAAGAGCAAACCATGAAAATGAACAAAATCTAGCTACCTGTATTTCTAAAAACCTCTAAAATTGGGACAGTAAATAAAGAGGAATGTTCAAAAACAGGGGAATTCCTGGCATGAAACAACCAGGGCCATCTAACACTTCCCAACAAAGGATTCCACCATGCAGAAATCAGCCATTCTTTGAAGCTGCAAGACCATTCAATGCTAATCAAGGTGATCAATTGTAACATTCCCACTTGTCTCAAGCAGACAAGAGTTCTTCCTCCCACCCTGGCACCCTACTTGTCTAGTTTCCAACAGACCTCACAACCTCTGGGGATGCCTGCCATAAATTTGTGTGAAATGTCTGGAGAGAATGCTTCTGGAACATGGCCATACAGCCTGGAAAACTCACAGCAATCCAGTGATTCCAGCCATGGAAGCCTTTGACAACAAATCTGGAAGTAGTTATCAATCCCACTTCTGGTACTGTAAAAACCATAAGTGGGTACTGCAAAGACAAGAAGTGTGTGGTTTTTTGTGTGAAGAGGTTGCTATATCCTAGAATACACCTATTGTTTCTGAAGGTTTTCAAAAGCAGCAAAGGTTTTTGTCCCCCAAATTTCAGTGTCCAAACCCATTGCAGTCTTGAAAATGTTTATACTACAACAGAAAATCCAGCCACAAATACACCCCATCACAAAGTCCCACAGCATCCCTGGAAAAAAAACAAAAAAAAGGCAAATTCTGAGCAAAATGGCATCCAAAACTGATATTGCACCTCTTTCAACATGCCAAAATATGATGGTGCATCCTGTTAGGAAGGCATGGGAGTGGCCCCCAGCCCCTCTAAACATGTCCATTTGACCTTGTGACAACAGACAAAATCTTTGTCCATATTCTATGGCTTCCTGAGCACTACAGCCCCAACAATAAGGTTTAACCTGTCAAGTCACTGTAAAGTTCAATGTAAGTCTAGCACAGGCTCATGGTCACACAGCGAATGATATAACAACCACATCTCTGTGTAGGCTTGACAGCATCCTCAGCTGATGGGCACTGTCTGTGTAATGTGCATTAATCATTCTGAGCTACTGTTCCGGTGGATGCAAAGTCTCTCCATCTAGTCTCAGAGAAGGCCTTTGACAATTATTTCTCTTATTCCCCAGTCGCTTTCAATGAGAGACAAAGCACCCAACACAAACAGGTTCAAATATGTAGTTTTACACCTAAAATGGGAGTATGAGATGCACATACGTTTGTTATTTTATAATCCTGTATATTTTGAGTATACGTATTTGTCAGTTTGCTATATTATATTAGTTTTTGTATTTTATTTGGATAGTTTGTATGGTATAGTATTATCATTCCTTCTCTTCTGTATATATTTGTTTTTTTGTTGGGTTATTTGCAAAACTATATAAATACACGATGATAGCAATGATAGTGATAATGGTGAGAATAATGGTGATATATTGCTCTTATAGTGTGAACACAAGGTAAGTCCAATGCATATTGGCTCAGTATGTGTGAACAGTTCCCCTCCCCCACACACACACACACAAATCCTGGAATTGGACAGACAGTTGGAACTATGTTATAATACAAAGAAAGATCTACAAAATTGGTAGTACAGCATTAAATATTAGATATATTAACACCAGAATGGAAAGCTGCATCTGCACATAACAACACAGGCAGGCCCCAAGTTATGAACAAGTGGTTCTTTCTTAAATTGCATTTGTATGTAAACCGTAACAGGCAATTTTTTGAGTGTAACTCCAGACAAAAATATATAAGTTTTAGCTTTGGATAGCATAGGGAAGGGTTAACACTTCTGAGGAGTTTGTTTTGCTGTCTGTGCCCCTGCCCAGAAGATTTCACCTCACTTTCTGTCCCTGATTATTGAATTTTGACAAATTTGGCTTGTTGTGGAAACAAGGATTGGTGACATAGCTTCAATGGAGACACCTTTTCTCCGTGATAACTCTTCCAGGAGTAAATTTCCCTTCAGAGGAGTAGATTTATTTCACTTCCTGTTGGCTCACCCCTGTTCTTCACTATAAGGCGTAAGTCGAATGTTTGTAACTTGGGAACTGCTTGTACTGTAAAAGCTCAAGGATATTTATTGAATATAATAACTAGTATCAGAGTTAAAGATGTATATTAAGGTGATAATGGATACATAATAATTTCTACTAAGTTATCCAAGGAATACTGTTTAGCTGATATTGCACCACCTGATATCTGATGGGAAGTAGTAGCCCATCCCCTGTTCAGTTATTAGCCAGCATGCCAACGCCATGAATCAAGAAATAGTTTTCTAAGATCTACAGAGATACTTGCAGGAAAACCTCAGCAAGCGAGAGTCCAAAAGTGGCAGGCTAAAACCCGAAACCTCAAGCCATGGCTGATACCAAATGAGAGACACCCTCCTGGGCACACAGAAGACTGGGTGACTTGCAAGGCACTGAACAGACTGTGATCTGGCACCACAAAGTTGAGTCCGTGACATGCGAGTGTCAAGAAGAGCAAACCACAGACCACCTATTACAATGCAGTCTGAGCCCTGCCACATGAACAATGGAGGACCTTCTTATAGCAACATCAGAAGCATTCCAAGTGGTCAGCTACTGGTCAAAGGGCATTTAGTATAATGCCAAGCTTTTTAAACTTTGTGTTTTTTAAATACATTACAAATGCACCCTCGGTTTGCTTCTGATATGATAAATAAATCTATCCTCTGAGGGTGCCTGCCATAGATGCAGGTGAAACGTCAGGAGAGAATACTTCTAGACCAGGGGTGCTCAGAATGGTGATCGGGATCACCAGGGTGATCTTCGGGCCTCATCCTGGTGATCTTCAGCCCCCTGACCAGGTTTTTTGCTGTTGGTCCTCTTCACGCGCCCCTGCACGCTGCAAAGAAGTCCTCCATCAATGCTCCTCCCCGCTCCCTGCTCGCGTGCCGCCTCCAAAAGCTCCAGCGTCCAAGAGGCAGAATGGGCCCCCTCTTTTGGATTCCTCCTCCTCCTCCCTCCATCCTTCTCCAGCCACTCAGAGTCATAGGAGACCAAAGGGGGCGGGCCTGGATGACGCGATACATGGCTGGCCCTGCGCACAAGCGCAGAAGCGCCCATTCTGCCTCTCGGACTTCTCGTGAGCTCTTGGAGGCGGCACGCATGCTGGCGGCGTGGAAATAGGAGCAACGACGGAGGAGGAGAAGAAGGACGCTTTGGGGTCATTCCCTTACCGCATCTCAAAGGTCGGTCTTTTTACTTTGGGGTGGGTGCTTGATTGTTCTGTGGTATGTCTCTTTGTTTATTTTTAATGTTTAAAAATGGCCTTTTAGCTCCAAAGCCTCTCTGCTCGCTTTGTTCCTTGAGAAATATATGTTGGGGAATATGGAAATGTGGGAGAAATTGGGTGGTTGGATGTATTTTTGCACGCCCCTTTGTTTACTTTGCTGAGTATTAAATGGCCGTGCAGTTCAACAGCCTCTCTTCTTACTTTCTGACTGATAATATGTGTGGGAATATGGCAGTGTGGGAGAAATGGGGTGGTTGGATGTATTTTTGCATGCACCTTTGTTTACCTTGCTGAGTATTAAATGGCTGTGCAGTTCAACAGCCTCTCTTCTTACTTTCTGACTGATAATATGTGTGGGAATATGGCAGTGTGGGAGAAATGGGGTGGTTGGATGTATTTTTGCATGCACCTTTGTTTACCTTGCTGAGTATTAAATGGCTGTGCAGTTCAACAGCCTCTCTTCTTACTTTCTGACTGATAATATGTGTGGGAATATGGCAGTGTGGGAGAAATGGGGTGGTTGGATGTATTTTTATGCTTTGTTTTATATTGTTGTTATTAAATTGAAATGTTGATGTTTTATAATTTCATTTTATGTAAACTGCCCCGAGCCTGCTGGAAGGAGCGTTACATAAAAATGAATAATAAATATAAATAAATAAATAAGAAAATAGTTATACGTTTTACATTTCTGGGTAGGTGATCTTTGGGACTTGGTTTTTTAATCAGTAGCTCCCATACTGAAAAAGTGTGAGCACCCCTGTTCTAGACCATGGCCATACAGCCCAAAAAACCTACATCAACCCTATATTTATGCTGTTAATAGCAAGAATTTTTTTTAAAATTTTAATCTTTATTCACATAAAAAACAACAGTTACAAACGTAAGACATGACGGTTGGGGGGGGGAGGGGGATAGGTAGGGGTATATACAAGGGTGAATAAAAACAAAATAACAGACGGATTAAAACATGGAAACGTTGACTTCACATCTCAGGAGAAACAAATAAGTCCGTATTTGGGTTTTCGAGTCTTTATCCCCAAAAGTGAGGATTTATAAATTCAGTCCTTTTAAATCAATATTCTTTGTTTTTTTAATATATTCAATGAAGGGTTGCCATGTTTGGTAGAATCTTTTTGAGGAGCTGTCCCTGAGTAGGAGCGTAAGTTTATCCATCTGAGCCACTTCCAGGACTTTGTTGAGCCATTCTTCTTCCTTTGGGATTTCTGGAGTCCTCCAATATCTGGCTAGCGTTATTCTCGCCGCCGCTGTCAAATATGTTAGTAATTTTTCGGAATCTTTATTCATGTTTTGCCCTGAAATATTTAACAAGTATAATTCCGGTCCCCCCCCCCCCCCCGGCAAATTCAATATTTTAGCGATATTTTTATGGATCATATTCCAAAAATTGCCAACAACTTTACAGGTCCAGATTTGGTGATAGAATGTCCCCTTTTCTATATTGCACTTCCAACATCTATTGTTCCCACTCTTATTTATCTTTTCTAGTTGGGTGGGGGTTATGTACCATCTATAAATTGTTTTATAGGTGTTCTCTTTTATACTGTAGGCATAGGTATATTTTTGTTTAATTTCCCATATTCTATCCCATTCCTCCCGAGGGATTGGGTACCCAAAATTGGTTTCCCATTTTTTCTTATAATCATTTTCCGGTTTCTTTTCTTTCTCACCATCCATCAGAAAATTATAAAGTGCCCTTAACGTTTTCTTTTCTGTGTGTAGCCAACATTTTTCTCCTCTAGGTACTTCCCACTCCCATCCTATACTTCCATCAAATTTGGTCTTTTTTTCTAGTTGGTTGTATTGGAACCAGTTTAGCCTAAGTGGCTGTAGTTCCTCTTGGCTTTTTACTACTATATTTGCTCCTTTTTTTAGTAGGTCTTTATACCTTGGCCATATTTCCTTATCCATCCTCTTTATCTGCAGAGCCTCAATGGGCGATACCCACAGCGGGGTTTTGGAATAGAAGAGCTTTTTTGTTTTATTCCAAACTCTTAATAGAGTTGACCTTATCACATGATTATTAAAATTTTTATCCTGTTTGATTTTGTTATCCATTAGATAGCTATGCCAGCCAAATTTTTTGCCTGCTCCCTCTAGATTGAGGAGTTCTTTATTCTCCAATTTTGCCCATTCCTTTAAACTGTCCAAGCAATTTGCCTCGTAATATTTTGTTAAGTTAGGAACCCCAAGGCCTCCCTTACATGTTCTTTCTTGTACATAGGCACTTTTTATCCTTGCCTTGCGACCCTGCCAAATAAATTTGGCCAATTCCGCTTGCCATTTCTTTAAGATCAGGTCATTTTTTAATATCGGAAGCATTTGAAATAAGAAATTTATTTTAGGGAAGGTCATCATCTTTAACGTTGAGATCCTTCCCAATAGGGAAAGATTTAAGTTTTTCCACTTATTAAGATCACTTCTTACCTCCTTCCAAGTGTTTTCATAATTATTTTTAACTAGTTGACAGTTGTTTGCTGTCATATATATCCCTAGATACTTCATTTTTTTCACCACTTCCATCCCTGAAATCTTTTCAATATCTTTTATTTCTTCTTTCTTAATGTTTTTTGTAAGTATTTTAGATTTATTCCTATTCAGTTTAAAGCCCGAGATTTCCCCAAATTCTTCCAGTTTCTGCAGCCACGGGTTTAGATTTTCCACGGGATCTACTATGACGCAAACCAGATCATCCGCGAAGGCGAAGATCTTATAAGATTCCCTCCCTACTTCCAACCCTTTGATATTCTTATCTGTTATTATATTTTTAATAGAATTTCCAAAATAAAGTTAAATATTAAGGGCGATAGGGGGCAGCCCTGTCTAGTTCCTCTCTGTATCTCTATGCCTTCAGATTTCTGTCCATTAACAACAATTGAAGCCTTTTGCGTTTTATATATGGCCATTATAGCTGTGGTGAATTGGAAGCCCATATCGAGCTCTCTCAATAAGATCTCAATTGTTTCCCAGCTAACCTGGTCAAAGGCTTTTTCTGCGTCAATGAATGCCAAGGCTGCTTTTTTCCCAATGTTTTTGTCCAAATACTCAATGATGTTCACTATATTTCTGATATTTTTTTCATTTGCCTTCTGGGGAGGAAGCCTGTTTGGTTTTGGCAAATCCATTTATTTAGGAATCTTTTAAATCTACCCGCTAGAATGTTAGAGAAGATTTTATAATCTTGATTTAGCAGGGATATGGGCCTGTAGTTCTCAATAAGTTCTTGGTCCTTCCCTTCTTTTGGAAAAATTATTATATTAGCCGTTTTCCAACTATCCGGCATATTTCCAGTAGTAAGTATATTATTCATAACTTTCCTTAAGTAGGGGGTAATTTCTTCTTTCATTTTTTTGTAGTAGAGGTCCGTCAGGCCGTCCGGCCCCGGGGCCTTCCCCGGTTTTAGTTGGCCTATTGCTTTATCAATTTCTTTTTCTGTTATTAGGCCATTTAGAAGTTCTCTATCTTCTTCGGATATTTTCTCTCGGATTTGGCTGCTCACATATTTCTGGATATTCTCCTTATTTATTTCTGGTCTTGTATAATTCTTGATAGAACTTTCTAAATTCTTCTCTAATTTCTTTAATAGCAAGAATTTGTTGTTATGTCTGTGTTGGACCATTCTTTAGTGTAAAAGAATTTGACAGGATGAACGCCTTTCATTAAATTTTGACTGAAGCTCACATTTCTACTGATGGGACATTTATTTATCAAAATATCTTACATTTAGCTTTCCCAGTTACGCTTGCTCTGTTTAAATGGTTCTCTTGTATAATATAATATAATATGTATTGATACATCCACTGAGAAAGTATAACTGGTGTGTGGCTATGTCTCCATAGCTACATTTCTCTGCGGCTATGTCTCCACAGCTACATTTCTAAAAACCCTCCAGTTTAAGCAATGCAAGATGGTAGGTACATATTAAATACCAAAATGAGGCACCACCGCTCCAAATGCCTGGAGCTATCTAAATATTTTATCTCATGAATAGCTGTAGGAATCTATTGGTTGATGTTGGGGTCTGAGTGTGTGTGTGTGTGTGTGTGTGCGCAAGAGGGGGGCATTAATAGTTGTCATGGCATTCCCCATTGCCATAGCAATTGTAAACAAATCAGTTATGTGATTGAAGCTTCTGTTTGGTAAGAGAATTGCCCACGGGCAATTCCTGTCATTAGTTAAGAGCAAAGGAATTTTTTAAAAAGAAGCATGCTTTCCCTTCCAAAAGGGACACATAAAAGAGTGCTTTTCAGAAGGCTTTTCACACTGTCGGGGCTGCTGGATGCCAACCAAGTGCAATGGAAGCACTTACTTCCCATGAAGTATATATAAAAATCTCGACTGTTTAAAATCCATGCCACAAGGTAGTCTACAACCCATGCCACAAGCCTGTGTTCTCTGTCCTCCTTTTCTTCTTCTTGCTATTTTTTTCATGGACATATCCAAAATCATACTCTGTACTTGAAAGTGTTTGAGAAGACGTAACAACCACACAATAGGAGGAAATATGAGCTCTTCACCACAACTATTTTCACACAGTAACTGAACACATTAGAATCATAGACTCATTGAGTTGGAAAAGACATCACGGGCCATCTAGTCCAACCCCCTGCCAAGGAGCAGGAAAATCGCATTCAAAGCACCCCTGACAGATGGCCATCCAGCCTCTGTTTAAAAGCTTCCAGAGAAGGAGTTTCCACCACACTCCGGGGCAGAGAGTTCCACTGCTGGTGTGGAAATACAGCCCCTCCCACCTAATGCCCACATGCATTTGAAACAGAACAAAGGAATGCAGGTAGGGACAAACCAGGTACATAATGTAATACCAAACATGCCCAGTAGGGGCCAGAACAGCTGGACAGCTCTCACAGTCAGAAAATTCTTCCCAATGTTCAGATGGAATCTCCTTTCTTGTAGTTTGAAGCCATTATTCTGTGTCCTAGTCTCCAGGGCAGCAGAAAACAAGCTTGCTCCCTCCACCCTATGAATTCCCCTCACATATTTATAAATGGCCATCATGTCTCCTCTCAGCCTTCTCTTCTGCAGGCTAAACATTCCCAATTCTTTAAGCTGCTCCTCATAGGGCTTGTTTTCCAGGCCCCTTGATCGTTTTATTTATTATTTATTTATTAATTAAATTTATTTATACCTCGCACCCATCTCCCCAAGGGGGCTCGGGGTGGCCTACATGAGGCCAAGCCCAATAACACATAATAACAAAACAATACCAATTATAAAAAAACAATATAAGCAATAAAACTCAAACACATGCAATAACAGACAATTTAAAACCATTTTAGTCGCCCTCCTCTGGACACAATCCAACTTGTCAACAAGTTGCCATGCCCAGAATTGGACACAGTATTCCAGGTGACTAAGAATAGAGGGATAGCATGACTTCCCTGGATCTAAACACCATACTCCTATTTATGTCAAAATCCCATTGGCTTTTTTTTGCCACTGCATGACATTGCTGACTTGTGTTTAAGGCAGCTCCATATGGATCAGAGACAGGGTAAAAACACAATTTCATTGTGACTATGAAGCACCTTTCTTCCCATTTTTGCTTTAAGCCTCCCTTCTTCCCTTCCTTTTTTCATCCCTCCATCCATCTATTGATTCATAAGTTACTTGAAGGCACATATCCATGCATACAGGGAATAAGATAGGACATCCCAAAGATTTCAGTTGCATAAGCACATAATGATATGCAAAGTTATTTACTGGGAATAAAATAAATGCAAATCCAGAGGAGTTGTTAAGTTATCTCAAAAAGATCCCAGAAAATTTATTTATTTATTTATTTACAATATTTCTACCCCGCCTTTCTCAGCCTGAAGGCAACTCAAAATAGTCATGAATGAGACCAGCAGTAGTATTATAATTGGAAAAGTAAGGATGTGAAGACTATATTAAA
Source organism: Anolis apletophallus (assembly GCA_030556195.1). NCBI lineage: Eukaryota > Metazoa > Chordata > Lepidosauria > Squamata > Anolidae > Anolis > Anolis apletophallus. The sequence goes on along the minus strand of JARBWK010000006.1, from coordinate 27,489,970 downwards.
ATTAGTCATTAAAGAAGTTACCGATCTCCATGAGACAATAAGCATTTTAGTTTTTTTGGTCAGGATTTCTTCAATTTTTGCAAGAAACATCTGTGCAAAATTTGGTTTCTTTTCCCTGTGTGAAGCAAAGTGTGCTCAGACATGATAAGCACAGAATAGATGAAAAAGGTTTAAATAAGTCTAATTCTTACACCTTTTAGGAAACTTCCTTTTTGCAAATGCACAAAGTCCCCATCTTGCTAGGTTTCAAGCAAAGAGGAGAAAATGAAGGTTTTCACTCTTCCATATGGAACACGACAAGGAACGAACGGTATAAAGAAACATATACTGTATAACATGGCTAAATCTTTTGCAAATATCTTTGGCAAACAATCAACTTTCTCCTCACTTCCCAATGTGGTTTGCCTGTGCGTGTCATAACATACCTCTGGTAACATGGCAATGTGTTCACCACATCATGCTTCTTTTGTTTTTCACTCGTCGTTTTGTTCGTTTCTCATTTATTTCAGTTTTATTGGCTGTGTGCCTACACTGCATCTTGATCCGCCTCAAGGGAGATCCGTAGTAAGCCCTTTCACAAGGTAGTTATTGCCAATGAGATTGCAAACTCCTGGATTTTCTGAAGCCTGGCCAAATATCACTTTCCTAGTCTAACTACAAAGGTTAGCAAAAAATAGTGAGTCTATAAAGAATCAAACAATTATATATATATTTCTAATAGAAAAGACTGAAAGTGCATACAATACCACATCGATATAATGTTCTGTTGTTCATTAGCTGAGTATAATCACATAAGGAAGTCCTCCGAAATTGGAATAAACAGTTCCATAAGGTTCTGGTATAACAGTCCCAAAGATCCAATTTAAAGTCTAGGAGGAATAGTCCAAAAAGCGCTATTGGGTCCACAACAATGAAGATTAAATAACCAATATATAGGATCTCATGAACAGCAGACAAATTAGGAGCTTTTAAATCTAGGCTCCTGGAAAAATCCGGAATAACAGGTCGCCAACGGAGTGGGTATCCACATACATCTGGGCCACTGTGATTCGTTTAGCTTCTTACAAAGCTTTATCAAGGCTTTAATCCCAATATAATCTTGTCCTTTTCTGTAAAAGTTATATACAAACACATAACTTATCCATTGAACAATATATAATATTTTACAACAACATTCTAATAAGAGTACATACCATGATTGATAAATCCTTGAGCATAACCTCATCGTATGGAGATGAGGTAACCTAAAAGGTACTGAATGAAGTATAGTAAGCCTGTTTTATAATCTTCCCAGCTGTTAGGTTAAATTAACAAAGAATGCAGGCCAACTGCTTCATTTAACCCATGAGGTAATTCAGAATTTAATAGGATTATCCATTTTATTTCTAATTTATGGAGCACCTGTGTTATGTCAGTGTGGGGCTGTGTGCTTGCTTTTTCAAGGGCTAGAATTTTTAAAGAGCTCGCTGGATGTTTCAGAGATTTACAATGCTGGTAGAAAGGTATCTCCTCACTTCCAGCATTGATTTTGCTACGATGTTCAATAAAACCTTGTTTTAATTGTCTCAACGTCATCCCGACATAAACCTTCGGACAATTGCATAAAGTAGTGTACGTGAGTCTGGAGGAGGCACAGGTTGCAAATGTTTATGTCCAAAAGGTGCGATCTCTCGATGGGCTATAGATATATCTATCAGTATCCATATTGATGTTTGGGCAAACCGAACAATGACCACACGGTCTGCTTCCCAGCAAGAAGCTGCTCTTAGTTCTAGGCCACCATCTGTATTAAACATGCTGGCAGCTCTAGCAAATGTGTTGTCAAAGTCTTTCATGACTGGATTCACTGGCTTGCTGTGAGTTTTCCAGGCTGTATGGCCATGTTCCAGAAGCATTCTCTCCTGACATTTTGCCCACATCTATGGCAGGCATCCTCAGAAGTTGTGAGGTCAGTTGGAACATCCAGGGTAGGAGAAACAACTCTTGTCTGCTAGAAGCAAGTGTGAATGATGCAATTGGCCACCTTGATTAGCATTTAATGGTCATGTAGCTTCAAAGGTCTGGATGGTTGCTGCCTGGGAGTCCTTTGTTGGGAAGTGTTAGTTGACCCTGATTTATTATTGAGTGTTGCTCTTTATTTGTTGTCCTGATTTTAGATGTTTTTTTAAAAATACTGGTAGTCAGATTTTGTTCATTTTCATGTTTTCCTCCTTTTTGTTGAAATTGCCCGCACGCTTGTGGATTTCAATGTTTTGTGCAGACCAATTCAACCTGAGAAGTCAGCCATGGCAGAGCACCTAATGAACCAACCTGGACACAGCATATTATTTGAGAACACAAAAGTGCTGGACCACTCTAACAACTACCATGTACTCAGAGAAGCCATTGAAATCCACAAGCATGTGGACAATTTCAACAGATAGGAGGAAACCATGAAAATGAACAAAATCTGGCTATCAGGTTTTTTAAAAAAAAACCTCTAAAATCAGGACAGTAATCAGAAGCAACACTCAAACAACAGGAGAATTCCAGAATACAATCAGGGCCAGCTAACACTTCCCAACAAAGGATCTCCCAGGCAGCAACCAGACAGTCTTTGAAGCTGCAAGGCAATTAAATGCTAATCAAGATGGCCAATTGCAACATTCACACTTGCTCCAGGGAGACAAGAGTTCTTTCTCCCACCCTGGACATCCCACATATAAAACTCACTTGCCTAGTTTCCAACAGACCTCACATCTTCTGAGGATGCCTGCCACAGATGTGGGTGAAACATCAGGAGATAATGCTTCTGGAACATGAACATACAGCCCGGAAAGCTCACAGCAACCCAGCTCTCGCAAAGTTGTTATCTATGAGATATGCCCGACATTACCACTTGCATTCATAGTGCACAGAGCAGAAAGATGCTCTCAGAGATAAATCTTCTCTTCTCCTAACAAATATAAACCTTTGGCTGCGGCATGCGATGTCCATAAACTTCAGTAACAAATAGATTGAGTGGGTTTAGATGGATAATAACACTTTTTTAATGTAGTAAAGGTTGGGGAGAGCTGTCCAAGTGCTGTAGATTTCAGTTGAATAAATAGTCTGTATTTGAAGTCAGCCTGGCAACTCTCTAGAACTTTTTAAAAAACCACAACTAGTTAAAGTTGCCAACATTCTCAATGTGAATGTTTTGTTGGACAGTTTTTGCATTTGCGGCATTGCTATGGGAAGATTTAGTTCTTCCCAGGTGAATCATTCCATCTCTGTTTTACACATATTTATTTGCCTTTACATACAATGAACTTTTAATACAGAAATAGACTGCAGGTTTGTGGTTCCCTGATTCAACTGATTTTCGATAACAACAAAAGGACTACTGTGTGTCCTTCAATGGCCATGCCAGAGCTCTATCACATGACAGTGTCACATTTCTAAAGGCTGATAAACCAAGAGCCTCAGCGGATGAATATTGTGCTGCACCTGATCACTGGGTATTCTGGCAGCGTTTTGCAAAGTACAAGCACAAACAGACATACAACCCCTTTTGCATTAATTAATTCAAAATACTAGATATGGACAGGAAACAATGCTGTAATTTTGAGATACTACTTCATTATATGCTTTCCTAAATCTGCAGCTTATAGGCCTTACCAAGATCAAACGCTGAAATCCATCTAGTATTTAGGAAATATTGGAGAGCCACAGATTACATATTATATACAATACTACTGAATTAACTTTTAAACTTCAGTCTAATATTAATACAAAAAAAACCTTAATTCTCAAAACACACGAGTGTTATCTTTCCCTCTTTATTTTTTTAAAATAAAACAGTTGTTCCCAACTTTTTGAAGTCCAAAACAACTGGAGGGCCAAAGTTTGCCCATGCCTGGTGTAGACTCATATACAGTGTTCCCCCACTTATCGTGGGCGTTACGTACGTTACGGGTCCATCCGCGAAAAGTGAAAATCCACGGAGGGACTCTCTCTCTCTCTCTCTCTCTCTCTCTCTCTCTCTCGACACACACACACACACACACACACACACACATCATTCCAAGGGTGAGGCAGAAGCGAGGAGAAATTTTAAGGCACCACACACCTTTTTTTGGCTAGCTATAAGGAAGGGGCTATAAGGCCGTGATTCACATACTACTTTGTATGTCCTCTCCCTTCTTTTTAACGATTGGCTACCTCTCTCCTGAAAGGGAGGGTGAAACCTCCTTCCACACTCCATTGTTCCGAGGAGGCAAAACCCCGCAAAACAGCGAGTCTGCAAAAAACGAACCATGAAGTAGCGAGGGAACACTGTAATTCCATTTAACCACATTGAACTTGATTATATGAGTCTACACTGCCTTTGAAGACTGTTCAGAAGCTTCAAATAGTCCAACGAGAGGCAGCCAGGTTAATAACTGTAGCGGCATATATTCAAATTGCTGGCTTTGGCCTATAAAGCCCTAAATGGTTCTGGCTCAATTTACCTATCCGAACGCATCTCCTTCTATGAACCATCACAGAGATTAAGATCCTCCAAGGAGGCCCTGCTGTCCATCCTGTCACTGTCACAGGTGCGATTGACGGAGACGAGAGACAGGGCCTTCTCAGTGATTGCCCCTCGGCTATGGAACTTCTTTCCTGGTGAGATCAGATCATCCCTCTCCCTCCTGTCCTTCAGAAGGATGGTAAAAACTTGGCTGTGAGACCAAGCTTTTGGGATAGCGTAATAAGGCAACAATAAGAAACCTTACCATGCCAACTAGACGTGGATGATTGAGACATTTGTAAACAGTGTATTTTAATATTGAGATGAATGTTTTGAATGTTTATGTATGCATATAATTTTTTCATGTCCTGGCCTTATAGAAAATAATAATAATAATAACTTTATTTATATACCACTCTATCTCCCTGAGGGGACAGGGTGGTTTTCATGTAACAGACACCAAAACATACAGAGTAACCAACATAGGCATAAAATTATCACAACAACACACATATATTAAAAGTAAACCTGCCGATTCATCATGTCTGTTTGTTGGGGCCAAGAAAAAAATAGGTCAAGGCAATTAAAAAGGGCTGGGCCGAGGCTAGTGCAAAACCAGAATATGGGGGGCCAGGGAATTGGATACAGTATTATAACCGGCTAACAGCAGTAGTAGGTATGGGTCTGTGGCTGCTCATTTCCAGGGTCTATTATGGGGGTGACCGGGATAATAGGTGGGAGGTCAAGGCCATATTCTCACAATCTCTAGGGCTTGGTGAAACCACCAGGTCTTTAATCTCTTATGAAAACTGGGGAGGGATGGGGCCTGTCTTATTTCCCATGGAAGGGCGTTCCAGAGATGGAGGGCCACCACTGAAAAGACCTTCACTCTCGTCGCCACCAACCATGCTTGTGACCGTGGTGGGAGTGAAAGGAGGGCCTCCCCGGATGAATCTAATAGTAATAGTAATAATAATAATAATAATGGATCAAAGAAATTTGAAAACAAAAGGGATTCTACAAGGCTGAATTGCAGAATTTTCTAGATTACTGATGTCTTTTAACTAACCATCTTTCAATAAAATGTGTGTTTGGTGTCTTAATGGCTTTTAGGGCTTTTTCTAACTGTTTAAAGTTCAATTACCAACAAAACCCTTCTTTCTCAAGGCCACCAATAAATTCAAGTTTGAAAACAATTGGAATTTGTTTAGCATGCAGATCAGATGAGTCCAAATTCAAAAGAAGAGCATTAGGATTCTGGACACCTGGTGGTGACTGGCTGTGAATAGCAAACAGGGTTGGATGTTGAAGTCCAGTTGCTCAATTCTAATGGTTAATCCGCTTTACAACAGTCGATTTACATGTTAGTAAATCTAAAAGATGGAAGTACAGAGCCTCACTGGTATCTTTTCTCAGTTACAAGGTCTATGTAATCTCTGCACTTTCAAAATGCAAAGCCACTCCTATTTGTAATCCCTGCTGAAATATATATCGATTAGACTAAGCTACATGTTTTGGAACAGCTCTTTGGAGTCATTGTTATGTTTCCCTGTTCAGTAGAGAAGAAATTCTGAATCTCTAACAAAGAAAGTTCAGCAGTCTCTTCAATCTATACTTTTGAAGTTTTAGAACACCTATTTTACAATTAGTTCTTATTTTTGGAGAGCTATAGGTCAGTGGTTTGAATCTGGGGAGAGTGGGTTGAGCTCTGTCAGCTCCAGCTCCCCATGCAGGGACATGAGAGAAGTCTCTCACAAATATGATAAAAAACCATCAAAATATCCGTGTGTCCCCTGGGCAATGTCCTTGCAGATGGCTAATTCTCTCATACCAGAAGCAACTTGCAGTTTCTGAAGTCGCTCCTGATATGAAAAAAAGTTCTGCTTTTATTTGCGCATGACATTTCTGTAGTTATTTGAGATAATGGTCTCATAACTGGACACTGTCCAGGAAATTATTTATGTTAGTTTGTGGCAGAAAAAATGACCAAGAGTCTTGTGGAGTTTTTAAGACCTTAGGACTTATAACCTGCAGTGGTACAATGGGTTAAAATGTTGAGCTGCAGAAAAAATGACCAAGAGTCTTGTGGAGTTTTTAAGACCTTAGGACTTATAACCTGCAGCGGTACAATGGGTTAAAATGTTGAGCTGCTGAACTTGCTGACCAGAAGGTTGGAGGTTCGTATCCGCAGGACGGGTGAGCTCCCGCTGTTAGTCCCAGCTCCTGCAAATCTAGCAGTTTGAAAACATGCAAATGTTAGTAGATCAATAGGTACCACCTCAGCGGGAAGATAAATGGTGCTCCATGCAGTCATGCTGACCAAATGACCTAGGAGGTGTCTATGGACAATGCCGGCTCTTCAGCTTAGAAATGGAGATGAGCACCACCTCCAGAGCCAGAAATGAAAGGGAAGCCTTTACCTTTATCTGTGTATTTGTGTTGCATTATTTTGAGGCATTGAATGTTTGCCTTGTGCCTGTATATGTCTGTATATGCTGGAATCCGCCTTGAGTCCCCTCGGGGAGATAGGACAGAATACAAATAAAGTATTATTATTATTATATTTATAATAGCAGGAGCTTCCATGGACTATCATGTTCAATTTGAAGAAACGTCACAATAGCCATGAAAAGTGGACCAGTCTTGCTTATAGTCATCTAATGTGTGGCTGAGATGAAATTCAAGTTGTTACTTTGTGGTGTGTAACTCATTCACGTGGCTTAGTCACACAATAGGTGAGGTTTGTAGAAAAGACCTCAAAAAGATGAGTATTACTAAATTGTGCACAAACCGTTATCCCTGTCTGCCTACTGCTCCATTTCCCCCTTCTGTCTCCTATCTTTCTGTCTTTAGGTCCTGTCTCCACTGTTTGGCAAGGGACTTGAACTCCCATTGCTGCTATAGTAACCCCACGGACACGTGTTACGGCATGTGCGCAGCATCTTTTAAGAAGGCATGGGAACTGAGCTGTTGACTTCTGTAGAGGCTGCAGATGGCAATGACAGAATCAGATCCAATGACGCGCTCCAGCCAACAAGAAAGGAAGTTGAACAAAAGAGGTGGAAGCCAGGGCTCTCCATGTGCTTGCTTGCCTACTTCCTTAACATTAAATCATGTTCTTTCCAAAATTACTTTATAAGGATCACATATGTCAATATGTCTAGGTCTGAAAACATGTGCTCAGTTGGAATGGATGATATTAGAGCTAAAATATATAGCAAACACATATCGCAGAGCTGAACCTGAATTTATTTCTTGTTCCCAAATGTGCTCTTGGATCTGATCTAGATTAGGACAACTGTACACAGATAGGGGAACTTCAGCATAAACACACACAAATACACACATCAAATCATTCCTTCCATGGGAGTAACTTTCCCTTTTCTGTCTTTCTAATGCCTGTGGAAGAGAAAGATGTAAGATGGGGATGGAACTACTGTAAACTTCTCCTACCTGTGCATAATAAGCCCAGTCTGTACTGGGTATGAGCACACTCACTTGAGAGTAAGAAAAAGGCTGAAACTCGGCCAAATTGCAGATATTAATTAAACTATATTATTTAGCTTTCTGTTGAAAAGGAGAGTTCAATATGCCAAGTTTGGTTCAATTCCATTGTTGCAAGAGTTCAGGATGCTCTTTGATTGTGTGTTAACTATAAATCCCAGAAACTGTAACTCCCAAATGTCAAGGTCTATTTTCCCCAAACTCCATCTGTGTTCACATTTGGGCATATTGAGTATTCATGCCAAGTTTGCTCCTGATCCAATATTGTTTGAGTCCACAGTGTGCTCTGGATGTAGGTGAACTACAACTCCAAAACTCAAGGTCAATGCCCACCAAACTCTTATAGTATTTTCTCTTGGTTATGGGAGTTCTGTGTGGGAAGTTTGATTCCATTCCATAACTGGTGGAGTTCAGAATGCTCTTTGATTGCGGGTAAACTATAACTCCCAGCAACTACAATTCCCAAATGACAAAATCAAGTTTTTGACTGAGGGTCCCTCCTTGGGTTAGTATTAGTATGTTTTGTGGCCAAATTTGGCAGCAATTTGTCCAGTGGTTTTTGAGGTATGTTAATCCCACAAAGGAACATTATATATATATATATATATATATATAGAGAGAGAGAGAGAGAGAGAGAGAGAGAGAGAGAGCACAACAGCGCAGGCAGAAAAGCATGTATGTGTGGGAGGGTGAACATTAGGAAGAACTTCCTGACTGTGAGAGCTGTTCAGCAGTGGAACTCTCTGCCTCAGAGTGTGCTTCCGTCTGGCTGCTCTCTTTCCAGCCGGCTTCCCTGAGGACCGGTGACTGCGATAAAAACTAAACACAGAGAGAGACTGACAGCTGTTGAGCAAGACCTTCGTGTGTGTCTTTCTGCCATTCCTGCCAGGATATCTATGTTGTGTTCATCGAAACAGAACCAGGTTTCACACTGAGTGTATAAATACATTTAAAAACATATTAACTATACATATTACTGTGTTAGAGTGTTCATTTTGTGTCATTTTGGTTGGTGATGTGCCCCAGGAGTTTGTAAATGTAAAAATGTGCCGTGGCTCAAAAAAAGATGAAAAGCACTGAACTAGATGATGACTGGAGAGGCACAAATGCATTTCAGATATCTGTTCTTCTTTTCTTATACATGTTTCATATTTTGCTTTAGTTCTTTTAAAACTAAAGGAAGGGGGTGGGGGTGGAAGGAGAGTCTTGTAGCACAATTCAGACTAACCAGTTTATTTATTTTAGCTTAAGCTTTCATGGATTAAAATGAACTTTATTATATGTACTGAGGAAATCAATGTTAATCCATGTTGGTTCATGCTAACATAAATACGTCTGTTGGTCTTACAGGTTCCTCAAGACAACTTTCTCCCACCCATCTCCTTCATTTTAATACAGAAAGACAATTTGTCTGTTTGTTGTTTGGTGCCTGCTTTATTAAATGCATTCTCTAACTATCATACAAATGTATTATTTGTTAATTCAGTTCAGCAGGTGAATTTCTCCCCAAAACAACACTCAAGGCAGAATAATACCATGCAAGTCACCAATACAGTCCAGATCTCACCAGTGACATGACCAGAAAAGTAATCACAAAAGTGAAGGCAAACCCAATAACTCATAATCAGTTAGCAGCAAATATTGATAATAGAATTATCTTAATTTGGTATCCGAAAGGTTTGGAAGAATCCATTTTAATATGGCGTTGAAAGAATACAGTAGAGTCTCACTTATTCAGCAAAAATGGGCCAGTAGAACGTTGAATAAATGTAAATGTTGGATAATAAGGAGGGATTAAGGAAAAGCCTATTAAACGTCAAATTACGTTATGATTTTACAAATTAAGCACCAAAACATCATGTTTTACAACAAATCAACAGAAAAAGCAGTTGAATACATGGTAATGTTATGTAGTAATTACTCCATTTATGAATTTAGCACCAAAACATCGCAATGTATTGAAATAGCTGTAGATCTGCACAGGAGGCAGACTGCGCTGGATAATACAGAATTTTGAATTAGTGAAGGTTGGATAAGCAAGACTCTACTGTATTAAAACAGATACCAGGTGAACTATTCCTGGTGGAGCATACTGGGATACTCTCCATAATTACTACTGGGCTTCTTGGACTCCATCTACACTTCCATAACTTGGCTTGGATTTTCTTCACGAACAAAGATCCAGGAAGGACTCATCCCATGCTTTCCACAAGTGCGTTAAAGGGCTTTTTCAGAAGTTGGATGTGTCCTTCGAGCCTGTGCAATGGATTTTTCTGGTGGAGTGCAGCATGCACAGAACTGGCTTCACCCTTTAAACCAAAGGTTCGTCTGCCGGCGCCTAGCAAGCTGGGACGGTGGCAGCAAGGTCCTCAGGTTGTAGGTTTGATTAGAGTTTCCTTCGCTTAGATGATTGATCTTCTAGGGTTAGATGAGCACCACCTGCCCGGCTTTGAATTTGGAGTTTTCCTCCTCTTAGGATGGTTGCCAAAAGGCTAGAGAGCCCATCCTGCCCACTGACGCTCTTTGTCAGACCCTTTGGTTGTGACCTGTCTGGCATGGGAGGCCCTACCGGTGGCTATTATGCCACCGCCAGCATAGCTCACAACTTCATTAGGGTATGCAAGCCTCTCCCCAATGACAAGGGGGCACCAATGGAGAGGATTTCCATATAATGCAGTTTGAAACTGCATTGTATGGTCAATGTAGACTCATATAATGCAGTTTGACAGTGTTGAACTGCATTATCTGAGTCAACATTGACCATATAATCCAGTTTCAAACTGCATTATGTGGCAGTGTAGATGAGGCTGGAGTGGGGGGATTAGAACAATGCAAATCTGGTCTGTACTCTGTTGAAGGAGGGGAAAGGGTTCACACCTTCCTTTGTCCCAATGAAAGTCCCACACTCCAGCCTAGGATTTCCTCTCAGATAAAGTAAGTCTATTAACTGTTTTTCTCATTCTGAAATGGCTCACTGCCCTCTAGTGCCCAGTCTTCTAGCATTTGCATGCTAGAAAAAAAATATGCTAGCTTCCACTTTTCAACCATTTCCACTTTTTGACAGTCCTCTGGTCCATAAGCTGCCAAATCAGCAGGGAATGCCTGTAGATGTCTTTCTCCTGGAAGGGGAACCAAGGCAGCTCACAAAAAGAATCAACTCCAACCTAACTATAAAATTCAGCCACAGTTAAAAATTACCATGTTAAAACAGTAACTTATTTAAAGTTTGGAGAACGTTCATTTTCTGAGTAAGCACCTTCTCGGCGGTGGCTCCTTGCCTATGGAACACACTCCCAAATGAAATAAGATTGACTCCATCTCTCCTCGCTTTTAGAAAAAAGCTAAAGTCGTGGTTCTGGGACCAGGCCTTTGGGCAGCAGATGTAAATTGTACCTTTGGATTTGACTGGATTGACACTTTGGACTTGACTGGACTGACAATGTGTTCTGCTTGATGGCTTTAATTAATTATTGTTGTATGTAGTGGTTTTTAATGTAATTAAAAAAATGTTTTTAATGTTTTTTAAATGATGTTGATTTTTTGGTGTATTTTTATATTTTATTGTGGTGGTGCGGCCTGTAGTGCTGCAAATGTAAGCTGTGCTGAGTCCCCCTGTGGGGGTGAGAAGCTATGGGGTACAAATACCATAAATAAATAAAATAAATAAATTATATCCCCAAAAGCAAAAAGGCCAGAGTATCTCACAACATCGATGTGTCGAACTACAATTCCCATAGTCTTCAGACAGCACATTTTTTAAAAGTAAAAAAGAAGACAAATGTTTGAAGAGGAGTCTTGGGATATTCTCTAAGGCAGGGTTCAACGTAAAGGTTTCTGGGGAGCCATAAGATTGAAGTAAAAAATAAACTTATCTTTATTTATTTTTTGACCTCTAACTGAAACCTAGAATTTCATAAGAACATAAGAACATAAGAAGAGCCATGCTGAATCGGGCCTCAGCCCATCTAGTCCAGCATTCTGTGTCACACAGTGGCCCACTAGTTGTACACAGGGATCTCTAGCAGAAAGGAGGGCAGAACCTCACCTGCTCCCGACCCCCACAACCAGTACCCGGGAAAATCCTGCCTGCCTCCATCAACACAGAGGTGGCACTTGGATGTCCATTTCAGTAGCTACTGATTCCCTTGGTATCCATGAATCTGTCTAATCCTGCCTTGAAGCTGTCCAGGCTGACAGCTGTCACAACCTCCTCTGGAAGTGAGTTCCATAACCCAATGACCCTCTGGGTGAAGAAATATTTCCTTTATTAGTCCTAACTTTCCTACCTTGGAGCTTTAGGGAGTGCCCCTAGTCCTAGTGTTGTGTGACAGAGAAAATATTTTTCTTTATTCACCTTTTCTATCCCATGCATGATTTTATACACTTCAATCAAGTCACCTCTTAAACGCCCGTCTTTCAAGGCTGAAAAGACCAAGGCGTTGCAACCTGATTTCATAAGGGAGCTGCTCCATCCCTTGGATCATTTTTGTCGCCCTTCTTTGTACCTTTTCCAGTTCCGTTATATCCTTCTTAAGGTGCGGAGACCAGAATTGTACACAGTACTCCAAATGTGGCCTTACCATAGATTTGTAGAGAGGCAATACAACATTTGCCGACCTATTTTCGATTCCCTTCCTGATCATGCCAAGCATAGAATTTGCTTTTTTCACTGCTGCAGCGCACTGGGTTGACATCTTCATTGAGCTGTCCACCAAGACCCCAAGATCCCTTTCCTGGTTTGTCTCGGAAAGCTTTGACCCCATCAATTTGTAGGTGTAGTTGTGGTTCTTTGCCCCGATGTGCATGACTTTACACTTGTTTAGGTTAAAATGCATTTGCCACTTTGTTGCCCATTCACTCAATTTCGAGAGATCTTTCTGGAGCTCTTTACAATCAGTTTCATTTTTAACTACCCTGAACAATTTAGTGTCGTCTGCAAACTTTGCTACCTCAGAATTCACTCCTACATCCAGGTCATTAATGAATAAATTAAAAAGTAACGGACCCAAAACTGAACCTTGGGGTACGCCACTTCTCACCTCTTTCCACCCAGAGAAATGTCCGTTTATTACCACCCTTTGTTTCCTACAGTTTAGCCAGGTTCCAATCCAGGACAAGACCTGTCCCCTGAGTCCATGGCTGAAGAGCTTATTTAGGAGCCTTTGGTGAGGAACTTTGTCAAAAGCCTTTTGAAAGTCAAGGTAAACAATATCGACTGGGTCCCCTTTATCTATGTGTTTATTTACACCCTCAAAGAATTCTATCAAGTTAGTAAGACATGATTTGCCTTTGCAGAAACCATGTTGATTTTCCTTCAGCAATGCCTGTTCTTCTATGTGCTTAGTAATTTTTTCTTTAATAATGGTTTCCATCACTTTGCCTGGAACTGAGGTTAGACTAACTGGCCTATAATTTCCTGGATCACCCCTGGATCCTTTCTTGAAGATCGGAGTTACATTTGCCTCCCTCCAGTCCTCGGGTACAGTGCCTGATCTTAGAGAAAGGTTATATATTTTGGCTAGAATTTCAGCAATTTCACACTTGAGTTCCTTAAGAACTCTGGGATGGATGCCATCTGGCCCTGGTGATTTGTTGACATTTAGTTTAGTAAGGCATGTGAGAACATCTTCCTTGTTTATCTCTATCTGGTTTAATTCATTTAATTCCCTCCCTGAAAAAACTGACTCCTTCACTTATGGATGCAATAAATTACAGTAGGGCTGGCCTAGCACAGTGGGTTAAACCGCCTGCTATAGAAGATCCTGCCAACCAGGAGGTTGGCAGTTCAAGCCTGGGTCGAGGTGAGTTCTCACTGTCAGCCCAGGTTCTGCTCACCTAGCAATTCAAAAACAATAATGTAAGTAGATAAATAGGTACTAGTCATAGGCAATCCATGGTTCTAAATGTTTCTAAAGTACTTACAAAACTAAAGTTCTGGTGGTGAAAACTAGGAGGTGCTGGTGCTTTGATTCTGCAGTGTTGCTTAAGTTCTGGTGGTGAAAATTTCAGAACTCTAACAAAACTTTCAAAATTTCATTATTATTTCATTACTGGTGATTTTTATGACAGTACTAATTAGGAACTGCCATTTATAATGAAATTTTGAAAGTTTTGTTAGAGTTCTGAAATTTTCACCACCAGAAATTTAGCAACAGTTTACAAGCAAAGCACCAGCGTCCCCTATTTTTCACCGCCAGAACTTTTAGTTTTGTATGTACTTTAGAACCATTGAGAACCATGGATTGCCCATGCCTAATAGGTACCACTTGGCGGCGAAGTAAAAGGCACCCTGAAAAAAACATGCCGGCAAAAACCCAACCAGGAAAGGCATTCATGGACTGCAGACTCCTCAGCATGGAAAATGATACAACAGCACCTCTCCATGGCTGAGTTGAGCACAGCTGGATGCCAGAGATGGAAAGAGGGAAACCTTGCCTCTGTTTATGTACTGTCTGTCTTTGTCAATTGTATAACAGCATTGAATGTTTGCCATATATGTACCTGTAATCCGCTCTGAGACCCCTCAGAGAGTTAGAGTGGAATATAAATAAAGTTTATTATTATATTATTATATTATTTGTTTCAAATCACAGTAAATTACAGTACAGGCAGCCCCCAAGTCACAAACAAGATAGGTTCTGTAGGTTTGTTGTTAAGTTGAATTTGTATGTAAGTCAGAACAGCTGCATTTTTGAAGTGTAACTCCAGCCAAATATGTATATATGTATGGGTGTGGGTACACACACACACACATGCATACTTTGCACAGCATAGGGATGGGTTAACACACTGTGTTGATTGTTTTGCTGTCTGTGCCCCTGTTCAGAAGATTTCACCTCACTTTCTGTCCCTATGATAAATGGATTTTTGAAATTTGGCTTGTTGTGGGAACAAGGATTGCTGATAAAGCTTCAGTGGAGACACCTTTCCCCCATGATAACTCTTCCAGGAGTGAATTTCCCTTCCTAAGGAAAGATTTCTCTCACTTTCCTGTTGTCTCACCCCTGTTCTTCACTATGAGGATATTTGTAACTCAGGGACGGCTTATAGTATTCAATTCATATAACATTACAGTGTTCGATATATTGAAAAATTGCTTATGCTCATCCATACATGAGAGAAGCCTCCCACAAGGATGGTAAAACATCAAACATCCGGGCATCCCCTGGGCAACGTCTTTGCAGACAGCCAATTCTCTCACACCAGAAGCAGCTTGCAGTTTCTCAAGTTTCTCCTGACAAACACACACAAAATCCATATTTTGGAAATTCGGTAGTTGTTAGAAAAGATGCTAGATCATCTGTGATCACAGTCCTGCTGTATCTAAACTAGAATTTAATATAAAGACATGCTGATGTTGCGTGTCATAAAACTATCTGCCACTACATTCTGAGAGCAGTTTGTGGTTTTCTCTTGACTAGCAAAGGTGTCTGTGGAACAAAAAAGGTGCAGAACCCCTGCCTTTATAACTGCATCTCCTGGGAGCTCTCCCGGGTCCTGAATTATCCTGCCAATCTTGACCCTTTCTCAAAACCTGGTTGCTGCTTTGATTGAGGGCTTTTGCTTAAGGTTAGTTGTTCTAAGTCCTTCTCAGTATCACAGAATGGGATATTTATTTTAGTTATTTATGACATTTATATGCCGCCTTCTCACCCTGAAGGGGACTCAGAGCAGCTTACAAGATATACATATAGATAATATATTATATTATTAGCATAGCACAATATCAGTATTATATATTACTACATTGTACTATAACATTGTACTATAATATTATTAGTGATACTAGCCATTCCCTGCCACACGTTGCTGTGGCCCGTCTGTGTATAAGTGTTTGTGTGTGTATATGTGTGTATATATTTGTGTATATGTGTATATATGTGTGTTTGTGTATATATGTGGTTTTGCGCATGTGTTGTAATGGGTTTTTTGGCTTTTTAAGTCTCTTCCGCTGTGTTTTTATGTGTGATGGTCACTTGTTGGCCTGATAGATGCATTGTGTCCAAATTTGGTGTCAATTCATCCACAAACGAACATTACATTTTTATTTATATAGATTACATATAATATAAAATATATAATTATAATATCATACTATTAGTAGTATTATATTGTATAACATTATAACATTATAAATATTATATGTATATACAATACATCATATTATATTATTACCATAACACAGGAGACAAGAGGGAACTGTCTTCCTGGGCCCCCTTCTCTCTATGTATATAGCTTATTAGGATTTGAGTGCCACGTGCATCATATATTTTCACACATTGAGAACACATGTGCTTCAGCCAGTGTCTGGAAGTGTTCCTTGTCAGCCAGGATTCTGATATGATCCAATGCGCATTAACCTGGAGTTATACATTTTAAAGCACCAGATCCCCCCTGATCTTGGATGTCAAGTGAGGCCAACCCTTGTTAGTACTTCGATGGGTGGCCACCAATGAATCCAAGGTGATGTATGCAATATTTCAGAGGAAAGAACTGGCAAACCCACCTCTGAGTATTTCCTGCCAAGAAATTCATGGAGTTGCCATAAATCAGTAGGCGATTTGAAGGCACACAAACATGCACACGCCATCTGTTCATTTAAATGCGCTTGTGATTTATCCCCTGAACAGCCTCTTTCTTAGAAGTCTCCATGCAATCCTCTGCCCTTGTCTCGCCTTGTCTGACCACAACAATCCTTTTTTTTTGGTAGATGGATGTCTTAAATTACATCATTGTAACATTTGTCGAGCTGGCTGAAGTTTGGCAATGCCTTTTGAACTATGCAACAGAGAAATGTAAAACTGCAAGACCCAGCTCAGCTTGTAAATAAATCTTGTATCTTTTATTTAATTTCGCTGGGTTCCTGAAGTTAGATTAGGGAGTGCCCATCCCCATGGGGCGGCTTGCATTGATACTGAGACGTGGGATTGGAACCACACGGGGTCACCGTGGGGACAAAGCACAATACCACCATGCCGGGTCTTTCTGATTCTCATGGATTAAACTTCAAATGAGCCATCCCCTTCAATTATTGTTGAGTGGAAAATGGCTATAGCTCATTCTTACACGTGAGAACAAGATCTCAGTTAAGGGGGGGGGCAGTCCTGATCATTGACATATATTGTCTTGAGATTATTACCTTTTTTTCTTCTTCACGTGCTTCTGTAGAAAAAAGGGGCGAAATATTTGTTAAACGTGGTTGTCACTGCCTCTGGAATCTAAAGAGTAAAATAAAGGCTCAAAATCTCTGCCAAGGTAAGGAGATGGTGTGAAACTAGAAAGAGAAAAAGGGGGCTCAAAATGTCATTCAGCAGCAGGAGTAAAAACATTTGAAGCCAAACTGGGGCAACTCATATGAACAAGGAAGATTGGTGGCAAGATTGCTAAAACTGGAGACAACGAAGGCTGGATTACAAAGAAGGTTGGAGTGGGCTAGTGCCCATGGTGTACAGTTCACCTTCAAAAGGTTGCACAACTCCAATTCCCAGCATCTCGAAGTATCTGGGGACAGCCAGGGTGGGGTAATGGGAACTGAAGTCTATCAAATCACAACTTCCCACTTTTAGTCCATGAGATGCTGAAACACAATAAAATACTGAATTTTTAAACAGAATTCACTGGAATGACTATGTCAGACCTCACAACCTCTGAAGATGCCTGCCATGGATGCAGGTGAAACATCAGGAAATAATGCTTCTAGAACATGGCCATATAGCCTGAAAAACCTACAACAACCCTATGTCAGAGGTGGGCTTTTCCCATTTCATTCATTTTGGCCACCTTTAAAAACAGACTTGGTATTTCTCAAAACAGCTGGTGGCAATGAGTACTTTTTTTCAGCTGAAAACATTTCTGGCAAAAGGGTCTATGGCACCTTGGAAATCCCAAGGGACAGTTAGAAACCTCCAATATAGTACATGGGCTGAACAATTCCAACTTTTCCCCAATCATCTCTGTTCCCATCTACACTGGCATATAATGTGGCTTGAAACAGCTTTATATAGTCCGTGTAGACTCATATAAAATTTAACTGTATTGAACTTTATTATGTGAGTCTCCACTGACCATATAATTGTTCTAGTACAGCCTAAGGTTGATGGGTTCACTGATGATTTAGAAGTCATTGTAGGATTTCCTGTGGCTCAAAGTGATGAAGATTCAAGTCAGGGAAATGATGGTTCTCTCTGCAAAAAAATCTGACTCAGAAACTGTAGGACTTCAAGGTCAATCAGAAGAGCCAGAAACTGCAACATTGGATAAGGAATTGGGTGAAGAGCTAAGTAATACAGAAAGCACACAGGGAAAAACACCTGGAGCTATAGTGATCAACGAAAGTCTTTGTTTACATATTAGAGCAGAAAATAGCACCAATCAGAGTGATTACATGGGAAAGTTGGGGAGAAAATTTGTAGGAAAAGTAATGACTTCATAGGTGTCTATTAATTAGCAAGTTGTTTACCTAAGGGTTAGTTCAGACAACGAAGTGTTCAGGAGAGAAGCTAGGCCTGAGTTCTCTGGCTCTTGTTTCAAGTCAAGCCTTGGTTTTGGATTTAAGTATCCTGGAAGTTTTCTATGTTCTTGTTTTGGCATTCCTGATCAAGTTTTACCAAGTATACCTTTTGCTTGTGGAATTATGCTGTACTTGTGATTTATTTGGATCTTCCTGGACTGTGTTACCTTGGCATCTGCATGGGACATTTGGAGTACTGTTTGGTTATCATCTGTTGCTAACCCTTTTTTCGTTTATGTATTTTTTCTTTATTCCTGATTTTTCTTATATTTTATGTGTTTTTACAATAAATGGTTTATTATATCCTGTGTGGTGCTGTGGTCACAGGTGTTTCTAGGCCTGGGATGCAACAATAATGGAGTTTCAAACATTATACGGCCATGTAGATGGGATCTCAGTTTCTCTGAATTAACTGTTGTCTGCATCATTCTTAAGCTCTGTCTATACTATCATACAATGCACTTTCATATTCAATGGAGTTCAACTGCATTATGAAACTGCATTATATGGCAGTGTAGATGGGTTTTTACAGGAAAAAAGAAACACTAACGCATTGGGATAAGGCAGCTTTGGACATATTATTCAAAAACTCATAGGAGGGCTGCAATCTTGGATATTTCAGGAGTACAAGTGACACGCAGTTTCTTGGATACCATCTCTTTCACTTATATCCCCTAAGGAGCTTGGATATTTGCAGGAATCTCACAATGTACTTAAGTGCTTAATTGAAGGGATTAAGAAGGATTACATGTGTTAGAGTTATTAATGTATGTAAAGTGTTTGAAGATAAAAAAGCAAAAAAGAAGGTGCTGAGCAAATTGCTTCTGAGCACTTGATAGGCAAAGACTACACAGCAGCTATAAAGGATGGTGTCTTCATTTTCTTAAAGGCATGCTCTCTGTAAGATGACAAATGTAGGAAACACTTCATGAATGCTTTTCTAAACTGCTCCACATTTCACAATAACTGAATAATGTGAGTCTGAACCCACTGAAGAGGTATCAGGACTCTCTGCAAATTTGGAGAATAGACAATACTAAATAATATGGAGCTTTTCATCTTTACAGTAAAGTCTTGCTTATCCAACCTTCACTCATCCAACATTCTGTATTACCCAGCGCAGTCTGCCTCCTGCCCAGATCCACAGCTGTTTCAATGCATTGCGATGTTTTGGTGCTAAATTCGTAAATACAATAATTACTACATAATGTTACCATGTATTGAATTGCTTTTCCTGTTGATTTGTTGTAAAACATGATGTTTTGGTGCTTAATTTGTAAAATCATGACATAATTCGACATGTAATAGGTTTTTCCTTAGGTAAAGATAAAAGTTTGCCCCTGACATTAAGTCCAGTCGTGTCCGACTTTGAGGGTTGGTGCTCATCTCCATTTCTAAGCCAAAGAGCCATCGTCGTCCATAGACACCTCCAAGATCATGTGGCCAGCATGACTATATGGAGTGCCTTTACCTTCCCGCCAGAGTGGTACCCATTGATCTATTCACATTTGCATGTTTTCAAACTGCTAGTTTGGCAGAAGCTGGGTCTAACAGTGGGAGCTCACCCTGCTTCCCAGGTTCAAACCACCAACCTTTGAGTCAGCAAGTTCAGTAGTTCAGTTGTTTAACCCACTATTCCACCAGGGGCTCCCAGGCTTTTCCTTAATCCCTCCTTATTATCCAACATTTTTGCTTATCCAACGTTCTGCTGGCTCATTTGTGTTGGATAAGCGAGACTCTACTGTAGTTATCCCCCATTGGAAAACCCAGACTGAAAACAGCTGGAACTAAACTGGAGTTGACTCCCATATAAATTGTTTTGCTCTGTCTTGGGACTGAAATAGTCAATTGCTACCTCCTCCTCCCCTTTAGGTAGTATGGTGGTGGGTGATCTCCTGAGGCTAATGTAGACCCATTGCCTCCTATTGTTGCCCTCCCAAACTAGATGCACATTTAGTTGGATCAGGTACAATATGGTTTCCTCTGTTTTCACAGAATGGTAGAGTTGGAAGATATCCCAAGGGCCAACCAGTCCAACTCCCTGCCATGCAGAAATCAAAGCAGATGACCATCCAACCTCTGTATAAAAACCTCAAAACAAGAAGACTCTGCCAGACTCCAAGGAGGAGTGTTCCACTGTCAAATGGCGCTTAATGTTAGGAAGGTCTTCTTAATTTTTAGGTGAAATCTCTTTACTTTATATCCTCTGATGTTTGAAGTCTCATTTTAAGTATTTACACATGGCTATCATGTCATAAGTTAACTTTCTCTTCTCCTTGCTAAGCATACCCAGCTCCCAAAGCCACTCCTCATAGGGATTGGCTTCCAGATATTTTATTGTTTTGGTTGCCCTTCCCTTGACACATTCCAGCTTGCCTATATCCTTCTTGAATTGTGGCATCCCGAACTGGACTCAGTGTTCCAGGTTTTATATAAGTTTTTTTTAAAAAAAAATTATGCACACTTTGCCAACAACTTTCAATGGAATTCAGAGATGAAACTAACTTGTTTGATCTTCTGCCTCTGCTCTGTACTCTGTAGTATGTCAAAGGTCTTTTAAGGCCAGTGAATCAATGGCTGAAAATAATGAAGGGCCATGCCATCCCATAGAAAAGAAGGCACTGCATTGAATAAATATCCCATTAACTTCCTCACTTGTCCATAGACATTTCACTCCTATCCTTATGTCCAGTGCAGTACAAAGACATAATAATAATAAAAATAATTTATTTGTATTCCGCCCTATCAAGTTCTATGTTAGACTAACAGTCAGTCTGGATGGCCTTTAGGGATCCCTTCTGATTTCAATATCCTGTGGAACTTTCTGCCACAATATGCACTAAGCTATGAGAAATAATGCATTTGGGTGCTCCTTCCAGCTCTATACCAGAGTAGAAGGCCTTCCAAATAGATAGTCTAGATCAGTGTTTCTCAACCGCTGTGTGAACACTAGTGTGCTGTGACAGACCTCCTGCTGTGCCGCGAGAAAAGCTCTCTGCCCCCCCTTCCTTCCCCCCTCCTCCTGCCGAACCCCTGCTGCCTGGGGGAGGAGGAGGAAGGGCCAGGCGGCAGTGAAGAAAAAGAAGAATTGTGCTGGCTCTGCCACCGCTGGCTTGGCATTGCCCCCTCAAGGCTGGAGAAGCTGTGAGATAGCTGAAGCCGGGGGGAGGGGGTGGGGCATGGCGCGGCCTGGCTCCGCGCCCTCCCCTGGCTTTGGAGGATCTTAGCATCCTTGATGGTTCATAGGGGAAAATCCGTTTGGACAGGTAAACAGGGCCGGAACCGTATAGGGTTTTGTAAATTAAAACCAGCACTTTGAATTGTGCTCGGAAACTAATTGGCAGCCAGTGGAGTTGGCGCAACATGGTCACATCCAGAACTTGGGAAGATTTCAATGTCCAGAATTCTCAAATCTGCAAAACTACTGGGGAATAACATCTGGAAGATTCTGGGAGTTATAGTAAAGCAATATAATATTGAGGTTACCTTTTCATTGCACATATACAATTATAGTTGTAGCACAGCAGTTCTCGTTTGTGCCTGGAGAGCAGGGGCTAGGACTCGGGGTTCCATTGGCATTGGGGCCTGCAGCTGCAGAGACAGATTCAGAAGAGGATTTGGAAGGGTGGGAAGGACAGTTTCCCATCAGTGGGCCTCCTTCGCCCACAGAAAGTTTGGCATGGGAAGAGTTGTGTTTTGGCCCTGACGTAGACATAGATAACCAGGTGCAAATGGAGGACAGCGATTCTGGGAGTTATGAGCACCCGGGGGGGGGGGGGAGAGGGTCACAGGAGCTTTTGAGTGAAAACATGGATGAAAGCGCCTGGGAAGATTCTAGGGAGGAGAGCTCTCATGTAGATAGTGACCCAGCTGCTGAGAGACAAGGTCGAACCTTTGATAGGAGAAGTAGCATTGAGTCTGGGAGAAGGGGATGGCACCGCAGCCTAGACAGGCCGAGGTCCGCCAGCAGAGATTGGAGACGACGGGGCCTAGAGCGTCGGGGACCTCGGCCGAACGATTAAGTAGAGCAGGCGTGGGAACGCATCCCCAGTGCTTCGGCCACGTCTCTTCTGAGTAGGCGTGTTAGCGAAGTGGACCTACGGAGCCGAGCTGGCTCATGGTCACCAAGTTTGCCTTGCATTTACCTTGCCTTGTTCCTGTTCCCGCATTGCCTTGCGGAGCCTTGCTCAAGCCTTGCCTAAGTCTTTGGATTGTTTTGCCAAGCTGTTTTGGACCTTGTTGCTTCAAGCCTTTGATTGCATTTATCTCTTCTATGGACAATTTACCTTTTGGACTGTTTTTATATTCAATAAAGTAGTTAGCCTTCAGTCCGTCTCTGTGTGTGTGATTAAGGGGCTGGTCAAGTCCGTGCATCGTGACAATAGTACAGAAATATTGGAAAACCTTAATCATTCTTTTTATTCCGTTGATTCTCGAGCTGGTTGCATTTCTACTGTCACTTTAATGAAGATTTATTTTTTCGGAAAATAATTCCAAATTTCATTCCAATTCTGTAACCCAGAACAAGTCACAACGTGATTACAAAACAACTACAACTAAAAACATAATAAATTGCGGTAGTAAATGAAGCAATCCATCACATCAACACAAAATGACAATTAAGCAGTTTAGCACATTAAAACAACCATCAAATTAAAAACAATGTGAATGCACACATTTATATAATGGACTTTGCCTTTGGAAAATATATATATTATAATTTGTGATTAGAACTCCTAAAATTACCAGAGCTAGTTCCCCTTTGTTTAGCTGCAAAAAATAACACTAAATTACCAGTAAATGCTGAAACCAGCCCAGGCCCGGATTAAAGGCTTCTGCTGCCCTAGGCCACACTCTCTAAATCCCGCCCCAGGGGGGGTGGGGCTAAGGCCGCTTGAGGCGGCAGGGCCTCTTGCAGGGGGCGGAGCCGGTGCACGAGAAAAGGAGCCGGGAGAAGCCTGCCGCTGCCGTGTCGCACCTAGGGCGACGGACGTGCCTTCCCGGCCCGCCACCTCCCGTGCAAGCGGAGGCGGCAGGGGAAGACACGTCCGTTGCCCGCAGGCCGGCGCCGCAGCGGCGAGGCTTCTCCCGGCTCCGGGTCTCGCGCGCCGGGCTAGTCCGCCCCTCCTCCCCTTCACTGGCATTTCCGGGCCTGAAGGAAGGGGTGAGGGGAAGTCCCGCCGCTCCTAGGGAGACTCGTGTTTGGGGCATAGGCGGCGGGCGGCGGCGCGAAAACTGCATGAGTCGCCCTAGGGGTGGGGCTTCCACCGGCTCCTTTTCCCTCACGCCCGGCTCCATCGGGCCCCTCCTCCCTTCAGTGAAGGGAGGAGGGCCCGGTGGAGCCGGGCGCGAGGGAAAAGGAGCCGGGGAAGCCCCACCCTAGGGCGACTCATGCAGTTTCGCCGCTGCCGCCTGCTCGCCATGCCCCAAACACGAGTGGGACGGTGGCGGTGAAAACCGTGTGAGTCTCCCTAGGGCGGGACTTCCAGCGGTGCCTTCTCCCCTGGCCAGTTCCGCCCCTCCCTTCACTGAAGGGAGGAGGGGCGGAGCTGCTGCCGGCGAGAGGGAGAAGGCACCGCCGGAAGTCCTTCCCCTAGGGCGACTCACGCGGCTTCCCCCCGCCGCCGCCCACTTGTGTTTGGGGCACGGGCGAGTAGGGCGGCGGTGGGGGAAGCCGCGTGAGTCTCCCTAGGGGCGGGACTTCCAGCGGTGCCTTCTCCCTCACGCCAATTCCGCCCCCTCCCTTCACTGAAGGGAGGAGGGGCGGAGCCGCTGCCGGCGTGAGGAGAGAAGGCGCCGCTGGAAGTCCCGCCCCTAGGGAGACTCACGCAGCTTCCCCCGCCACCGCGCTCGCACCGGCGCCCCTCCTCCCTTCACTGAAGGAAGGAGCGGCACCTGCCCGCAAGGAAGGGCGGCGGCGGGGGAAGCGCGTGAGTCTCCCTAGGAGCGGTGGGACTTCCCCTCACCCCTTCCTTCAGGCCCGGAAATGCCACCCCCAAATCTGCCGCCCGAGGCCATGGCCTCGGGTGGCCTTATGGACAATCCGGGCCTGAACCAGCCCCAACTGAAACAAGCAATACCCAGAGACACAATTCCTTCCTGTTAATATGATTTAACTACGGTGGTAGGTAAAATTATGCTTCCTTCATACTGTGCTTTGTGAATCATAATATATTATAGTTACTTTATATAATGTGCAATGGATTGGTACGATTCCACCCTGTCCTCTTCCAAAAGTTCTAAATTTGGTAGCTATTAGGAATAAAAATCCAATGCAAAAAAAAAATCTATTCCTAGGTACTTCAGTGGCCTTCTGGGAAATAAACATCTCCAGGGTGAAAAGTGTGTGCCTTGCAGAATGACTAATCTACTGAAACACTGGGCAGTAAACTCTGATGAGAGGTAATGAGAAGGTCTTTGTCTCTTTCTGCTAATGATGAGGTCCATTCACAACAAACCCCCTCTTCAGTCCCTTTCCTCCCTCCCTCCCTTTCTCACACGCAGTTCCACATTTCCTGCTGCTATGGAATGCAACTGCCTGAATTTACTGAGTACCAAACAAAGTTGCAAACCCTGTGTATAAGGCCAAGACTGCTTTAATATGAACAGTCCTGGCCTAAAATGGCCACCTGGCCTTTGTCTCTCTTGGCCTGTCTTATTAGATTCCATCCCTTGTTGGTTGTATTCTCGCTTCCATTCATGCTGTAGGAAATATGTTTAGGGCAACCGTTTTGGCCATGCAGCCAAATAATACATCACCCTGCATTATCACCAGGTGTTGGTTCTCTCATTTAGATACTACCAGGACTACAGAATTTGGGGACAGAGTTGGCACACTTGCAGCTTTGTTGGAGCTCCAAGCTATTTTCACTGATAAATCAAGCTCCATAGATAAGGCAGCCAGCATGTGTTCTATTGCAGTGGTTCTTATGTATGTATGTATGTATGTATGTATGTATGTATGTATGTATGCACAGCAGTTCTCGTTTGTGCCTGGAGGGCAGGGAATAGGTCCTGGGGTTCCATTAGCATTAGGGCCTGCAGCAGCAGATGCGGATTCAGAGGATGAGCTAGATGACTGGGGTGAAGCACAGGGCCCTTCGGATGGGCCTCGTTCGCCTGCAGAGAGCTTGGCATGGGATGAGATGATGTTTGGACCTAGCATAGATTCCGATCACCAGGTGGAGATGGGAAGCAGCGAAGGGAGTTATGAACACCCGGGTGGGAGGAATTCCCAAGAGTTTGAAAGTGAAAACATGGACGGCCGAGTGGGAAAGTGCTAGGGAGGAAAGTTCTCAGGAAGATAGCGACACAGCTGCTGAGAGGCAAGGTCGAACTTTCGATAGGAGATGGGACATTGAGTCTACTAGGAGGGCTTGGTCTAGGGTCCTAGACCGGCCGAGGTCCGTGAGCAGAGTTGGAGACGAAGAAGCCTAGAGCGTCGGGGCCTCGGCCGAAGGATTAAGTATAGGATCCGTGGGAACGCATCCTCAGTTCTCCGGCCACGTCGCTACTCGATAGGCGTGAG
This sequence comes from Anolis apletophallus, assembly GCA_030556195.1. Lineage (NCBI taxonomy): Eukaryota > Metazoa > Chordata > Lepidosauria > Squamata > Anolidae > Anolis > Anolis apletophallus. The sequence continues at coordinate 27,463,954 of JARBWK010000006.1, read as the reverse complement.
ACGGAGTTGGGATCACGAGCTGGCTAGCTAGTGGTCATCAAGTCTTGCCTTTGTTCCTGTCCCAAAGCTTTGGGAAGCCCTGTCTTGTTCCTGGCCACAGCCTTGTGGTGCCTTGCTAAGCTTTTGGCCTATTGCTACGTTCTGTGGGACATTGATACTTCTAACCTGGTGGATTGCTTTTTCATCATTATTGGACATTATCTTTGAACTGTATTTACTCAATAAAGTAGTTAGCCTTCAGTACGTCTCTGTGTGTGTGATTAAGGGGCCGGTAAGTCCGTGATCGTGACATGTATTTATTTATTTATTTATTTATTTATTTATTTATTACAGTATTTATATGTTGCCATTCTCACCCTGCAGGGGACTCAGGGTGGATTTAAATGTGCATATACATGGCAAACATTCAATGCCATAGACACACAACATATATATACACATAGTGGCTATTTAACATTCCAGCTTCATGAGGGTATTCTGGCCACCAGGGGAGCTGTCGCTTCAATGTCCATTTGTTTCACTAATGGAGTACTTCCTCATTCTTTTGCCTGCTTGCTGGGGATTTTATGACGCTGTAAATTAATTAAATTATCCTCCCTGCATAAGCGGTACCTAAATGTCCTACTTGACAGATGCAACTGTCTTTTGGGCTGCAAAGGTCGACAGCAAGCTACATGATGATCACTCCGGCCCGGGCTGGCTTTGAACTCATGACCTTTTGGTCAGTAGTGATCTTAATGTAGCTGACTCCCAGCCAGCTTCACCACAGTCCCAGTGCTGCACCACAGTCCATATTTTGGCCTTCAATTCCCAGAAATCCTAACAGCTTGTAAACTGCTGGGATTTCTGGGAGTTGTAGGCCAAAACATCTGGGGACCCACAGGTTGAGAACCACTGCTGGCCATATGTCCACTCTATGAGGATTTCCAAGCCAGCTCAAAGACTTGGCCCTGAACCCAGAATATTCTTCTGCTACCCTCGTTCTCAACCTTCAGATTGACCACCAAGCTTCTCATTTCTTAAGTGAGCTGTGACACTAGGGTTTAAACAGCTGTATAATGCCATTTCAGGATGCAGATTAACTGTATTCGATGGGATAATTTGAGACTACACTGCTATACAATCCAGTTCAATGCAGTTAATCTGCATTCTGAAACTGCATTATATAGCAGTCACAGTGACATCACAAGGGGTTATTCAGGACTGTCCTGTTACATTCCTGGCATAGCAGACTAAAATACAAGTATTTGTTCATCTAACCCAGTATTGCCTGCTCTGGCTGACTGCCGAGTCAGCCAAGGGCCCTTCCAGACAAGTCCTATATCCCATGATCTGACACCATGTTTTCTGTTTATCCTAGTTTATCTGGCAGTGCAGATCATATAATCCAGTTTAA
>JARBWK010000006.1:27394932-27462458 GCA_030556195.1 Anolis apletophallus | reverse complement strand
AAGATGCACTAAGCTATGGGAAATAATGCATTTGGGTGCTCCTTCCAGCTCTATGCCAGACTAGAAGGCCTTCCAAATAGATAGTCTAGATCAGTGTTTCTCAACCGCTGTGACGCGGCACACTAGTGTGCCGTGACAGACCTCCTGCTGTGCCACAAGAAAAGCTCTCTGCCCCCTTCCTTCCCCCCTCCTCCTGCCGAACTCCTGCTGCCTGGGGGAGGAGGAGGAAGGGCCAGGCGGCAGTGAAGAAAAAGAAGAATTGTGCTGGCTCTGCCACCGCTGGCTTGGCATTGCCCCCTCAAGGCTGGAGAAGCTGTGGGATAGCTGAAGCCGGGGGGAAGGGGTGGGGCATGGCGCGGCCTGGCTCCGCGCCCTCCCCTGGCTTTGGAGGATCTTAGCATCCTTGATGGTTCATAGGGGAAAATTCGTTCGGACAGGTAAACAGGGCCGGAACCGTATAGGGTTTTGGAAGTTAAAACCAGCACTTTGAATTGTGCTCGGAAACTAATTGGTAGCCAGTTCCGCCCCCTCGCCGGTTCCGCCCCCTCCCTTCACTGAAGGGAGGAGGGGCAGAGCCGCTGCCGGCGAGAGGGAGAAGGCACTACCGGAAGTCCTGCCCCTAGGGCGACTCATGCGGCTTCCCCGCCACCGCCCCGCTCGTGTTTGGGGCACGGGTGAGTAGGGCGGCGGCGGGGGAAGCTGTGTGAGTCTCCCTAGGGGCGGGACTTCCAGCGGTGCCTTCTCCCTCACGCCAATTCCGCCCCCTCCCTTCACTGAAGGGAGGAGGGGCGGAGCCGCTGCCGGCGTGAGGAGAGAAGGCGCCGCTGGCTTCCCCCACCACTGCGCTCGCACCAGCGCCCCTCCTCCCTTCACTGAAGGAAGGAGTGGCACCTGCCCGTGCGAGCGGGTCGGTGGCGGGGGAAGTCGCCTGAGTCTCCCTAGGGGCGGCGGGACTTCCCCTCACCCCTTCCTTCAGGCCCGGAAATGCCGCCCCCCCAAATCTGCCGCCCGAGGCCATGGCCTCGGGTGGCCTTATGGGTAATCCGGGCCTGAACCAGCCCCAACTGAAACAAGCAATTCCCAGAGACACAATTCCTTCCTGTTAATATGATTTAACTACGGTGGTAGGTAAAATTATGCTTCCTTCATACTGTGCTTTGTGAATCATAATATATTATAGTTACTTTATATAATGTGCAATGGATTGGTACGATTCCACCCTGTCCTCTTCCAAAAGTTCTAAATTTGGTAGCTATTAGGAATAAAAACCAATGCAAAAAAATCTATTCCTAGGTACTTCAGTGGCCTTCTGGGAAATAAACATCTCCAGGGTGAAAAGTGTGTGCCTTGCAGAATGACTAATCTACTGAAACACTGGGCAGTAAACTCTGATGAGAGGTAATGAGAAGGTCTTTGTCTCTTTCTGCTAATGATGAGGTCCATTCACAACAAACCCCCTCTTCAGTCCCTTTCCTCCCTCCCTCCCTTTCTCACACGCAGTTCCACATTTCCTGCTGCTATGGAATGCAACTGCCTGAATTTACTGAGTACCAAACAAAGTTGCAAACCCTGTGTATAAGGCCAAGACTGCTTTAATATGAACAGTCCTGGCCTAAAATGGCCACCTGGCCTTTGTCTCTCTTGGCCTGTTTTATTAGATTTCATCCCTTGTTGGTTGTATTCGCTTCCATTCATGCTGTAGGAAATATGTTTAGGGGCAACCGTTTTGGCCATGCAGCCAAATAATACATCACCCCTGCATTATCACCAGGTGTTGGTTCTCTCATTTAGATACTACCAGGACTACAGAATTTGGGGACAGAGTTGGCACACTTGCAGCTTTGTTGGAGCTCCAAGCTATTTTCACTGATAAATCAAGCTCCATAGATAAGGCAGCCAGCATGTGTTCTATTGCAGTGGTTCTTATTTATTTATTTATTTATTTATTTATTTATTTATTTATTTATTACAGTATTTATATGTTGCCCTTCTCACCCTGCAGGGGACTCAGGGTGGATTTAAATGTGCATATACATGGCAAACATTCAATGCCATAGACACACAACATATATATACACATAGTGGCTATTTAACATTCCAGCTTCATGAGGGTATTCTGGCCACCAGGGGAGCTGTCGCTTCAACGTCCATTTGTGACACTAATGGAGTACTTCCTCATTCTTTTGCCCGCTTGCTGGGGATTTTATGACGCTGTAAATTAATTAAATTATCCTCCCTGCATAAGCGGTACCTAAATGTCCTACTTGACAGATGCAACTGTCTTTTGGGCTGCAAAGGTCGACAGCAAGCTACATGATGATCACTCCGGCCCGGGCTGGGTTTGAACTCATGACCTTTTGGTCAGTAGTGATCTTAATGTAGCTGACTCCCAGCCAGCTTCACCACAGTCCCAGTGCTGCGCCACAGTCCATATTTTGGCCTTCAATTCCCAGAAATCCTAACAGCTTGTAAACTGCTGGGATTTCTGGGAGTTGTAGGCCAAAACATCTGGGGACACACAGGTTGAGAACCACTGCTGGCCATATGTCCACTCTATGAGGATTTCCAAGCCAGCTCAAAGACTTGGCCCTGAACCCAGAATATTCTTCTGCTAGTTGGGTTTTGGTTCTTTGTCTTCTGAATGATACCCTCGTTCTCAACCTTCAGATTGACCACCAAGCTTCTCATTTCTTAAGTGAGCTGTGACACTAGGGTTTAAACAGCTGTATAATGCCATTTCAGGATGCAGATTAACTGTATTCAATGGGATAATTTGAGACTACACTGCTATACAATCCAGTTCAATGCAGTTAATCTGCATTCTGAAACTGCATTATATAGCAGTCACAGTGACATCACAAGGGGTTATTCAGGACTGTCCTGTTACATTCCTGGCATAGCAGACTAAAATACAAGTATTTGTTCATCTAGTCCAGTATTGCCTGCTCTGGCTGACTGCAGGTCTCCAAGGGCCCTTCCAGACAAGTCCTATATCCCATGATCTGACACCATGTTTTCTGTTTATCCTAGTTTATCTGGCAGTGCAGACTCATATAATCCAGTTTAAAGAGGAAAACCTGGGATCAGATCCTGGGATATAGGGTCTATGTGGAAGGGCCCCAAATCTCAGGCAGAATCTTTCCTATCCTTTGTTATCTGATCTTTTCAAAACCGTACCTGCTAGAGATTAAATTGGTACTTATTACAATAAATGCATGTGTTGCCCAATTGTGCTGGAGTGTCTTTTCTCGAGTATAAGACGACCTGAATATAAGCCAAGACATCTAATTTTACCACAAAAAACTGGGAAAACACATTGACTCGAGTATAAGCTGACAGTGACAATGCAGTAGGTAAACTTAAAAATAAAAATAGATACCAATAAAATTACATTAACTGAGGCATCGGTAGGTTGAAGTTTTTGAATATTTACATAAAACTGTAATTTAAGATAAAACTGTCCAATTCTGATTAAACAATTATTTTATTGTCACTTTTCTATACCGCCCCTCTCAGCCCGAAGGCGACTCGGGACGGTTTACACAGGTAGTCTCTGCCCTCAATACAACACAAGCAACAAGGCAACCCCCCCCCAAACCATATAATAACAAATTAACAATTAAAACAATTTTAACCTTCTTCAATGTAAATGAGAGTAAAATAATAAATATAATAAATATATTAATAGAGTAAAATAATGTAAATGTAATAATACCAATAATAATAGAGTAAAATAATAATTGTAATAATAATATAGTAAAGTAATAAATGTAATAAAAATAATAGAGTAAAATAATGTAAATATAATAATATTAATATTAATAATAATAATAATAAATAGAGTGAAAAATATAAAAAATATTAATAACAGAGTAAAATAATAAATAACCTTGACTCGAGTATAAGCTGAGGGGAGGTTTTTCAGCCTAAAAAGGGGGGCTGAAAAACTAGGCATATACTGTTGTGTATATACAGTATGTCTTCACATGATATGGCCAAAGTATGACAGACTCAGTTTAGTTTCCTTGGATTTTAGAAAAAGTTTAGGTCTAATTTGCTAAGTAACTCATTTATTTGTTTTTTTAGCAGTCCATTGTATCCTCAGTATTTCTTTAGAAAGAAAGAAAGAAAGAAAGAAAGAAAGAAAGAAAGAACAGACGGAGAGATTGCGAGAGGAAGAGAAAGCAGGATATCAAGTTAGGCATCAGGAGGGTGTCAAGGCAGCACATGGCACTAACCAAAATTTCTGGCAATCCCACAGAGGTCATCCCACATAAACCCATGGCAGTTGCATTGCAAAACTTGCTATGGGACCTCAGAGTGGCTGAGAAATGCTACTTAATTCTCTCTCCATGTCCACTTGATGGCCAACACAACAGCCCCTCTGTCTTGGATACCACTGTGATTATGGCACACATACTGTAAGTGCCAGGATTTCATATCCCACTATCTGAAAACCAGCCATATATTCTAGGTTGGATCTTGCAAGTCTTTGCTTTTTGCATTCACTGCCTGAAACAACAGGTGTTAGCTGGCTTATTTATCTGCGTCACTTCTTATGCATCAACTTGCTTGGCATAACGGTCTTGCAGCAATTAATTTCCTTCCAGCCAAGAAGGTTTCCATTCAAGGGATGTATGATTTGCCCTTTTAGTTGCAGTGTTCAGAATAACTTTTAAACCACAATAGTTTTCATCAATATGTTTGCTGGGCATGCAGCTTTTACATTTCTTTCATTAACTTATGGAAATTGATTTATAGTATGTTAGGTTTTTTAAAATTTGTTGTAGCAAGGTGGGTTATTTTTTGAGTTCCCTCAGAGGGAGAAAAGTGGTATATAAATACAGTAAATAAATAAATATTTTTTTGCATATTTGTATTTTTTATGTTTTATTGTATTGCATTTTACTGGTAGAGAAAGAGAAACAATAATAGGCCTCTTAGGTAAAGAAAAAAGTATATTGCTTAGGAAGATAGCCTTTTCCTTGCAGTTGGCTACTTTGTGTGTTTCCCTCCATCTGAATTTTAGACAGATAGTTAGCACAACTGTACATAATAAATATGTATTTCATAATCCAGGACTGTATTAGACATATGTTTATTTCATTTATTTGTTTATTTATGCTATTTATTTATGCTATTTTTATCCCCCCTTTCTCAAGCCTGCAGGCGACTCAAGGCAGCTTACAAATTGGCAGCCATTCGATGCCACAGTAATCCACAATATATAATTAAAACATTTTAAAAACATTATAAAATCAATACAAAAACCAATGTCTTCCTGTTCATCTCATTTCCCAGTAGCATCATTTGCCACTTAATTAGTTTTCATCTTTTATATATGAGTATCTGAGTGTGGGTTGTGTAAGGCAGTGTTTCCCAACCCTTCTGAGCCGCGGCACATTTTTTACATTTACAAAATCCTGGGGCACACCACCAACCAAAATGACACAAAATGACACTCTAACACAATAATACATATAGTTAATATGTTTTTAAATGTATTTATACACTCAGTGCGAAACCTAGGCCTGTTTTGATGAACACAACATAGATATCCTGGCAGGAATGGTAGAAATACACACACAAAGGTCTTGCTCAACAGCTGTCAGCCTCTCTGTGTTTAGTTTTTATCTCAGTCACCCAGTCCTCAGGGAAAACGTACCCGGCCCTCAGGGAAGCTGGTTGGAAAGAGAGCATAATACAATAATGATGACAACAACAATAATAATGCAGTCCTAGAGCTGGAAAGGGACCCCAAAAGCCCTCCAGTTTGGCCCCATTCTGTCAGGGAGGAAGGCACCACCAAAGCCCTCCCAGCAGACGGCCATGCAGCCCGAACTCCCTACTGGAAGCCTTGTCCTCCAGCTTGATGTAGGCCACCTTCCCCTTGGCGGTGATGCGCATGTGCTGGTCGAGCTGCCACTCCGCCGCCCTGAGTGAGTGAGGAGGGGAAGGAGGGAGTGAAGGAAGCGGAAGGAGTGGGCCTTGGCGGTGGGCTTTGCTTCCTTTTTCCATGGTCTCACCGGAAGCCCCAGTTGGAGGCCCTGGGTGGCACGTGGTAGACGTGGACCTCGGGCTTGACGCACAGCACCAACTCATACTCCTCCTCCTCCTCCCCCAAGCAGCAGCAGCAGGAGTTCGGCAGGAGGGGGAAGAAAGGGGGGGAAGAGAGGCTTTCCCGCGGCACACCAGGTGATCGCTCACGGAACAGTAGTGTGCCGCGGAACAGCGGTTGGGAAACACTGGTGTAAGAAATATAATTTTCATAGCACCCAAATAGGTATTTCTTATTGTCACTAGCCTGTGAGTGGGCAGAAAGTTATTGCCCCATGTCTAGTTCTGTAAGAATCTCTGAATTTATTCTGATTTTACTTTATGTTGATGATAGGCTGACTTCATCTACTTTACTGGCTTAGATCAGAGGTTGTTTCTTCAACGAGATGAGCCAGAATTATAAATGCATCTTTTGATCATTTGGGGGCAGTTTTGATATTTCAGCCTATAAATTCTTTCTGTTATTTGTCCAGTGTGATGGCTCAAACCAGGTCTCATTTAACAGCACATAAGCACCACCTTCAGGTAGGACATACATTTAAACAGATTCAGATTGTAAAATGGTTTGAGCATATGGAGAGGTCAGAGCTTGAGGTATGGAAAGAGGAGAGCAATGTTTAAAGTTCGGAAGTGTAGCACGCCGGGCATGCAAACCCACGGTTCTTGTGAAGTTGAAATTACATGACAACATTGAGCCATGACAGTTAAAGTGGTATCGAACTACATTCATTCTACAGTGTAGATGCACACTTGGACTTACGGCAACCCCATGAATTTCACAGTTTTTTAAAGGGAAATAATACTTAGAAGTGGTTTTGCTCATCACTTATCTTAAAAATAGCTTCTAGCACCTGGTAACAGTAACTAACTTAAAATCCACAGTCTAAAAGCTGCTGGGCAGATTGGGGAAATTAATTCTCAATCTAGTCCACCCAAAGAGCTGTTGTGAAGACAGTAATATAGACAACTACTTTATATCAGGCAATTCCTTTGTTTTTTCTGACTCGCCATTGTCTGTACTGACTTAGCTGAATCTTTTCACTCCTACTTTAATATTCTCAATGTATATTGAACTGTCTCTCTCCGATTTGGTCTTTCTGATGTGGAAGTCAGACTCTTAAGGTGTAATTTTGTAGTATACTGTTGTTTTGAGATAATTGTGGGCCAGTGAGTCAATCCCATAGAAAAACTATTCAGTCTTCAGTATATTTTTGGCATTTTTCTTGCAAATACTAAAGTTATAATTACACTATGTAACAAAATTTGAAAAAAAAATCTGTCCATAATTTGAAAGTGTTATTCCTGTTTAATTGTACTGTACTTACTTTGAAAGCAGTTGCTATACTGTTGCTATACTGCCACAAACTATGTTGAATTGGTTGAGACTCTATGAGATATTTATTGAAAACTACATCAAACTGTGTTGCAGGATGTCCTGCAAAAAGCAATGTTTTGCAGTTTAATAAACCTTTTCTGTGTTTTTTTTGATAGAACCAATTAGGAAATGACATTTATAACCCATGAACAAAAACTGTGTTATTTGTTTTATCTAAGGCCCCTTCTACACTGCCCTATATCCCAGGATCTGATCCCAAATTATCTACTTTAAACTGGATTATAGGAGTCTCTATTGCCAGATAATCTGGGATAAAGAGATAATCTGGGATCAGATGCTGGAATATAGGGGCAGTGTGAAAGGGGCCTAAACTGGGCTGCTTCAATGGCAGTTTAGGTTTTTTAAATTGTGTCAGAAGCAACTTGAAAAACTGCAAGGAGCCGCGATAGCACAATGGGTTAAACCCTTGTGTCAACCGAACTGCTGTCCTGAGGGTCAGCGGTTTGAATCTGCAAAATGGGGTCTGTGAGCTCTAGCTTCCCATGCAGAGACATAAGAGAAACCTCCCACAGGATGGCAACGCATCCAGGTGTCTCCTGGGCAACGTCAGTGGACATGGCCAATCCTCTCACAACAGAAGTGGTAGTTTAGTGACCAACCACTGTTATGGTACCTCCAATGTCTCTAATTTCTTTTCATGTCAGGAGTGACTTGAGAAACTGCAAGTCGCTTCTGGTGTGAGATAATTCAAACCACTGACCTTCAGGTCAGCAGTTCAGCTGGCACAAGGGTTTAACCGATTGTGCTACTGCAGCAATGTCTAGAATGAAATCCAGAATGTGGAATCCTAATAATGGCCATACATTCGTCAGGTTGAAACAGCTGTCTCAAGCATCAAATTTCAAGTTATCTCGAAAGGGCAGCAAATGGTTATTCACTTTGTTATTATTGTGGTTTTATTAGCAAGGAAGAGGAGCAGTGCCTGTGAGACTTTCTGCTCCGTGTGCCAAAGTAACTTGGCTGAATGTGAGCATTATCCTCCTTAATTTTGGCGAGTGAATGGGCATCTTTTTCTTCTCTGTCCCAGGCAGCAAACGGTCTTGATCTGCCCTTGAATTCTATCCACGTCTGTTTTTATAATGCTGCGCAGTGACACTGTATTTGAATCTTATCTTTTCAGAGGACTGCCTTGTCTGTTTTGTGGCACTATGAAATAATAAGCAGCTATAATTACTTATGAAATGTTGTGTCCTGCAGAGAAATGGCTTTGAACTGTGAATAAGCAGGGTGCACTTGGCAGTACAAAAGAGGCCTTAAATATTTCAGCAAACAGCCGAGCAACAGGGAGTAGTTTCTCAAAGGCACCCAGCCATTAAAGGAGGAGGCAGCTGGGCAGCCTCCTTCTAGGTTGCACCGGCAGAGAAGACTGTTTTTATTAGAATGGTTTCCATCCATCTAACAATTTTAGTTTGCAAAGAGCAGATGATTCAAATTACTGGGGCACCACTTACGCGGTTCATGCTTTTGCAGGTGGCCGAAAATAATAAGCAAGGATTCGGTACAGAAACGAGAAAAGGGGATAATCTTTCTTTTTTTCCCTTCATGCTGATCTGGTCAGGAAGCATTAGGGAACTTGCATTCAGAAATCATGAGCTCAACAGTTGTTTTTGTTTATTGAGAAAGTTAAAAAAAGTCAGATTCAGAACACTGCTCAACACATATTTTGGTGCTACAAATATCAGACCTGTTTTGGGGCATAATTGATCTGGTGATTCCAAAAGTGGCATCTGTTTTCCCCCATCAGATCTAGTTTTTGAGATCGAGAACATATAATATTGAACAGTAGTCATCTGCTCGACCATAGAAAACCATGATAACCCTATCTAAGAAACTAGAACTGATGTAGTTTACCCAATGCAATTTTCTAGTGCCCCAAATAACCCCAGGAACAGGCCTAAGATTGCAGGTTTGAATCCCAGGCTGGGTTGGACGCCAGCTGTGAGCCTTGTCCACTGTTTACCCAACAGTTCGAAAACAGCTGAGCTGTGATTAGATACAAACTGGGAACCGCCAAGCGGGGAAGGACTTTTTCAAAGAAGGACTTACAAGTAAGATCGGCTGGAATGCGGAAAAACAGAGGCTATCCGTCATGAGGATGAAGCAATAGCACAACCTTGTGACGTAAAGACGCACTCACAACCTGTGAAGCACCGTGATGCACAAGCACCGTGATGCAGCCCTGTGATGCACCTGTGATGCAGCTAAAGAAAAACCCTTCTAAAAATTGTACTGTTATATGTTATATGTTGTATGTAGTTGTATGTGGAACCGGCAGGGACTGTCTGCCATATGTGTAATGTAATCCGCTCTGAGTCCCCTTCGGGGTGAGAAGAGCAGAATATAAATAAAGTATATTATTATTATTATTATTATTATTATAAAAACCAAGGCACCAATCTCTCGGCATTACTTCGCGAACGAAGTAATGCGGAATATTTTTGGTTGTGCACTGAAATCTGATGTGCATTGCACAGGTACACATGTGTTACACCACTGACTATTTCCAGATTATTATTTGGGGGGACATTATATCCCTTGTTATTTCCTCCTTTACTTTTTTAATGTCTTAAAGTCATGGTTTAATTGGATATACAGTTGATTTTTTTAAAAAAAAATTGTACTCCTTGTTCTTCTAACTGTTCTGTTTTCATTGATATTGGGGATCACTTTGAATCCCATTTGGGAGAATAAGGGTGCATCTACGCAGTAGAGTTAATGCAGTGTGACATAACTTTAATTAATTAATTAATTAACTATATTTCTACCCCACCCTTCTCACCCGGAAGGGGACTCAGAATGGCTTACAATTAGGGAACAATTCAATGCCGCACAAACATACATACAAATAAATAAAATAAACTTGTATAGCAAAAACATCTCAACATTAAAACTAATGGTTAAAACCATGCAGTCCAAAATCATAGTCTGAAGCCATTCCAGTCACAATTGCACTATTCCATATTAACTTATTGCACTGAAAAACTACTATCTGAAAGCTTGGTCCCACGGCCATCTTTTTAATTTCTTTCTGAAGGTCAGGAGGGAGGGAGCTGATCTGATTTCCCTGGGGAAGGCATTCAACAGCCGAGGGGCCATCACTGAGAAGACCTTGTCTCTCGTCCCCACCAGTCATACCTTAACCTCCAAGGTGGATCATAGAGGGAGATATGTTCAGACAGTTAAACTGGGCCAGAACCATTTAGAGCTTTATAGGCTAAAGCTAGCACTTTGAATTGTGTTTGGTAGCAGACTGGCAGCCAGTGGAGCTGATGCAACAGGGGAGTTGTATGCTACCAGTACGCCACTCCGGTGAGGAGTCTGGCTGCTGCCCGTTGGACCACTTGAAGCTTCCGAACAGTCTTCAAAGGCAACCCCACATAGAGCACATTGCAATAGTCTATTTGGGATGTAACCCGAGCATGGTCCCCATGGCCAAGTCTGGCTTCTCAAGGTATGGGCGCAACTGGCACACAAGTTTTAATTGTGCAAAAGCTCCCCTGGCCATGACCTAGACCTGGGTCTCCAGGCTCAGTGATGCCTTGACTTAATCTATTGGGTCTTTGAAGTCATGGTTTTACAAGGTCTTTAGCCTTTTCCACTAAACAAGGCTGGTATCTCACCAAACTACAAATCCCAAGATTCCATAGCAATCGGCTATGGCAGTTAAAGTAGGGTCAAAAGTTCTAGTGCAATAGTGCCTCAACCTATCTATTATCCGTGTAAGGAGCCCCCAGTGGCACAATGAGTTAAACTCTTGTGCAAGCAAGACTGAAGGGCAACAGGTCGGAGGTTCGAATCCAGGGAGAGCATGGATGAGCTCCTTCTGTTAGCTCCAGCTCCCCATGTGGGGACCTGAGCGAAGCCTCCCAGAAGGATGGTAAAACATCAAAAAATATTTACACAAGTGTGTTTCGGACAAGTCCTTCCAGTCCTACCGGTTATTGGTCAATCCACTGGCGATAGTTAAATTGATGTTGGTTTGAGTCCACAGCTAACCCTCCTGGGTGCTGGGACATTTGTAATCCACAGGTAATGAGGAATGAATCAAAGGGGTGGCAGTAGGTGACAGGGAATCCAGGGAAGGTGTCCGAGGGATCCGAGAAGTCGGTGTGAGGAAAAAAGTTATATTTCCCTCTGTGCTAGTGCCAAGAAGTAGAAAGCGCCGACGGTAAACCGATGCTTACATCCAGTAGGCCATTACAAGGGTCCGTTTCTCCTTAAACAGGTTTTTTCAAGGCGAGGCATTTAGAATATCAATAACCAATTTCTGAAATTAATAACATTCATAATCAAAATTGATATCAAAACAGTGTAAGATAGCACATTTATAGCCATGGTCAATATCTTATGATATACATACCCTTCTAAATAGCAACATGAGCACAACCCCTATCCATGTCGGCGGGGTGACCACAAAGGTGAGTAGCAGCTTGGGAGGGATGAATTTAACAATAGGGAGTTTATTCACATGTTAATGTATTCAGCTCTGATTAACCTGAAAGGCTAATTGAGTACTTCAGAGAGAGAAAGCGGGTCATTAAGTCCCTGGGGCCATTCGCTTTTTAGTTTGATTGTCCACTTTATTTCAGCTTGTCTCAGTCTGAGTGAGTTGTTACTATGTAAATGCGGAGTCAATCTCTCCAAGACCCTCAGTTTTAAAGAGGACGGGCTGTGTTTATATTGTGCGCAATGCCTGTAAAAGGCAGAATCCTGAGATTGATTTACTATTTTCGAACGGTGTTCAATAAATCTTTGGCGCAGTCGTCTGGTGGTCTGTTCACACGTGATGGCGTAGACGACAAAGTCCGAATTGCAGTTTGCGAAGTCCAATACCTTGAAGTATCGTTTCTGAGCTGGGCTATAGATTTGTTTGTTTGAATAAATATTCTGACAGACCGTGCAGTTAGTGCAAGGCCTGGAGCCCGGGCTGAGGTTGCTGTGTGTAGTCTGTTTTCTGGGTTTGTTGTGCATAAGAATATTACGTAGATTAGCAGTCCTCTTATATGCCACTGTGGGAAACTGTTCCAGATCTTTTATGTGATCGATAAGAGGCCAGAATTGTTTGGCAGCTTTGATCAGCGCATTGCTGTGAGGTGTCAAGGTAAGAGACCACCCCATTCGGGTATGTTTACTCCTAGATTTAGGTTGTAGAAGAGTATCACGGGAAATCTCGGTGGCCTTAAGGTGGGCTTTCTTCAGTATTTCTTTTGGGTATCCTCGTGTCAACAAGTCATCTTGCAGTCGGTTTGCTTCTTTATGGAAATCTGTTATTTCTGTGCAGTTCCTCTTCATTCTTAAAAGCTGTGAGTATGGAAGATTGGTTTTTAGTGAAAACGAGTGGAAACTCTTGTAATGTAGGGTGTTAATACATTTAGAGGGTTTGGAGTAGTTCTTAATTTCACTATGTTATTCGAATTATATAATGTGACATCCAAGTAGTTGATTTCCAGATTGTTGGTTAAGTGGGTAAATTGAATGCAAGGATGCCAGGTATCCAACCAAGAGTAGAAGGCTGGAAGGTCAATGTCTTTGGATAATATCCATACCAAGTCGTCTATATATCTGAAATATTTTTTGATATGGATGGAAAACGGATTGGAGTCATCATAAAGATTATGTTGTTCTAAGTGATTCATGAACAGATTTGCCAGACAGGGGGCGCAATTGGACCCCATGCTGACCCCATGGATTTGGAGGTAAAATTGATCCATGAAGGTGAAGTAATTACAATCACTAATGAAATCATACAGGAGCAATAAGAATCCTGTAGGAGGTTGGTCTGGCAGAGGATCCTCATCCAAAGTGGTTGGATAACATGTCTAAGCTGATCAAGTGGGATATTCGTATAAAGAGATCTGACATCTGATGTCACAAGCCAATCCCCATCCTGTAATTGGAAGCCTTCCAGTTTGTTGATTATGTCCATGGTATCTCTTACATAAGCTCTTGTTCTTTTGACCGCTGGTTGAAGGTAATAATCCAGGAGTTGTGCTAGAGGTTGTAAGATTCCCCCCTGGCCTGCTACAGTTGGTCTGCCGGGGGGGCAAGATTCCCGTGTGAATTTTTGGAAGGGTATGGAAATATGGCGTGTTAGGATGTTTGACCATCAAAAACTGGGCTATGTTATCATTAATAAGGCCACATGCAGCTGATTCCTCCATGGCTAGTGCTATATTTCTGGAGAAAATTGAGGTGGTGTCAGAGTTAAGCTTCTTATAGAATTTAACATCATTCAGTTGACCTAGACATTCCTTAATATAGTCCTCTGTGTTTAAAATCACAATGCAACCTCCCTTATCGGCGTCCCTGATGGTTATATTCGGGTTATTGCCCAGGTTTCTTAGAATTTTAAGATCTTCATTGGGTAAGTTTGTGTGCCTGACATCTGTTCTGTGATCCAATTTGTTTACCTCCTTAAGGACAGCCTCTTCAAACGCTTTAACGCATAATGCTGGATTCGGAGGAGTGTGTTCGGCACCTCTTTAAAACATCAAAAACATCAGGGCATCCCCTGGGCAACGTCCTTGCAGACGGCTAATTCTCTCACACCAGAAGTGATTTGCAGTTTCTCAAGTTGCTCCTGACATGAAAAAAACCTGTAAGTTTAAAGCAAAATTTAGAGAGAAGAAAATTTGCCCTTTTAATCATAAGACTACTTGAACAAACAATGTCTTTGTTTTAAAGCACCTTAAGAAGCCCCACTCCAGTGATAGATATATGAAATAGCTAAAAAACAGCGTCCATCAAAGTCAAAATCCTGAAAAACCAAAGGAGCTTTATCACAGAAATTTGTGCTTCTTTAGAACAATTTGCAAGAACCACATGTTGCTCTTTTTTTAAAAAGCTTAAGTCGAAAGATGGGGTTTTTGAAGGAAATTTGTTAATATTTCATTAAAATGTTAAAGTAAATAATTTCAACCATATCTATGTATTTAAATATTTATAGCATCCTCTACTTTCAAAATAAAATCCTTACAGTTTATTTTTTTTGGCTTTTCTCCGCGAACAAAGATTCAGGAAGGACTCATCCCACGCGTTTCTACAAGCGCGTTGATGATTCGGAGATTGGATGTGTCCTTCGAGCCTGTGCAATGGACCTTTCTGGTGGAGTGCAGCGTGCACAGAACTGGCCTCACCCTTTAAACCAAAGGTTTGTCTGCCGGGGCCTAGCAAGCTTGGACGGTGGCAGCGAGGACCTCAGGCCGTATGTTTGGTTTGAGTTTCCTTCTCTAGATGGTTGACCTTACAGGATTAAACGAGCACCATCTGCCCAGGTTTGAGTTTTTCTTCTCCTAGGATGGTTGCCAAAAGGCTAGAGAGCCAATCCTGCCCTTTGACGCTCTTTGTTAGACCCTTCGGTTGTGACCTGTCTGGCATGGTAGGCCCTACCAGTGGCTATTATGCCACCACCAGCATAGCTCACAATTTCATGAGGGTACGCAAGCCTCTCCTCCACATCAAGGGGGTGCCAACGGAGAGGACAGTTTACTTTAAACACTTTAAAAAAACCCCTAAATGCAGTTCTTAAGCACTTGGCTCTCAGACCCATTGCAGTTACCACCCCTGCCTTAAGCAAAACATGCAGGTTTCTCAGGTAGCATACAGTGCAATTACAAAAAAGTAAACATATATATGCGTCACTTATATATGAAAAGCAAGAAGCTAATTTTTGTTGGAGTTGTCAACTTTTGCATGCCTGTGCTCATTAACTGGTGGTTTGCATGTTGCTTTCCTGATATGTTTTGGCACAGCATACTTTTATGGTAATGCCCTTCTAGTTTTTCCATAAACTGTCTTCCTAGTAAGGTAAAGGTAAAGGTTTCCCTTGACATTAAGCCCAGCCATGTCCAACTCTGGGGTTGGTGCTCATCTCAGTTTCTAAGCCGAAGAGCCAGCATTTTCCGTAGACACCTCCAAGGTCATGTGGCTGACATGACTGCATGGAGCGCTGTTACCTTCCTGCTGGAGCATTACCTATTGATCTACTCACATTTGCATGTTTTTGAACTGCTAGGTTGGCAGAAGCTGGGTCTAACAGTGGGAGCTCACCTCGCTCCCTGGATTCAAATCAGTGACTTTTCAGTAAGCAAGTTCAGCAGCTCAGCGGTTTAACCCACTGCACCACCGGGGCTCCTTACTGTCTCCCTATAGCCCTATAATATACAGATGTCTGTAAGACCCTATGTGGATGTAAAACTGGCTGATGCTCAGCTTCTGCCTTGCCAATTTGATTACTCTGCTGCAGAGATCCAGTATTATTTTTTGCATTTCCCAAGGATTTTTGGTGGTACACTAGAGTTAATTAAGGCCAAACTGAATGTGCATTTTAATTAAAAAAACATAATCTCTATTTAGAATCATAGAGTTGGAAGAGACCTCATGGGCCATCCAGTCCAACCTCATTTAGATGATAGAAGATCGTTTTTTCTTTGTCAGTAAATTTAATTACATTCATATAATTACATTCAGTATAGATATACTGTATATTTAAAAATGAAGTTGCTATGTAAATCAATAAAACAAAGTTCAAATGCCTAATAATTTAATTAGCACAATTGACTGAGAGCCTAGATTAGCTATTTAAGTATGTTTAGTTAGCTTGCTTACCAGCCTCAGTGCTTTGAAAGCAAATGGAAAGATGTTTCATCCATGCTGAGAATCAGAGACCCATAGAGCAATTGTGTCAATAGCTGACCAGATGTTGCATACACTGAATTAAATGGAATTTATTACATAGCTGGGGAAGCAGGTTATTTCACAAAGCAATTTATCTTCAAATTTCTGGACCAATTCCATTGAGTTTCCATTGAATTAGGCCTCTCTTCCATAGTATTATTTATACATGTTCATTGATATATTTCTCACTATTTGGGGGAGCAAGGAAGTGAAAAAGTGATATTACAAGTGATAGTCTATCAGATACAGAAATTTTGTATACATCATCTTACTATTCAAGTTGAAATCTCTATCTGATTCTGTAACACCAGAAGACATACAATTTTGTCTTCAACCACATAGTAGCCAGAAGGTGTCAGCCTTTCCTTTCTGAGCCTACCGAACTCTCAAAACACTCTCTTAAAATCATAGCTGTCTGCAGAGAAGTTGGTACAAAAAGATTTTGTCATAGTTTTAAGCTCAGTCAAACACTTTCAATAAAACAAAACTGGAAAATATGTGGTGAGCACAATCCAGTAAATGCTTTAATCTATATACAAAAGAGTTTATGCTTGCATGCGACAGGGTTTCTTATTATTCTTCCCTTTCCTCCAAACTGTTTGCTGCTGTTAAAATATTTAGAGGTCTCGATAGTTCAGCTACATGGAAGCAAGAAGGCAGAAATAGATTGCTAATTTTAAAATTACTTTATTTCACTCGTTTGTCACTCTGTTGCATAATATTTTGTTCAGTGTAACTAGCAGCCCAAATAATCTGGGACAAGGTTTAGCAATTACTTTTTTATAAGACTACAACTACCTGAATCCCCCAGCCATCATAGCCACTGCAAATCTTATTATATTTCAGCTGTTAAACTATACTAGTGAACATAATTCAGTGGAACATAAACCAAAGTGGATAATAATAATAATAATTTTTTAAAAAAACTTTATTGGTATACCACCTTATCTCTACTATACAAAAAGAGCTAAAACCAGTATCCAGTATAATAATTCTTAAAGTTTGTATTTCATCAAAATGATCAATTCATTACAATATATACTTTATAGATGTAGCAAATTACAGTTAGGCTAATGGAAGAGTCATAGTCCATGTATATAATATAAGTAGCGGCTAGAAGCCTGCGTTTACTCACGACAAAGATTCAAGGAGCATTCAAAAGTCAATTGAGTCCTTTTAAGATATCTCTAATAAAGTCCAAAAAACCCAAGAAATTGTTTGTAAATCCAATAGCAAAACTTATGGTGCTCCGTTCCGGTCGACGGACAGGAAGTTTCCTGCGCTAATCCGTTTTGCCAAAGGGACTCAAGGCAGTTTCCAAAATGTAAGGCAAACATTCAATTGCCAGAAAGAAACCATACAGACAATGACATCAAGGTAAACACAACCTAATTAAACTTAACAGACAAAATAACAACAGCTGAAACACCATAAAATACAAAAAAATCTATTAAGACACACTAAATATAAAAACATTAAAAGCCCATTTCATTGTAGCCCCATCAGTAGACGTTCTACAAAACCAATGGCCAGGGTTACAAATTGGCATGAACAACTATAAAAGGGCTGTGCATGGGATAGTGCAAACAGCAAATCATAGGGTCGTGGAAGTAGATGAAGTGTTGGACAGAGTGCTATCTGGCCTCCTAGGGACTGGGCCTAGGGACTAATCATTCTTGAAAACTTGCTGGAACATGCAGTTTTTCACATTCCTAGGAAAGGAGGACAGTATGGGTGTCTGGCTAATCTCTCTGGGGAGGGAGTTCTAAGGTCGGGGGCCACCACCGAGAAGGCCCTCTCCCTCGTCGCCACCAACAGTGGTGGAAGTGAAAGAAGGGTCTCCCCAGCAGTTATTAGATAAGTGAGACCTGGACATAAATGGAGCCAAAGCTGTCAGCTTTCATGTGAGAGGGATGGTGAATCAACTCCAGACTTTAGTTTTAACTTTAAAGAAGTTATCAAAATAATTTAGCATTATCTCCCAGATATGATTTGCATTTTGGTATAGTGGTTTGAGCATCAGATTCCAACTCTGGAGACCAGGATTTGATTCCTTGCTTGGCTATGGAGACCCACTGGGTGGCTTTAGGCCTTAGAAAATCTTGGGATAGGGTGTCATAGATTAGAAATGATTTGAAAACACACAAAAACAACAATCATGAAGGTTCGAATTTTCCTTTTGGTTCTAATTTTCCTTTATGAAGAAGAGCACTGGGCTTAGCTAAATATATCCCACAGGTTTGCTCTCTCTCTCTCTCTCTCTCTCTCTCTCTCTCTCTCTCTCTCTCTCTAAAGATTGCATGGGCAGGAATGATATACATCATTCTACATTCCTTACCATTCTTCTACATGTTTTTGTTGCTTCTCTGCCGCTGTTGCACAAGATGGGCCGCTTCATTATTTTAAGTCTACTTAGGAAACTGGTAACTTGAAAGAAAACCAGTATTGCATGTGATTAGAAGTGTTGCTGCACCAGATGAAGTTCTGTAGAAATTGACAAAAATGGATGGTTCTTATCTGAAAAAATCATCTTTTCCTGCAACATTCTTCTGAAAAATTATCAGGATTGCTCCTAGGCTCCTTCTACACAGCTGTATAAAATCCACATTGAACTGGATTTATGGCCGTGTGGACTGAGATAACCCAGTTCAAAGCAGATGTTATGGATTATCTGCCTTGATATTCTGGGTTATATGACTGTGTGGAAGGGCCCTTAGGTTCTTGAATGGTCTTGGCTGTCTTTAATCTTTAGTTGGCTCAGTTCAGTCCCAGGAATACACAACTCCAAAGGTTGACTACAATTCCCTTAAGCAGTACCCTATATAAGCAATGGCGACAGATGATGGGATTTGTTGTTCAACAGTCTTGGAATTTCAAGCTGCAGGCAATAGCTATTAGACATGTGCATCCATGGTAAACCTTGCCGTTTCATATCCTGCCTTTTGTTGGGAGCCCCGATCCGTTTTTTTTGTGATTCTCCTGAAATTGGGAGAGTTTTCTATTCTTTTGGTTTGGGGCCCTGAAAATTGGACCATTATGGGGGTGAGCTTTACACCCACTGGCTCCCCTTCCTGGCATGCGTTCTTCTTACCCGGCACCTGGTGTTTCTAAATGCTGAACCATTTCCGCCTCACTTACTGCTTTGTAACAGAAATGGTGGAAAAAGCTTCGGAAGGGCAAAAGGACTTCCGGTTTCCTTAAAAATGTCGAAATCGCTTCAAAAAGCAAATCTTTCCAAATTTATTCCGAGTTACAAAGATTCCAACCGAACCTAACCATGCCTATTGTTTAGATCTATTTCTGTATTAAACATATGTTTTTAATATATCGTGGTTTCAGTGCCAAAGTTAATATGTTTTATGCTGATTGTAATGGTTGGCATACACTATATTTGTAGAAATGGCCGTGACAATTGGCTTGGTGCAGATAAATTTGATTTGAATTGTGACATTGTAGGTGCCTAGCCAATCGAGAGTGCATTGTGACTTCGTAGGTGCCTAGCCAATCAGCATTCCTGCTTAGCTCTTTCCACTTCAAGTACAAAGGGGCAGGATTTGCTCCCCAGACTAGGATTCCAAAGAGAAGAATTTTTGTGAAACAATGTGGTGTGTTATCTTTCCTAAGTGACTACTAAACTTGTTTGTTCTTTGATATATGTCTAGACTTCACCTTATTTTTGACCTTTTTTTTACCATACTCTGGTTTTTTAGACAAGACAGCATTTAATTTGAATATAGATGCCACATATTATTTTCAGGAGTTTACCCCACTCTTCTCAACCCTCGAGGGGGGACTCGGTGCGGCTTACAGTACGGCACAATTCGATGCCTACATAATAACAATATAAAACCCCCAAAAAACCCTTCAACAGTTAAGATACATTAAAATACATTAAAATACATTAAAACAGTTGCCTTAGCATCATGCACATTCATTCCAGATTAAAACCATGTTCAGTCCATAAAAGCATTGGTCCTCTTCATCTACTTTCTATTAAAAATCCAATCCTAAAATGCTGCCTAGTGCTGGTGAGCAAACGCCTGGTCCCACAGCCAGGATTTTACATATCTTCTATTCTGAAACTTTGTTCCCAACCAAGGGCCCTTTTACTTTGCACAGTTATGACATTATGACTCCACTTCAACAGCCATGGCAATCTCCTATAGAATCATTGGATTTGCAGTTTTGGAATGAGCATTTTGGATTCTTGGCTAAAGGGTTCTAGTCCATCATCAAGTTATAAAGCCCAGAATGTCAAAGGATGCAGCCATGGCAGTTAATGTGGAAGACTTCTTCCAAAATGAAGTAAAATCCACTTACCTAAACTTGGTGGATAAACCAGATCCTGAACTTGGGATAATTTCTTTTGTTGATTACACAACTCCCAGAATCTCCCTTACTAGCTTGAGTCTAATAAATAGCTGTCTTTATGTGTAGAGGTATTGGAATTGTGCCCAGATGGCATGGGACTACAGAATGGAGACCACTTTCAGGAGAAGGTGTCACATGAATCCTTGCATGAGCCTTGAAAAGTTACAACCATTAGAACAGTGGTTCCCAACCTTCTTTTGACCAGAGACCACTTGACCAGGGACCAATTTGACCAGGGACCACTCTTCAACATTAGTACCAAAATTGTGTGGTCAACTTTAGATTTGGTTTGGGATACTGTTTCAGAACACTGCATTGGATAGACCACATCAGCTCTAGTATTTGAAACAGAACATATGCCATGGTCAGCGACAGGAAAGAAGTGGCAGGTGGCGTGAAAGGAAATAAAATAAAGAGGAAGAAGACTTGCAGACCAGATTTTTGTCCTTGCGCCGCACTGGTGGTCCATGGCCCACAGGTTAAGAACCACTGCGTTAGAACAACCAATGGATTGCATAAACTTAATTTTGTATCATGCCTGGGAGTAATCCATCCTGTGCTATAGCACCATGGAAGATACAGTTATTTGCCTTCCCTCCTACTTTTGGAATATGACAGTCCCAGTTTGTGCTTAGAAAGAAACAGATGAACCAGAATATCCATATACAGTCAGTCATTCACATTGGGAGCACAAGAACCCAACCAAAGTAGGAAAACTATGAATAACAATGCTATTTAAAAAATCTTAAACACCTCTTTAGGAATCTCCAGACTCTCTAGTGCAGATATGGTAAAACTTTGGCCCTCCAACTGTTTTGGACTTCAACCCCCACAATTCCTAACAGTCTAGGAATTGTGGGAGTTGAAGTCCAACACACCTGGAGGGCCAAAGTTTGCTCATGCCTGCTCTAGTGCAAATCTATGGTCAACATTTGGTGGAAGTTGTACTGAAGGACCTGCAAATTCCTAGAGAGACCATAGTAATCAATTCTGCAAATAAGCCAAAGGTATGCCGCTTTTGAGTTCATATATTACAATACAGAAGAGAACGCTTTCAGGAAATAGCACGCTGAATAAAAGATGTGACCTCCTGTCTCCTTTATTCAGAGTCTGGTTTTATGTATATATCCAGCAGATCTGCACTTGTTGACCCCATAAAAACCCACGAAAGCCAAGCAACAAAAAAGCCGAGAAAAACAATGTGACACTGCATTCCAGGGTGTTTATGGAGAGACCAGACTCGCACAGGCACCCTTTCTGATGGGTATGGTTTGTTCCACTTACCAATAAAGTGCACGGTGGAAATTTCCACTGCGAGTCACAGAGTATCCCCAGGCTTTAACCCTAAATATCCTGAGCTTTTGAAGCTCTTAATTGGTGACTGAAAAGCACAACCTTTACTTTAATGAAGATGGGGATTTGCGATCTAATTCTCACTCGAGTCTTCACAGCTGACTATGCATAAAATAATCTTTTTAAGATGTACCCAATACGGTGCTTGAACCAACTTGGTTTCATTCCTTTTTGAAGGGGACGGGGATTCTATCCTTCCCATATAAATTAAAAAATGCGCTTATTAGTCATATAAAAAGCTGTTTAATATATTGCTGGTAGAATAGAAGGAACCATTTGTGCACTGCTATATAATCTGCAAATATTATGATATGATGAGTATAACAAGTTATAGTGGCAAGTACACTGCTAGTACGATGCGCAAAAGGTCTGAGTTTGGAAACATTACGTTTTGTGCTTCAGTATTCAAAATCGCCATGTTAGTTGAGGCCGCATTGGCTGGTGAATTCTAGCAATTCTAGGTCCCCAAAAAGGAATTTTCCCAAGCTCTTTAGGAGGTATATCAAAATCAGCTATAGCAAATAAATGGAATCTCAATTTTTAGAATCAAGATATCAGTGTCTATCGGAGTTATTGCTTTCATGCACTGCTTATGAGCTTTTCGGAGTTGGCTAGATGCCTACTAGAAAGGGAGCACTAGGCTGTTCTGATATAACAATGGGGATAGGAAGAATATTCAAAAATATTTTTAAATGATTGAAAAACATGTTTCTTTAGCTTTGAGAATCCTTGCTGGGAAGAATCTGACTGATGAGAACCATAGCAATTTGTAACACCAGTGAAAAATTTGCATGAGGCTGTTTTGAATAGGAAAGAGCCTTTTATACACAGAAAATACCTATTCTGCTCAGAAATATTATTTTTTGTGCAGAAAATTATATTTTCTGCATAAACAACCAAATGTTAATTAAGTTTTCAATTGTGACTACTTTTTGAAAATGTGTACATTTTGCAGCAGCAAGGAAATGGTAATATTAGTCATTGCTTGAGATGATAAGATAAATTACATGGCAGTTTAGGGCTCCATCACAAACATTTTTTGAATGTTATGTATAATCAAAATTAAGTGTAAAATGACAGTATTTGTGCAAGTACACTTAAGAGGCAATGACAGCCATTATACATTTCTATCGTTTGATGTGCCCTCACCATATTTCTCTTCATTGACATGTGTGTTCCCCCAACTGGACTGAAATTCCATTCATAGTCATATATTGCTTGGGATTTTTTTTTGATACAAATGGGGACTAAATTAATTTTGTGTGTACCTCTCCAGATTTTTCAATATCCCTGTTTTTAAAAACAACAAACAGTAATGCAACCAACTTACAAATGATTCATACTTAAGAACAGGGTGAGACAACAGGAAGTGAAAGAAATCTATCCCTTGGAAAAGAAACCCACTCCTGAAAGAGTTATTATTGTGGGGGAAAGGTATATCCTCTTAAGCTTATTCGCCAAGCCTTCATTACAGAACAAGCCACATTTTTTCAAAATTCTATTCTCATTGGGGCACAAACAGCAAACCACACTTCCATATGCTATACAAAGATATATATCTGGAGTATCTGTTCAGACTTACATACAAATTCAACTTAAGAAAATACCTACAGGTATTCTTACCCCCCTCTCCCCAACCTTTCGACACATCATTTTGAGGCACCAGGAGCTTTTACTAGAAGGGCCTGAGCATACAGCCAATTCCCTCAGGTTAAGTTTTTTTTGGGGGGGGGGGAAATGGGGTCTGGGGTCTGGCTGCCTGCCTGCCCCCCCCCCCCCGGGCATGTAATTGCACCCCCCCCCCGGAAATCCCAGGGTGACTGTGAAGCCTGAATCCCAGCAGGAACTGGGATTAACTGTCCCAGTTCCTCCCGGGATTTGGCCTTGTATGGCAGGGTCCTTAGAGAGAATATCCGTCTAGGAATTTCTAGGTGGCCATGGTGATCCACACTCTCGTTATATCTCAAATAGACTACTGCAATGTGCTCTACGTGGGGTTGTCTTTGAAGACTGTTTGGAAGCTTTTAATAGTCCAATGGGCAGCAGGTAGATTCCTTACTGGAGCAGGGCACAATGGGCAGCAATGGGGCACAGGAAGCAGGGCACAGGGAGTACACAATCCCCCTGTTGTCTGCTCCACTGGCTGCAAGTCTCCTACCAAGCATAATTCAAAGTGCTGGCTTTCGCCTATAAAGCCATGAAGGGTTCTGGTTCAGCTTACCTGTCTGAAAGCATCTCTCTGTATGAACCAGTTAGAGCGTTTAGATCGGCCAGGGAGGTCCTGCTCCCGGTCCCGCCAACTTCACAAGTGAAATTGGTGGTGACTCCTCGGCTATGGAACTCCCTCCCCAGTAAGATTAGATTGGCCCCCTCCCTCCTAACATTCAGGAAACAGCTCAAAACTTGGCTGTGTAAGCAGGCATTTGACAAATGACGCCAATACGCAAGCAGCTAAAGGAAACCATGGGATTGATGCAATGTTTAAATGTTTTGATGCTTAATGTTTTAAGGTTATGATGACGGTTTGTATAGTTTAATGATTTAATTTGTAGTTATATATTATTGCTTTTAGACTTGTGATTTTTTAAAATATGGATGTGAGGCATTGAATCTTTGCCTTTAACTATGTAGTGCTCCATGAACTGTTTTGAGTCCCCCAGGGGTGAGAACAGCGGTATATAAAATAAATAAAAGAAATAAATAAATACTGTAGGTCCTCCAGTACAGTTTGGCAATTGTACCAGAGAGTCATGCTGGGGAAGCTCGACATTCTCAGCGAAAAATAAATATAGCCATTATATTATTTATCATTTTTCACTTTTGTGGTGGTACTAATCCCAGTGAATGTCAAGGACTGACTGTATATGTAAAGGTAAAGGTTTCCCCTTGACATTAAGTCTAGTTGTGTCTGACTCTGGGGGGTGGTCAGCATTGCCCATAGACACCTCCAAGGTCATATGTCCGGCATGACTGCATGGAGCACTGTTACCTTCCAGCCGAAGCAGTATCTATTGATCTAATCACATTTGTATGTTATCAAACTGCTAGGTTGGCAGAAGTTGGGGCTAACAGCCGGAGCTCACCCTGCTCTCCAGATTTGAACTGCCAACCTTTTGGTCAGCAAGTTCAGCAGCTCAGTGGTTTAACCTGCTGCGCCACCGGGGGCTTTATATGCATGATATTTTAATACTGCCTTTCAGTTTCCAAGTATCATCAGGACTTGCACAAGCATCTTTACATCTATTATGTGACTTATATTTATACTTTTGTTTTACTTATTAAACCCAGTAGCCTTTCTGGTCTTAGATCACCAGGCTAAACCTTTGCTCTCTGTCACTTTAAATCCTCTTCTTTCTCTGATGATAGGCTGTGATAAAAGCCTGGACTTGAAATGTTAAAGAGAGAGAGAGAGAGAGAGAGAGAGAGAGAGAGAGAGAGAGAGAGAGAGAGAGAGATCTCCTCAGGGAAGCATTCCTTAAGATGTCAGTCTTATAAACTGCCTTCACTTTTAAATTTTGGGGAAAGCTGTGGTATATAAAAAACAGTACATAACAATATAGTATACTAAAGTGCAATACAACGCATATTTAAGTGGAACAATCAGGAGACTGATTTAAGCTGCAAGATGCAGGTTTGGGTTGATTTTACGTGAAAGTAAACCCCTTTGAGTTCAATGTGACCTCCTTCCATGTAAAGGAGTCATGTATAGGACCGCACTGGCCAAGCCAAAGAGTGAATATACTGTGGTTCTTTCGTCTAGCATCATTACCTTGTCTCGTAATACTATTAGCAGAATTTTGTTTTTCTCAGTATTACTTGATCTGTTCTGTGATAACCGAGATCTCATTTCAGGTCTGATACCTGCAGACGAAATTTGTCCCAACGGGATTTCTAAGTCCCCTTGCGAAGTGGAAAGTTACAGGTATGTGTGCCTAGCACTCTTCGCTACCCCAGCGAGGTCAGACAAATTGCACAGTGTTCTTGCTATTCTTATAAACTAGAACAAACAAAGCTTTAGCTTTTAAGATGTTTAGAAATGGGTCAAACTCTTCAACTGGGAAGCAACATCCTGTTTTGTGATGTGCTTTCCCCTCATTCTGGCATTCACAGAGACTTTAAAATAAATGAAAATCCTGCCAAAAACAGCACATTTCTGGTGAAAATCACAAAAGAAAAGTTTTGAACCGTTTCCAGGCAAAACTTTTTAACATGACTGGAGCTGACTCAAGCTTAAGATGAACAAGCCTTACAGCTGAAAAAAGAAAAGAAAATGTTTGTTAAGAATCAGTCTCTGTTCTGGAGCTTGAGAAAGGATCACCAAACCTTAGATCAGATGACCTAGTTTTTTGTTTGTTGTTATGGTGGTAGGCAGTCTGGACAATGATAATTCGGTTTGCCTCAAAATTCTTACATGGGTATCTAAGAGTTAAAACTATTTTCATTGAAAATTATCTAAAGTGCTTTGGTTTTGTGCAGACATGTGCTCAACTGTAGCTTGTTTTCCTTTAAAGGTAAAGGTTCTCCCCCGACAATAAGTTCAGTTGTGTCCGACTCTGGAAGTTGGTGCTCATCTCCATTTCTAAGCCAAAGAGTCCGCATTGTCCATAGACACAGGGGCAGATCTAAGTGTAAGTGAAGTAAGCGGCCGCTTCTGGCTGCCACGTGGCCAGGGGCGCATCTGGTTGCGGCTGCCAGGTTCAGCGCACTCCCAAGAGGCCATTGCTGTGGGCTGGCACATGGGCGTGAGGCAGGAGGCTCCGCCCCGGCTGAAAAATGTTCCCCCATCCTTTTCATCCTCTTGGGGGTGCGCTACTCCATCTACCAGAAGCTCTCTGTCCCAATGGCACATGCGCGAAACTTTCATGCATGCGCCATTTGGACGGAGCGCTTCTGGTGAACAGAGTAGCGAAATGCACTCCCAAGAGGCCAAAAAGGACGGGGAAACATTTTGCAGCCGGAGGCGGGAGGCTCTGCCCCGGCTGCAAAATGTTTCCCGTCCTTTTCATCATCTTGGGGGTATGTTTCGCTACTCCATCCACCAGAAGCGCTCTGTCCCAATAGCACATGTGCGAAACTAGCTGGCTGTGCGCATGCGTGCTTCGGGGCACGCACAATCTCCACCAGGCTGGAGAGCCAGGGGGCTCCAAAATAATGTTTGCTTACTACCTTTTTTTACCTTCGTCCGGTCCTGCGTAGACATCTCCAAGGTCATGTGGCCAGCATAACTTCATGGAGCGCTGTTACATTCCTGTCAGAGCAGTACCTATTGATCTACCCACATTTGCATGTTTTTAAACTACTAGGTTGGCAGAAGCTGGGGCTAACAGAGGGAGCTTATGCTGCTCCCTGGATTCGAACCTGCAACCTTTCGGTCAGCAAGTTCAGCAGCTCAGCGATTTAATCGACTGCACCACCGGGGACTCCTAAACCCCTTTACCATGGTCAAAATGTTCAGTCTCAGTTGTTCAAGTCTGGCTGCAAATTAGAGCATGATAGCATGGGGCGGCTCTACACAGACATATAAAACAAGGCAGAACTGATGTGCAAACCACTGGTTCCAGCTGCACTGTGGCCCAATAGAGGCAGCCTGAGTCACCTTGGTGGCAGGAGGGCGTCCACACTATCCAGCCATGCCAAAGCCAGTTCAGTGCCACTGCTCAGGGGCCCACATGCCACCCTACCTCCCACTGCCTGTTATAAGACTGACAAATGGACCCACCTCATTTTCAGCAGGTTCTTCCCCTTTTTCCACATCAGGTGATTTGCAAAAGAGCCTAGGAGGAGCGAGCCCTGTTGTTGTTGCTGTTGTTTATTTATTTATTTACTGTACTTATACCTCGCCCTTCTCACCCCTGAAGGGAGACTCAGGGCAGTTTACAAGCTGTGGCAATAATTCAATGCCAGATTCATACAATAACAATATTGGTAAAACACAATATTATAAAACTGTAAAGAAACAAAACAAATAAATATCAATTAAAATAGTATTTTAAAACATATCAAATAAATCGAAAGTCTGAGCTTTGTAAACATTTAACCAGTTGCTTTGCCATTCTTCCGTCATACTTATGGGTCATATTAATCCCAAAAGGCTTGCCTAAATAGGTAGGCCTACAGATTCTTCCTGAAGCTTAAGATCAAGCAGGCTGTTCTGATGTCACTAGGGAGAGATTTCCACAGTCGCAGGGCCACCACCAAGGATGCCCTGTCTCTCATGCCTGCCAACCACACCTGTGAGGAGGGCGAGATTGAGCGCAGGACCTCCCCAGAAGATCTTAACAATTGTACCAGATCTTAAGGGGAGATATGTTCAGGCAGGAAAACTGGACTGGAACCATTTCGGGATTTATAGGCTAAAGCCAGCACTTTGAATTGTGCTCGGAAGCAAATTTGCAGCCAGTGGAGTTGACGTAACAAGGACATTGCATGTTCCCTGTATGCTGCTGTTGTTGTTGTTTACAGACATATCAGAACCCCTTTTATTCTAATAAATGTTTGCATGACCATGTTTATAAGTATACATCAATCATTTACTGATAACAAATCTGCTAAACAGGCTGATTTTCCTTTTTATGAAGTACAGCTGAAGCATTTTCAGCAGAGTCCACTGTAAACACTGCACAACAGATTCATGTAAATGTCTAAAACTAGGTAATACTTAGAAAGTTTATACTAGGTGTGGTTGATCCATAAAAAAATTGGTTCTAAACTACTAACTGGGGGTATTAGTAATTGAAATACTGTAGCACAGCAGTTCTCGCTTGTGCCTGGGGGCCAGGAACAGCACCGGGGTTCCATTAGCATTAGGGCCTGCACCTGCAGAGATAGATTCTGAAGAGGATTTGAAGGGTTACCTGAAGGAGCATTTCCCATCACTGGGCCTCTTTCTCCCACTGAAAGCTTGGCTTGGGATGAAGGTTGGTTTGACCCTTATGCAGACATAGATGATAACCAGGTGCAAATGGAAAGCAGTGATAGCGAAAGTTATGAATACCCGGGTGGGAGAGGCTCACAGGAGCTTGTGAGTGAAAACATGGAAGAAAGCGGCTGGGAAGATTCTAGGGAGGAGAGCTCTCATGAAGATAGAGACCCAGGTGCTGGGAGACAAGGCCGAACCTTTGATAGGAGAAGTAGCATTGAGTCCAGCAGAAGGGGATGGTACCGCAGCCTAGACAGGCCGAGGTCCGTCAGCAAAGATTGGAGACTACGAAGCCTAGAGCGTCGGGGACCTCGGCCGAAAGATTAAGTATAGGATCCGTGGGAACGAATCCCCAGTGCTTCGCCACGTCTCTTCTGAGTAGACGTGTAGCGAAGTGGGTCCACGGAGCTAAGCTGGCTAGTGGCCACCAAGTCTTGCCTTGTATTTCGTACCTTGTTTGTTCCTGAATCCGCATTGCTGTGCGGAGCTTTGCTAAGCCTTTTGGATTATTCATCAAGCTGCTTTTGGACAATTGATTGCTTACAGCCTTTGGATTGCTTTTGCTATTTTTATGGACAATATTCCTTTTGAACTGTTTCTATTTTCAATAAAGTAGTTAGCCTTCAGTCCGTCTCTGTGTGTGTGATTAAGGGGCCGGTCAAGTCCGTGCATCGTGACAGTTGGCCAAAGCACTCCAAGAACCCCTTACTCACATCACGGACGCCGCAAGAAGCGCCCAACGAACGTGGCCGCCATGACTCGGCCGTCGGACGCCCAAGTGGCCGAGATGCACCAAGAACTGGGAGAGCTGCGTACCAGGGCCGGGCGGCACCCCGGGGTGTCCGTGCCTGCACGATTCGGAGGCAATCCGGCTCAAGTCGAGGTGTTTCTCGGCCAAGTGGACATGTACCTGGAGCTGCGGCCCAATGAGTTTGCCAACGATCGGGCCCAGGTGGGCTTTGTCTCTAATCTGTTGGAAGGAACGGCAGCAGCGTGGGCGACTACGTTGCTCCGGGCCAGATCCCCCCAGGTGGCCACGTTGAGAGCTTTCAAGGCGACTTGGGGAGCACCAGTGAATGCGGAGTTAGCCGAGCGAGATTTGGACCGGCTGTCAATGAGGGACATGTCCTTGTCCCAGTATATTTCCCGTTTCCGTGTGCTGGCTGCCCAGGTGGATTGGAACCCCTCTGCCCTGCGTTACCAATACATCAAAGGGTTGTCGTCGGAGATGCAACAGGAGTTGTTAAGAGGGCATGGCCGCCCCGCGGACCTGGAGGCGGCAATCACCTTGAGTCTCCGAGTGGAAGCAGGTTTACAGACCCGGAGGCGTTGGGATAAAGGTGCGGTGGAGAAGCCAGTGGCGAGGAAGGAGTTGGGGCCAGCCATTCTTGCCCCGACAGTTTGCCCTGGCTGCTCAACCTTTGGACGAGCCGGAGCCCATGCAGCTTGGGACTGTGCGGCCCAAAGTAGACCCGGCGGAAAAAGCACGCCGTCAACGCCTCAACCTGTGTTGGTATTGTGGAGGAGCTGGACACTTTTCTAGGGAATGCTCCCAGAAGCCGCATGGAAAGACTCCTCGGGCCTCAGCTGCCCTTGGAGGGGCCCCAGAGGCCGAAGAAGCAATCCAGGCGACGGGGGAAGGGCCCGGCCGGATGTAAGAGGGTTCGCTCACTCGGCCGACGACACTCATCTTCCCCCTGAACCCAAGACTGGACAATTGTTTTTAGTGATGGTCAGCCTGTGGTCGCCAGAGAAGGGGCCGATGATGGTCCATGCCATGATCGACTCAGGGGCTACCAACAACTTTATCGATGCAGACTATGCCAAGTCTGCCGGATTACAATTTCTTGAACTCCAAGAGCCAAAGGGTGTGCAGACTATTGATGGGAGAACTCTGAAAACTGGGGCGGTGACTCACTATACAGCCCTACCAAGATGTGGACCAGTTCCCATAAAGAGGACATTTCCTTTCTTTTGACCAAGTTACCAGATTCCCTATCGTCCTGGGCATTGTGTGGCTCTCACTCCATGATCCACAGATCTCCTGGGCCAAGAGACAGCTAGTTTTTTCTTCCGACCATTGCCAGAGCCACTGCATGACGGCCCGGGCTTGCCAGGCTCAGGAGGTGGAAAACGTTGCCACGTTGCCCAAAAAGTATGCCGGTTTTTGGGATGTCTTCAGCGAGAAGGAGGCGGAACGCTTGCCTCCGCACCGGCCCTATGATTGTGCCATTGAATTGGAACTTGGAGCCCCTATCCCGCGGGGGAGACTCTACCCTCTCTCGGAACCAGAGCAACAGGCTCTCCGAGAGTTCCTGGGTGAGAATCTGCGGAAGGGCTTCATTCGGCCTTCTCAGTCCCCGGCCAGGTCACCCATTCTTTTTGTCAAGAAGAAATCGGGGGAACTGCGGCTCTGTAATGACTATCGGGAGCTCAACAAGATCATGATTCGGAACCGCTACCCCCTACCCCTGATCCCTGAGCTGTTGGAGCGGATGCGGGGAGCCAAGGTGTTCACTAAACTGGATTTGAGGGGTGCTTACAATCTGGTGCGGATTCGTCAGGGCGACGAATGGAAGACGGCGTTCCAGACCAAGTGGGGAAGTTTCGAATACCTGGTGATGGGATTCGGTTTGTGCAACGCCCCAGCCTGTTTCCAACATTTCATGAATGACATTTTCCGAGACCTGTTGGATCGTTATCTGGCAGTCTATCTTGATGACCTGCTGATTTTTTTCTCCGGATCAGGCAACCAACGACCTCCATGTCAAGGAAGTGCTCCAGAGACTGAGAGCCCACGGCCGGTGGACACCGGAGGCGGACGTGGGTTTCCGCAAGTTAAAGCAGCTGTTCACCACCCAGCCGCTTCTGCAGCATCCCAACCCCTGCACCCCTTTCATCGTGCAGGCTGATGCTTCAGATGTAGCAGTGGGAGCGATCCTGCTACAGCCGCAGGGGACGGACTTGTTGCCCTTTGCCTACTACTCCCGGCAGCTGAAGGCTCCGGAAAAGAACTATACCATTTGGGAGAAGGAGCTCCTGGCCATCAAGGTAGCCTTTGAAGTTTGGAGACATCTGCTTGAAGGGGCCAAATTCCCGGTGGAAGTTCACACTGACCACAGGAATTTGGAGCACTTGAAGACCCAGCACAAATTGAACCAGAGGATGTAGCGGTGGGAGCGATCCTGCTACAGCCGCAGGGGACGGACTTGTTGCCCTGTGCCTACTACTCCCGGCAGCTGATGGCTCCAGAAAAGAACTATACCATTTGGGAGAAGGAGCTCCTGGCCATCAAGGTTGCTTTTGAAGTGTGGCGTCATTTGCTGGAAGGGGCTAAATTCCCGGTGGAAGTTCACACCGACCACAGGAATTTGGAGCACTTGAAGACCCAGCGCAAATTGAACCAGAGGCAACAGAGATGGTCCCTGTTCTTTGAGAGATTCAATTTCCGCATCCACTATGTGACCCCCAAGCAGACCAAGCAAGCTGACGCTCTGTCCCGAAAGCCAGAGTATGTTCGTGGCGGAGAAGGGCTTTCCGAGGCGCGTTTGCTTAAAGCGGAGAACTTTGCGGCTGCTCGGGCGGCCCCTGTGAACCCTCCAGTGGCCCCGCCGGCCCCTGGGGACAAGAGACCTCTGAGTGACCGGGTCCGGGCGCGCCAACGGACGGACCCTTGGGTGCAAGAGCAGCTGACCAAGGGGGTGCAAGCCCCTTTCCAGGTAAAGAATGGGGTGCTCTACCACCACGACTCTGTCTATGTTTCCCCTGGGCCCGAGAGGGAGGACATTCTCAAACTTTGCCATGATAGCCGGGCCGCAGGACACTTTGGGCTGTTCAAGACCCTCCAGTTGGTGCTACGGGATTTTTGGTGGCTTAAAGTGCGGAGGGATGTGGAGGCCTATGTGGGCTCTTGCCCTGTGTGCCAGCGGGCCAAGAACCAGGGGGGCAAGCCGGCCGGTTTGCTCCAGCCGCTTCCGACCCCTTCCGCTCCCTGGAAGATGATTTCGGCCGATTTCATCACCGACCTGCCCAAGTCCAAGGGTTTCACCACGATCCTGGTCGTGGTGGACTGTTTCACCAAGATGGGACACTTCATTCCTGTGTGGGGGTACCTACTGCCAAAGAGACTGCTGATATGTTTGTGCAACATGTGTTTCGGTTGCATGGACTTCCACAGAGTTTGGTGACGGACCGCGGCACCCAATTCACTTCCCAGTTCTGGAAGGCTGTCCAGAAGTTGCTGGGGATTGATGTGCGGATGTCCACAGCTCATCACCCCCAGTCCGACGGGCAAACCGAAAGGGTTAACGCCACCTTGGAACAGTATCTACGGTGCTATGTCAACTATCAGCAAAACAACTGGGCGTCCTTGCTGTCTTTGGCGGAGTTTGCCTACAACAATGCGACGCAGGAATCCATCAAAGAGACTCCTTTCTTTGCTAACTATGGACACCATCCTCGGTTCTACCCGTCTGGGGAAGTGCCGGCGGCAGAAGATTGGCTTCGGGAGCTCACAGCGCTTTAGGATTTGCTACGTACTCAATTGGACCAGGCTAAAGCGGATTACAAGCGAATGGCTGATCGGTGGCGCCAGGAGGGCCCTGAGATCCTGGTGGGGGATAAAGTTTGGCTGTCTACCAAGAACCTGCCCACGCAGAGGCCTAGCCGCAAGTTGGATGCGAGGTTTTTGGGCCCTTACACAGTGTTGGGGCCTGTGGCTTTCAAACTACAACTCCCTGAGGACATGAAGATTCACCCTGTGTTTCACCGTTCTTTGCTCCGCCCGGTGAAGGGGGTGCGGCCTGATGTGACGCAGCCGTCCCCTCCCCCGGTGATGCGTGACGGCGAGGAGGAGTTTGAGGTGCAGGACATCCTGGATGCCCACATCAGATACCGGAAGCTGCAGTATTTGATTGACTGGAAAGACTTTGGGCCGGAAGAGCGTTCCTGGACGCCGGCTCGAGATGTTCACGCCCCGGACATTGTTGCTCGGTTTCACCGCAAGTACCCTGACAAACCCAAGCCTCGAGGGAGGCCTCGGAGGGGCCCTGAGGGGGGGGGATAGTGTAGCACAGCAGTTCTCGTTTGTGCCTGGGGGCCAGGGAACAGCACCGGGGGTTCCATTAGCATTAGGGCCTGCACCTGCAGAGATAGATTCTGAGGAGGATTTGGAAGGGTTACCTGAAGGAGCATTTCCCATCACTGGGCCTCTTCCTTTTGAACTGTTTCTATATTCAATTAAGTAGTTAGCCTTCAGTCCGTCTCTGTGTGTGTGATTAAGGGGCCGGTCAAGTCCGTGCATCGTGACAAATACGTACAATTTTTTCCAAAAAGTTCATGATTAAACCGTTATTAATAACAAATATTTGTTATTATTCATGACCTCAGCTAGGAGGGAAGAATGGAGGGCAAAGTACAAACAATTAGGACACTGGTGCCAACAACCACTTATAAATCAACTTATCAAAAGGCCAAATATATCTGTATTAACATGTCAAGACACGTGGAATATTCCTCAATAGCCTCATGCGGGCAAGTCCATCGTCAGTCCGTTCGCATTCAAATACACAGGGTGTGGGGTACAGTGTGGCTAATGCGATAGCCCGTGCCAAGTCCAACACACAGTCATTAAAAGTCTACTCACATACAGTCCTGGCTGGAAGTAAGCCTGGAACAAAGGGAGACGGAAATCCGCCAATGGGGCAAGACGGAATGTCGCCAAACTACATTACCCAGAGGCGTCTTGCATGTATCGCGGAGACTTGGGACGAACCACGTGTCCAGAAGAAGGATGAAGGTGAATGCTCCTTAAGGGGAAACCATGCTTGGTATATTGCCGCTATTGGCTAATACAAGCCCCTTTGTAAATCCAAGGTAGTAGAAGCCTCATGCAAAGATGGATATGTTTAGGTGCATATCTCTCCAACCAGAATTGAGAGCAAGCCTGGATCAGTCCTAAACATCACCGCAGACCCGAGCAATGGATTGCCAGAGCAATGGATTCGATCAATTCTCTCTGGCAATCCATTGCTCAGGTCTGCGGTTTTCGGCAAAGCTTTCGCGTGCTTTCGCTTTTTCCTGGGAGGTGGCAGAAGGCAGGAACAGGACTCTGATGCCTGTAAGTGACCCTGAAAAGCAATTTTGGAGGAGATAAATATTCCTGTTAGAAGAATCCCTGAGCTGGCGAGAGGAGAAGGAGAAAATACGATCTATGTCAAAAATTAAAGAAAAATTGCCATCCCAGCTTCAGTAAAAAAACAAACAAACTTCCGGGTTGGGCCTCCAGGGTCAAAAAACATTGATTTTTTTTTAAAAAATGAAAAATAACGGATTTCAAAGTATTTAAATTGAAGATATCCACCCCTACTTTATACTGTTGCCAACTTTTGGAGATCCCAACATTGAATTAAGGGGACCTCAACTGGTGATGTATTGCATCATAGCATATGAATGCATTCATTAAAAAGCCCCTTTTATTATAACACTAATGCAAAATTTATCTTCAGAAAAATCAATCCCCCAAATCCAAACCCAAGTCGTAATAAAACATCATTTTTTTAAAAAAACTTTCAAAAGAGCTCCAGTGCTAGATATTGTTATATCCAGTGGCAAACAGCCTTCCAAAATGATAGGGAAAGGGAACACTGACACAGAATCATAGAGTTGGAAAAGATCTCATGAGCCATCCAGTACAACCCCCTGCCAAGAAGCAGGAAAATTGTGTTCAAAGCACTCCCAACATATGGCCATCTAGCCACTGTTTAAAAGCCTCCATAGAAGAAGCCTCCACCACACTTTGGGGTAGAGAGTTCCACTGCTGAACAGCTCTCACAGTGAGAAAATTCTTCCTAATGTTCAGGTGGAATCTCCTTTTCTGTAGTTTGAATGGGACATGCTAGGGACAACATGCAGCAAAATCAAAGGCATTATGTTGTGAAGGCTCATGTTTCTTTAGACAAATCTGGAAGCATGGCTGGTCAATAAGAACAATCGTCATTGCAGAAAGAAATAGGACTGTTGTGCATGATAATACCAGCAATTTAAGCTGTGCTGAGTATCAACAAATAATTATAAATCATTCATGGTGGAAGTACGGTATAGGAAGAAGGTGGCATAATTATGCTCTTTGAGATATAGTGGAACAGTGTTTCTCAACCTTCCAAATGCCGTGACCCCTTAATACAGTTCCTCATGTTGTGTAACCCCCAACATAACATTATTTTTGTTGCTACTTCATAACTGTCATTTTGCTCCTGTTATGAATCACAAGGTAAATATCTGATATGCAGGATGGATTTTCATTCACTGGACCAAATTTGGCACTGATACCCAGTATATTCACATTTGAATACTGGTGGGGTTGGGGGATTGATTTTGTCACTTGGGAGTTGTAGTTGCTGGGATTTATAGTTCACCTTCAGTCAAAGAGCATTCTGAACTCCTCCAATGATAGAATTGAACCAAACTTGGCACACAACTCCCAGGACCAACAGAAAATACTGGAAGGGTTTGGTGGGCATTGACCTTGAGTTTGAGAGTTGTAGTTCACCTACATCCAGAGAGCACTGTGGACTCAATTATGGATCTGGACCAAACTTGGCATGGATACTCAATATGCACAAATGTGAACACTGGTATAGTTTGGGAAAACAGACTTTAACATTTGGGAGTTGTAGTTGCTGGAATCTATAGTTCACCTACAATCAAAGAGCACTCTGAACTCCAATGATGGAATTGAACCAAACTTGGCACACAGAACTCCCAGGACCAACAGAAAATACTGAAAGGGTTCGGGAGTTGTAGTTCACCTACATCCAGCAAGGACTGTGGACACAGTACCCCATTACCAACAGAAAATACTGAGTTTTCTGTTGGTCTCTGGTGACCCCTCTGACACCCCCACGCGACCCCTCCAAGGGGTCCCAGGTTCCCAGGTTGAGAAATACTGTAGTAGAATGTCTTCATTCTTCTTAGAGCCAACCTATTGGATTTAGCCATAATAATATAATAATAAACTTTATTTATATCCTGCCACCATCTCCTCAACTGGTACTCGGGGCGGCTTACATGAGGCTGAGCCCGACAACACAACAGCAAAATAAAATCAATCACAAAACCAATATAATCAATTACATAGAACACAAACTATAAAGCACTACAACCAATATAAAACTATAATAAAATAAAAACATTCATGACACAATGAGTGGGCCGCATGTACAGATTAAAATGAAAAGGATGGGGATTAAAAACAAGATGTGAGATAGCAGTGGTGCAATTTTTTTGTGGGGGAGAAAATTCTTTCGGAATGGGGTCGAGCAAGTGGGGACTTTCATGTAAAGTGGGGAGAGGGGTGTACACTCAGGACAAATATCGAGGGGGAATGATAGTATGGGATTATATGGCTAATCTCCAAAAGCACAAGAACCAGGTTTTAAGATTCTTCTTGAAACTTTCTAAAGTGGGGGCTCGTCTAATCTCACCAGGCAGTGCATTCCATAGACGGGGGGCCACTGAGGAAAAGGCTCTCTCCCTTGTTCCCACAAGGTGGGACTGAGACAGTAGAGATAGAGCCATGGCTCTTGAATGACTGCCTACGGTGGAAAGAGAAGAGCTTGATCCACAGTTGGTTGAAGAATAGAGAAAAGGGATATTGTACAACAGATAAAAAAAGACAACACAGTAATTTTTTAACCATTATTTCCATATAATGAAAAATAATATAATGAGACTCGTCTAGCAGAAAGGAAATCCCACCCAGCACATGCAGAGCACAACTGATGTCTGCATGCTGCCCTGTAGCTCCTGTCCCTAGCAGCTGCAAAGGCCTCAGAAAACTCTGTGGTGGGTTCACCTTGGGGTCGCTGTAAGTCAGAAATTATTTGAAAGTACACAACGACAACAAAAAGAACATATGGAGACTTTGATGAAGTTGTTCTGCTTGTTATGGAACATGCAGTGGACTGCACACTCCTGTTGCTGTGTCCTCAATTCACTTTAACCCAGCCTTCAGTTTTTTCTTATCTTCAGCAGCTTCCCAACTTGGGCCCCATTTCTCATAATCCCACTTGTCCTTAGCTATACTCTCCCACGGTATCTCTCCCATGCCTTAGGCTTTCGTCAGACCACACTCGTTGCTGGCCTACACCCTGCGAGGCTGCTCACCTGCTCTTTCTAAAACTCTCTTGTTGTGATGCTAAGAAATCAGGAGAAAGTAGGAGGAAATGGCATGATGTCTATTAACTTTGCCCTACAAGGCAGCATAATGCCTCTCTGTATAAACAGAGTAGAGATGAAGGAATTCATTGTATGGAGATAGAAATAGACACAGTAGCATGGCCATTGCCTTTAGTGATGATCCCTATCACATAGATAAAAAACAGATAAAATCTGTCATGTCTCTCACCCATATAATACATTAATGGTTAATTATAATTTAATCATAATTGATTCTCCTTCTCTTTCTCGGTCTTTTTTCTACTTCAAGGACAACTTTCTAAGAATAAAAAGAGCAAAGCCAAGACTTATAAAAACCATTCTGTAAAATATAATATTCCAGGAATAGATTTTAGTGAGTTCATCCAAGAAAGAATTTCAATCCCATGATTTTACAAGAGATGCTATAAGGATATAGCTAAATTTCAGCTCATGTCAGGTTGTTACTTTAACGTACACACACACACACACAAGCAGGCCCGGATTAGCCTCTTCGGCCGCCTGAGGCCAAGACGCCACGCGGCGCCCCCCCAGGGTGTGGAAAGCCACGCCCCAGGGAACGGAAAGCCACGCCCCCAGGGCACGGAAAGCCACGCCCCCAGGGCGCTGCTGCGCATGTGCGGCAGCAGCCCCGGCCGTGCGGCTTCCGTCGCCTCCTCCTCCCGCGACCGGAAGGAGGGCCCAAGGAGGTGGACGTAAGCCACGCAGCACCGGCCCCACTGCTTCCATCCACCTCGCGCCTTCCTTTCGGTCGCAGGAGGAGGAGGAGGAGGTGGAGCTTCCCTTCCTCCTCCTCACCGCCTCCTTCCTTTGCAAGGGGGCGGCCCAGGTGAGGGGAGGGTGCCATTCCCTCCTCCCCACCCCCCTTGCAGCGCTCTCCCCCCACCCTCTCCCGAGGTATGATGACTCTCTTGGGAGAGGGCAGGGGGAAAGCGCTGCGAGGGGGCGGTTTTTAAAAAAAGGTTTTCGGGGGGTCGAATCCACTGCCCCCCAAAACCTGCTGCCCGAGGCCATGGCCTAGTCTGGCCTTATGGGTAATTCGGGCCTGCACACAAGCTAGCTGGCATTGCTCCCCCGATGTGCGATGGGAAGTTGCTGCTAACTGTGAGAGAAATAAGGTTGAACATTGTGAAAGCCATTAACTGCATGGCTATCGGCCTCCTCCCAGTAGACTCAAATCAAGGACAAGTTTCATGAGAACCACCACTCCTCTTAATGTTCCCCCAGGAACAGCAGGAGTATCCCTCTGGGCAGCTAAACCAGGAAATCCCAACTGGACGGCCCCCCACAAGGGTCTTCCTCCAGGGGCAAACCAAGAAGACCAGGATCTTCTCTTTGTCCCGAGCGCTAAAGCCTTTCGCCTGACTTCGACAAGGAGAAGGGCATTTTCTATTATTGCCCCCACATTTTGGAACTCCTTACCGCCGGAGATTAGATCACTCCGCGACCTCATGCCGTTTTGGAAGGCCTGTAAGACCTGGCTGTTCCGACAGGCCTTTGTAACCTGAGTTAGTCTAGTGGTATATGTCGATTTTAATGTTAAATGTTTCGGTTTTAATTGTTTTAACTGCATTATGTACTGTGTTTCATTCCATTTGTGAGCCGCCCCGAACCGCCCGGGAGTGGCGGCCAAAAAATTCGAATAAATAAATAAATAAGAATGGGCAACTTGGAAGTCCCCGAACAGACTCAGAAGTGGAGTTGACATATTGAAAGACAACCTGGCAAACCTAAAAGAATTCTCCACCTTGTGCGATTGTGGAGCAGAACAAACAACTCCACATCTGTATGCTTGTTCACAATGTTCTGCCTCATGTACAGAGGAAGAATTATTTAAAACTACAGACAATTCAGTCGCTGTTGCCCGTTGTTCAAAAAATATTTAGCCGCTTGGGGCTCCATCTATATTTATCTGTTTTATACTTATTTATGCACACACACACACACACACACATATATCTCGTATTGCATATTGCACTGGGTGACAAATAGGGGCTACGCCCTGAAAATAAACTGGCCACAATTCTGCACAGGGTTAGAGGATCTTAAAAGCCATTGATTTTTAAGGGATGTAGGATAATAATAAACCACTGAAGAGAGCACACTTTAGAAAACAAAATGCATCTTTCTTCTTTGTATTTTTTATAGCTTTCAAACCTAAAACAGA
Organism: Anolis apletophallus; assembly: GCA_030556195.1. Lineage (NCBI taxonomy): Eukaryota > Metazoa > Chordata > Lepidosauria > Squamata > Anolidae > Anolis > Anolis apletophallus. Next base: position 27,422,303 of record JARBWK010000006.1, on the reverse strand, counting down.
ACACACTGGCACTTTATTTAGAAAGCCTCCCTGGCTACACTTTGGCATACTGCTCTAGATAATAAAAAAAGAAAACTGCTCTCATGGCTTCTGTATTTGGCCGCAGTGTCGCTTGTCAGATTATTCTGAACACGTCTGGAAAAAGCTTCCATCTGCTGAAACGGAGCCAAAATATGCATTCGGAGAGAAGCAAATGGCCAGTTACAGTGTGGGTTTTTTTTTGTTTTTTGTTTTGCCAGCAGCTTCCTTAGTCAAGCAAATCAAGTGCCACTGTTATCAGCCCTAAAATCAGCTTGAGATTCTGCTGCCATCTGAAAAAAATAATTCTTTGTGCTATGACACTGTAGTGGAAAATCCCCAGACTCTTGGGTGCCTTGAGAGGAGAAGTAATAATTTACCTGTTGAACGGTGGCTTTCCAGGTATGCAAGCTTTTCTCGCCAGAATGTGGGACAGAGTTGGGAAAAGCACCAAAAAGCTTTCAAAAGGTAGGCTTGAAATATGCATAATAACTCCACAAATGAGCTTTGCTTATACTCACAGGGATATAGCTATGGGAAAGGGGGGCAAAAAGAGGATCTTGTCCCTCCAAATGAGACTTCTGACCCTTTTATGAATGAGATTTTTTGCATTGCAAAAATTGTTCACACCTAGAATTTTTACATTTGTGGTGTTCACCTTGGTAACTCAGCCTCGATCCTTATCTTTGGATGCCTAAAATACATTGAGTGTACAGGGTGAGAGATTGCCCCAGCCTCGAAAAAACACATTTAACACATATCATTGGGACAACAAAAAACATAATTTGGACTTGGCCCAAACACGTGGCTCCTGGATCTTGGCACCAACCAATCTAATTGTTTTTTTAATAAAGTTTTATTAAGAAGTTTCACATTTTATACATATAACATATAAACATGGGAAGGTAACGTACCTAAGGGACTAAGGGGAAGGTAGACACATGAAAGGGGAATAAAATTGACTTCCGCTCTCTTACCACACCATTTACAATTGTTATTAATAATAGTTCCTAACCTGGAACCTCCCAGATGCTCTTACTCTTTGTCGTGATAACTCCTTGTTATCACCTTATCTATTCTGATCTATTTTTCAGCCATTGTTCTTAATATACTCAGCAACCTGAGTCCAGTCTGTTCTGATATTTCCTTTACCATTATTTTGTCTCAACCAAAATGTAAGTTCATCCATGTCTTTGATCTCTAGAATCTTCTCTTGCCATTGTTCCTTTGTAGGTAGGGGATTCGTCTTCCAACTTCTAGCAAATATAATCCTTGCCGCCGTTGACAGGAATATAAAGAGTTTCTCCATATTCTCATTTTTAAATGTTCCATTTTCTATAATTCCCAATAGGTATAACTCTGGCTTCATTTGGAAATCGATCTTTAAGATTTCTTTACATTCATTATGAATTAATTTCCAATACCCATTAGTCTTAGGACAGGTCCACCACATGTGAAAAAAAAGAACCTTCTTGCTTATCACATTTCCAACACTTATTATCCACATTTTTGTACATTATATTTAGTTTCTTGGGTGTGATATACCATCGATGTATCATTTTTAACCAGTTTTCATTAAGATCAGTTGCATAGGTAATTTTGAGTTGTTTCGTCCACAACCTTTCCCATTCCCTTAACTGAATGGGTCTGCCAATGTTTCTCGCCCATTTTATCATAGTTTGCTTAATTACCTCCTCCTCTGAGACCCAATTCAGGAGCATGGAGTATGTTTTGGATATAGTTTTTCTTTCACTTTTTAAGATTTTATCCCATGGGCCTTCCATCGTACTAAATCCTTTAACCTTATCTTTGTTAAAACTTTCTCTCATTTGGAAGTAGTGCAGCCATAATACATTACGATATAATCCAGCAATTTCTTCCTGTGTTTTCATCACTAATTCACCTTCCTTTTGTGTCACCATATCCTGGTATTTTGGCCATTCTGTCCAACCCAATAACCTTCTTTGATTCGCTTCTAGAGGTGAAAGCCATAGTGGTGTCTTTGTGTATATAAAGTCTTTATATTTTAACCAGATTTTCAGCAAAGCGGATCTAATAAAATGATTCCCAAATTTTTTTTCTATTTTAGCTCCTTCATACCAAAGGTACGAGTGCCAACCTTTCCGCAGGTCAAAACCTTCAAGAGTTAAGGTTGAACTCTTGTCTAACCAACCAATCTAATTGTTGATCAATTTTTTTCTTATTTTTTTGTTTTTGTTTTGGATTATAAATTTTATTTGATACATCCCAACAATTAACGAACTTTTGCAATACAGGACTTATTTCAGTATACATTATTCCAAAAGTAAATATTCCTTAAATGACGCTTTATAAGTTCCTTAGAAATGTACCACCAGTTGTTGATCAATGTGAACCTTGATCCAACCCATCTCCAGAACCCACAAGATAACAATGGAAATGACTACATGGTTTCTATCCTCATTGGATGCCTTCCTCTACCACGATGGGATGGCACAAAGGCATCACCAATGCTCAGTGGACATACTGTAAGTACTCTATTTCAAAGACCCATCTCCTAGACATTAACAACAGCAGCTTGCGTCTTTTGCATCTGTATACTATTTGTCAGCTGAGGCCCTTGAAGTGGCTGTTAACAATAGCTAAGGAACATCTCCTGGCTTCATCCCCCCACCCCCAAGCCCACCTTTGTAGCCAGCAGCAGGATACATTGAAATAGGTCTGTTCAACTTCAGTATGTAAGGGGGATGTTTCTACCCAGATCTGATTTTCACACCCTTGTTTGTCGATGGGAAAATGGTTGGAAATGCCATTATTGTGTCTCAGTCAGAGGATGAGTGGTCCTACTTCACCCAATTTGATTTCTGCTTCTGAGGACAGGCTTAAGTAGCATTTACGTTGTTTTATAATGGGTCTACATGGTGTCAATATATATGGAGCAGTTACCAACTCCCAACTTTCAGTTACAAATTGCTCATTGCAATATTAAAAATCTCTCTGACCAATAGGTCATGAATTTGAGGCCTGCCTGGGTCGAGGTGGGTGCTTGACCTTAAGTGTAGCCTGCTGTCGACCTTTGCAGCCTGAAAGACAGTTGCATCTGATAAAGGTACCACATTAAGTGGGGAGGCAAATTTTGACTGAATTATGAGGCCATTAAAAGAACTTCAGGAACGCTAAAGGAATGCGGAAGGAACAACAAGAGACGCTGAGAGATGAGGAGTGTGTCAGCTCCCCCTGGTGGCCAGAGTTTGCCTCTGTTCGTCTATATGTGTGTACTGTGTACTGTGTACAGCAGGGGTGCTCATTAGGTAGCTCGGAAGCTACTAGTAGATCTTCGGCCCTCTTCCAGGTGATCTTCGGGCCTCCCCAGCCGGATGGGGCGCTCCTGCCATGCGTGCACATGCGCACCTGCTGCTGGCTTCTGCTCTCACGGTGCTTCTTCTGCTTGCGGGGCATTGCAGGAAGAAGGAAGCAGGAGGCGGGGCCTCTGGAGGGAAGCAGCTGTGCAGCCTCCGTTGCCGGCGAGACAGGCAGGGCGGAGCGCTCCCTCTGGATGCCCGCCTCATGCTTTCTCCTTCCTGCAATGCCCGCAGGTGGAAGAGCGCTGCGCGGGCAGAAAACAGCAGCAGGAGCATGCGCGGTGGCAAAAGCGGCAGCAGGAGCGTCTTGGCGGCAGGAGCGCGTGGTGGGCGGGAGCGCGTGCTGGCGGGAGCGCGCGGCGGTGGGAGCGCATGGCGGCGGGAGCACACGGGGGCAGGTAGATCTTTTGGACTTGGTTGCTTTAAGAGTAGCTCGCATGCTGAAAAAGTGTGAGCACCCCCGGTGTACAGTGTATACTGTGTATGTGGAAACAGCAGGGATTGTCTGCTAAGTATGTGTACCTGTAATCCACTCTGAGTCCCCTTCGGGGTGAGAAGAGCGGAATATAAATATAATTAATTAATTGATTGATTAAATGCCAGCCAGTATCAGTATTAAGATAGATGGCTATTACAGGACTCAGTCTAGCTTAAGGACCTTGGAATAGCATTTTTTATTTTACTAAAATGTTTATATTTCACCACACAATACGGAATCTCAGGGCAAATCATAAAAACAATCAATGAATTCAAAAATATTTAAGAGAAGGGATTGAACAGATTTCAGTGTGCTTTTGGGATCCATCAGATTGAGTCATAGCAGTTAAAGTGGTGTTAAACTACATCAATTCTACAGTGTAGATGCACCCTCATTTGGGATCTGTTGCAATTTGGTTCCCATTACATACTATGTTGTAGAAAAATGGTGGCTCTTATATAAAATGTAAAAAACAGTTTCCTTTTTTGTATTTTTTTTAAAATCAAGTTGAGAATGGTTAAATCCATGAATACAGAATCAGTAAATATTGAGGGTGGCTATAAAAGCATATTAAATAGTTTGGTGAATACAAACAAGACAATTAAAAACCCACTGAGAAAACTTAAAACAATTCAAACACACGAAAACAAATCAAATTTGCAGTAAAATTTGGATGGAATCAATTAGGCTCCAAACACTGAAAAGCTTGGTGCTGGAAGGACACCAATTTTGATGCCAATTGGGCATAGCAGAGATGGTAACTTTGGCATCAAGACAAAGAAGGTCCAATCTCACATCCTTTCACAGCATCCTCTATTGTATGCCAGGATCCTTTGATACATCTGTTGGAATTCTCAACTAGTGTGGAGCCATTGAATCAATTGTTGAATGGTGAATCAGTAAATAGGAAAATGCAAATGAGGGTGCATCAATGTAATTTGACACCACTTTAACTGCTATGGCTCGATGCTGCCGAATCATGGGAGTTGTAATTTGGTGAGGTACCAGAGCTTTTTGTCAGAGAAGGCTACAGACTTTGCAAAACTACGACTCCCATGATTTCATAGTATTGAGACTGCATTAACTCTACAGTGGAGATGCACTCTGGGTCAGTGGGTCTCTTTGACGGCTAAAAATAAGATATAGGCCTATGAGGGAGAACCAGTGACAGGTGCGATTAAGGTGTGTTCTGTGTTACTCTGTTATGAAACAGAGGCAAGGCAACAGATCAACATTTTTGGAGAGATTTATGACATGACATGGCAGGGCTTTACAGCATGGTTGTAAATTTTCTCCTCTTATAATATGGCGCTGGTTGAACTAATGCCTTCGAACAGGCTGTAAATAGATTAATGTCAAAGGTTTGACAGTACTCTTTTCATTTGCTACTGTGGAATGAGCAGGGTAACCAAGTGACAGTGGAAAGTAAGGGAAGATCTGTTCAGGTTTAGCAACATGCCATTCCTGGAAAATACCCCTATGAAGGGAAAAATAAAGATGCACCAAATAATCTCCAGTTTATTTTATTTTATTTGTTCCAAAATTATAATTGTGCAGAAATTGAATTTACTCTCCTGAGAATATTATGGCTGGAATCCTTTTGGGGACTTATACAGCTGTAAGTTTCTCTTACATTTTTGCCCATTATGAAATAACCACATTCAGTCCAAGCTTGCAAAAGTGTTGTATATACAGTGCCATTGTGTGTTTGCTCATTTGGTTGTGCATTTGACTCCACATTTCGAGAATTGGTTCAATTACACAGCACTGCTTTTCAACGCAAGGGTTGCATAGCACCATTAATGCTTAACACAACATCTAGATGTTTACATGATGCAGTCCCAGTGCAGGGTTTTGCCTTTTATGTTAATTTGTTGTTATTGTGTGCATTAAAGTCAATTCCAATTCAGGGTGACCCCAAGGTGAACGTATCATAGAGTTAATACTCACCTTTTGTTCTGCCATATTCAAGCCCACTGTTTCTCTTATTTTAATACAATTTCACCTATATATGTTGCCTGTGTCTTCCTATAGTGCTCCCATGGGTGATCCTAGCTATGCCATATGGACTCCTTCTACACTGCCATATAAAATCCAGATTATCTGCTTTGAACTGGATTATATGGCAGTGTAGACTCACATAATCCAGTTCAAAACAGATAATGTGGATTATTTGCTTTGATCATGTGGATTACATAGCAGTGCAGAAGGAGTCGTAGTGAATGGTGGTGATCCAACCTGGCTAATCAGTTTGGGCTGTGTATCAGCAATGCTACCTGAATTCTATCCAATTAGGAAAGGCAGAATATGTCAGTATGTTTCATGGGCCTTATCTATACTGGTCAAAAAACACGGACTCACTGCAAATCCACCATTGTATGCCATATAAAATCCAGTGAGTATCCCAGGCTTTCTGGGTTTAATCAGATTTTATTCCACTTTAGGTAAAGTCAGGGGATAATGCAGAATTTGTTGGAAACTCCAGAATATGCAAAGACTTTGCAGTAGTCTGGATAGCTGGATGGGTCTGTTTCAGTCCAATTGTCCAGACAGACACTGCCACCACCACTCTTTCCTTGTACTGTTCAGCATAGGCGAAGGAGATGGCTTGTTCTCTGTGTCATCACCACCATTGCCTGTTAGTCATTGAGCTCCATCTAATCACCTGGCCATCGTGGTTGCATCGGTAGGTGTCAAAATGGGATGGCCACATCATCATAATCAGCAAGGCAATTCCTTGCTGCTGATCATGCAGGCACCCCATTCTGACATCAGCAGAAAAGCCAGGTGATGGCCAGGTACTCCGACTGGTGGGGAGCAGTAGCATAGAGGATGAGGTAACAGTCCACAGGGCCGATGTGGTTCCAACCTGTCTGGACATTAGTTTTGTATTCAGCATCTATGTGCTGAATCCAGGGCCACTCCGGGGAACATTTACATCAGAATAACTTGCACCTTGTAGATGCAGCCATAGTCAAGCAATTTTAGTTACATGATGATGCCACTGAGGATAAGCAGAAATGGACAATAAGCTTACAATTTATGAACCTTCTGATGAGAACTGTAAAAAAGTGTTTTTTTTAAAGTTTAGAACAAATGAACATTTAAGATTGCATGTATATGAATATTGCATAACACCAATATTGCAGCAGCTGCATTGGCTATCAGTGGACCACCGGGTCTCCTTCAAAGTGTTGGTTATCACCTTCAAGGCCTTATATGGTCAGGGGCCATCGTACTTGAGGGACTTTCTCACCCCATATCAGCCCCAGAGGTCACTGCGCTCCATTGATCAAAATCTTTTGGTGATTCCTAGCTGCCGCTCATATCGGCTGACATCGACAAGACGACGAGCCTTCACAATCATAGCTCCAACTCCTTGGAACGCTCTGTCAGAAGATGTGCGAGCTTTGAGAGATTTAACAAAGTTCCGCAGAGCGTGCAAGATGTCTTTATTCCAGCAAGCTTTCGGGGTCTGATTTGGTTAACCAGTTGTAAATAGTTTTATAGTTTTTAGTTAAGAGTTTAATTTTTTCGATTGTTTTAAATACACACACACACACACACTGTGAGCCGTCCTGAGCCCTCGGGGAAGGACGGCATACAAAACTAACTAACTAACTAACTAAATAAATAAATAAGATTGCATGTATAAGTGCACCATAAGTATAGATTGTGTTATTCCTATTCCAGTTACCCAGACATGATAATCTCCAGTTTCCCACTGCAAGACATGTAGGTATATATTTGCACTTCACACTCAGGCACTTAACTATCATGCCTTCCATAAAGAATCCCAGTTATAATTTGATGGGGTTTCTGTCAAAGATCTCTAACATACCCTTTTACAGTTTTGAGATAACATACCCTTTTACAGTTATCCCCTGATTTGCAATGGGAAGTTGCTGCCAACTGTAAGAGGAAATAAGGTTGAACACTGTGAAAGCCACCCACTGCATGGCTACCAGTCTCCTTCCAGTAAACTCAAATCAAGGAAAAGCTTCATGAGAGCCACCACTCCGCTCAATGTTCCTTCCACAACAGCAAAAATATCCCCCTGGGCAGAAAAATCAGGCAATTCCAACTGGATGGCCCCCCACAAGGGTCTTCCTCCAGGGGCAAACCAAGAATGGGCGACGTGGAAGTCTCTGAACAGACACAGAAGTGGTGTTGGCAGATCAAAAGACAACCTGACTAAATGGCACTTCCTAGAAGAATCCCCCACCTTGTGTGACTGTGGAGCAGAACAAGCAATTCAGCACCTGTATGATTGCCCACAATGCCCTGCCTCATGCACAGAGGAAGAACTGTTTAAAGCTCCAGATAATGTGATCACTGTTGCCCAGTTTTGGTCTAAAATTATTTAGCCATTTGCATTCCCTCTATTATATCAGACTGTGTGCTGTCTTCGCACAATCCTAAATATACACTGGACTGACTATGTGACTAATGTTGCTGTCCTTGAGCAAGCAGGGATCATCAGCATTGAGGCCATGCTATTGAGAACACAGTTGCGCTGGGCAGGGCACGTCTCTAGGATGGAGGACCACTGCCTCTCAAAGATACTACTCTATGGTGAACTCGCCACAGGTCAGCGCAAGAGAGGTGCCCCCAAAAAGAGATATAAGGACTCCCTGAAACAACATCTCAGGCTCGGCCAGATTGATCACCAACAATGGTCCACCCTGGCCTCACATTGGGAGGCATGGAGACGCGCTATCCACAATGCTGCGGCCTCTTTCGAGAAGACACGCCGAATGGGTCTCAAAGAGAAATGACAACACAGAAAGAACTGCAACTTGGAAACAACATCACCCAAGGAGACTTTCTGCTGTGCTTTCTGCAACCGAACTTGCCTATCTCAGATTGGCCTTTTTAATAATAAAAAAGCTTGTAAAAAGCGTGAGATGAGTCCTTCCGAAGAATCTTCGTTCGTGAAGTAATGCTGAGAGACATTATATCAGTTTTATATTAATTTATTTATTCAATACTTTTGACATGAAATAAAGTTCTGAGATTTCCCCGGAGAGAAGAAATGACTGTTAAAACAATTTAAGTCTGTATGTAGTATAACAGATATACACATATTTGAGTTGCTGCATGATGTGTTAAGCACTAGCATAATCTCTTCTGGAATATTTTGTTTCATTCTTTCCATTTTCATTCCACTCTTCAATATACTCCGGGCAGAACATAGTGTTCTCCTTCCCTCACCCAGTGATTTATCCTTACAAGACCCTTGTAAAGTATGAGCAGGCTGACAGATAGTAACTGGCCCACCCAAGTGCCCATTGAGTTTTACTGAGCTCAAGTCTCCCTTCCATAGTCCATAAACTCTATTCACTATACTACATGAAGATACCTTCTGTGTGGGAAATCTGTACTAGTTTGGGTGACCTGTATTAAAGATGTGAGCATTTAATTTGAAGGAAGCCGCTTCTCTCTATGCATAGATATATTTGACATGTTATTCAATATGGGGAAAAAATTGGAATATGTCATGTGTTTGTCCACACCCTGGGAAGCTAATCTGAGTTTTAGGCTTCTCTGAAAAGAACTTTTAAGAAAGAGAAATAATGTAAAACACAAGAAGCTGACTTAGTAAATAAGCATATTTCCATTCTGGAAACATTGAAAATGACAGGGATTAAATAACATAGAGAGGAGGGAGCAAGCTTGTTTTCTGTTGCCCTGGAGACTAGGACATGGAACAATGGCTTCAAACTACAGGAAAGGAGATTTCACCTGAACATGAAGAAGAATTTCTTGACTGTGAGAGCTGTTCAGCAGTGGAACTCTCTACCCTGGAGTATGGTGGAGGCTCCTTCTTTGGAGGCTTTTAAACAGAGGTTGGGTGGCCATCTGTCGGGAGGGCTTTGAATGCAATTTTCCTGCTTCTTGGCAGGGCAGTTGGACTGGATGGCCCGCAAGATCTCTTCCAATTCTATGACACATGTAAACAATGACAATTATGTAATGTAAGAAAGAGATTGGGTGTGATCATCAAAACAAATGTAATCCAGGCAAAAAAAAAAATTCCTCAAGTGCAGCAGTATTATTGTCTGCTATTACGGTTTTTTTCCCTCGATGTAAAAATGTTTGACTTTTCAGAGAACTGGAGATGTTCAGGGAATGTGGCGCAGCTGGCTGGGTGTCAGCTGCATAAGATCTCTACTGACCAAAAGGTCATGAGTTCGAGGCCTGCCTAGGTCAGGGTGAGCGCTCGATCATTTGTGTAGCTCGTTGTCGACCTTTGCAACCCGAAAGACAGTTGCATCTGTCAAGTAGGAAATTTAGGTATCACTTGTGTGGGGAGGCTAAATTTAACTGATTTACGAGGCCATAAATCTCCAGGAAATACACACAAAAGGAGTGACGGAATGCGACAGCTCCACCTGGTGGCTGGAATGTTAAATGGCCTCTATGTCTGTCTAATATATGTTGTATGTCAAATGGCATTGAATGTTTGCCTTTATATGTGCATTGTGATTCGCCCTGAGTCCCCTGCGGGGTGAGAAGGGCAGAATATACAGTAAATGATGTAAATAAATAAATAAATAAATAAAAGGAATGACTATTATCACTATTTTTTATTTTTAATAAAAATCCAAGTTGCATTAGATAAAAGGAACAAAACATTATTAAGATAATATATTTTTATTAGGTCAACTGGAAGGTCACAAAAGCCTAAGCCAGCATTCAGGTTCTCCAAAAATCCTTCTCAAGTAAGATGTTAAACAGGGAAATTGGGTGGGGCTGGAACAGCAGGGTAGTAAATGTTGTTCAAACGATTGCAGCAATGCCATTTTACAATCTTGCTAATAAAAGTAAGAAGAGAAGATGCAGACACTCAAATTAGACTAAGGCTAGATCTACACTGTATCTCCCTCTATGAGCCAGCTAGGAGGCTAACATCCTCTGAGGAAGCCCTGCTCTCGGTCCCACCTCCTTTGTAGGTGTGGTTGGTGGGGACGAGAGTCAGGACCTTCTGAGTGGTGGTCCCTTGGCTATGGAAGTGAAATCAGATCAGCCCCCTCCCTCCTGACCTAGGAAAAAGCTAAAGACGTGGATGTGAGACCAAGCTTTCAAATAGTAACAGTTCAATAAGTGAATACAGAATGGTACAATGACCATTGGAATGGCCTCGGGTTATCACATCAGACTGTGTGATTCTAAAGATGCTTAATATATTTTTAGCAATAGTATTAATGTGCATGTTTTATTTTATTTGATGTTCACATATAGATATAAGCTGCTCTGAGTCCCCTACGGGGTGAGAAGGGTGGAGTATAAATATGGTAAATAAATAAATATTTTGAATTACCTGCTTTGAACTGGATTATATGAGTCTACACTGTCATATAATCCTGTTCAAAGGAGATAATCTGGATTCAGAAAATGGATTATATGGCAGTATAGATGGGGCCTGAGATGAAATTGATTTTACCCAATTTTATAAGCACAGATAAAGCTCAAGCGTCAGGTGGTATACCTTCAACTTTTGCCAGTGTAGGAACCTGCTGTTGGATCATGATGATGATGAACTGGGAAAATAAAAGAGATTTTCTCCTTTGATTTTCTTCTTGTTACATAAAAATGCTTTTACTACTACATACATTCTCAAAAGAGCTCTTGATACCATCCCCCCCAAAATACTGAGAAGCACTGACTACTGGTGAGAAGGTATTATACAAATAAAGTCCAATCAAAAGCACAATGTGCATCCTAATCTGTCTGCAGTATATGTCCATGGGCCATTTGCATCTTGATACACACCTTTGATTTTCAAGTTTAATTGAATGTAGACATCTACCCGAGATGGAAAATTATACTTATTTAAGATGCTAATAGGAATCCAGGCAAGGAATTGTCCCTTTCAGCACTGCATTGCATAACACAGTGTTTCTCAACCTTCCTGCTGCCATGACCCCTGAATACAGTTCCTAATGTTGTGATGACCCCTAACCATAAAATTATTATTGTTGCTACTTCATAAATGTAATTTTGTTCCTGTTATCAATCGCAATGTAAATATCTGAGATTTAGGATGCATTTTCATTCACTGGATCAAATTTGGCACAAATACCCGATAGGCCCAAATTTGAATACTGGTAGGGTTGGGGTGGGGGGTTGATTTTGTCATTTGGGAGTTGAGGTGGGCACTGACCTTGAGTTTTGGAGTTGTAGTTCACCTACATACAGAGAGCACTGTGGACTCAAACAACGATGAATCTGGACCAAACTTGGCACAAATACTCAATATGCCCAAATATGAACACTGGTAGATTTGGGGGAAACTAGACCTTGACATTTGGGAGTTGGAGTTGCTGGGATTTATAGTTCGCCTACAATCAAAGAGCATTCTGAACCCCACCAAGGATAGAATATAGCCAAACTTCCCACACAGAACCCCCATGACCAACAGAAAATACTGTGTTTTCTGATGGTCTTTGGCGATCCCTTTGAAACGCCTTCACGACACCTCCCCCCCCCCCCAGGAGTCCCAACCCCCAGGCTGAGAAATGCGGCTCTAAAGGAATTTTGACATGTGCTTTTCAAGTTTAATGATTTCTGTCATCAATCTCAAAGTATCTCCCTTTCTTTCTCTCCCTCAACACAAATTAATGGGAATAATGTTAAAATAAAAGCTCATTGTTACTGTGTGCCTTTGAGTGATTTCCAGCTTCCATCAATCCCAAAGCTTTCTTAAGAGGGGATTTGCTATTTCCTTCCTGTGGGGCTGAGAGAGTGTGACTGGTTCAGAATTACTCAGGGTGTTTCCATGGTCAAGCATGGATTTGAACCCTGGTCTCCCACTTCCTAGGCCAATGCTCAAACCACCATACTGGCTCTTGTTTCTCTGATAGCATCAACATTTCCAACCCCCCCCCCCCAAACCCAGCCCTGCATTGACCATGAGTTAAACATGTTCATGTAAACAGTGTTAAACTTTGACACATTTAGAGGAAATGAGCTTTGGAAATCCACCCTGAACCTGCCTAGTACAGAAAGGGGTCTACAAGTTCAGGTTCTATCCTTGTTTTCATCACATGCGTCAATGCTATGCTAAATCTGTTGTAGGACCGAGGTCTTGTTTCACACTCCTTGTTTGTGTTTGTCCTGAGCAGGCTGAAGCAAGTATTTTCTGTCCACTGTCAGCTCAGTTTCTCCCTGGAGAAAGCTCTATGCTGTTCCCTCTGGTTTCAACAGGCTTCCTCGGCCCTTGGAGAGCTGCAGGCCTAACCCCAAGGTCCAGAAAAGTGCCCTCTCCTACGTGACATTGCCCCTGTAAGGTGCTGGGTCTTGTTTACAAAGCCCAAAAGGCTGCTGGAAGGGCCGGTTCCCAATAAGGGCTCTTGCATAGGCTCCAGGTGTAATTGGAGAAGCAAGGCACGCACAGGTCACTGTTTGCTTCCTAGGCCCACTTCATTGCTCTGGGCTAGTGAAGCAGGTGCTGGATTCTCCTGCTAGATTCGCATTCAAGGTGTTCACACAGTGGCCACTTTATTATGTTATATTTGTTTTCAAGATTTATTGGCTTTCTTCCATCCTCCTCCTGTGCTGCGAAAAGCTCTTAGCTATCTTGTGGAATCTGCTCATTTTAGCCTCTCTGGACGCATCTATATTACATATAATATAATATAGAATATTACTAATAATATTGCAGTATAGTGGTATCTATATAAATAAAAATGTAATGTTCATTTGTAGGATTAACATAACTCAAAAACCACTGGACAAATTGACACCAAATCTTGACACAATACACCTATAAGGCCAACAAGTGACCATCACTCATAAAAACACTGAAAAACACAGTAGAAAATACTTTAAAAGCCAACATTTAAAAATACATTACAATGCATGCACAAAACCACACACACACACACATGCAGTATATATATATACATACACATATATACAGAAAACACATATACAGAGACTGGGCCACAGCAATGCGTGGCAAGGGACAGCTAGTATATAATAATACATGATAATGTTTTATTATTATATATTTGTATATTTGAAGCAATGTTTTCAATTGTGAGCTGCTTTGGGTCTCCATATGGAGAGATAAAGCGGGATATAAATAAATAATAAAACAAAATAGTTTTGATGCTATGGCTCAATACTATGGAATTATAGGAGTTGTAGTTTTCCAAAGTCTTTAGCCTTCTCTGGCCAAACGTGCTGGTGCGTCGCCAAACTAACACATTTGTCACACTAGAGAATAAATCCACTTAAAATTCCAGTTTCTGCCTCCTGCAGAATACTGGGGTTTGTAGTTTAGGGAGGCTGTTAAGGCTCCTCCTTAAACTACAAACCCCAGAATTCAACAGGAGGCAGCAACCGGATTTAAAGTGGATTCATTCTCTAGCGTGATGAGGTCCTAAATCTCCCAGGATTCCACAACATTGAGCCATGGTAGTTAAAGTGGCATCAAACTGCAGTGTAGATGCACCCTCTGTTTGCTGCCCATAAATTAAAACAGGGACAAACTTTTAGCAGTATCCCCAGACACCACGTTTCTTTTCCTCCCACATTTGTTTTTCTCATTAAATTGTTTAAATGCCAAGATGTTGAACGCACTGTGATTTTACATATCTGTTTGATAAAGAGAGGGTGAGTCTAGATGACCCATGAGGTTCCCATTTTGGAAAAGAAATACAAAGGAGAAAGCAGTTAGAAGCACTTTTTTTTGGAGGGGGGGGGGCAAAGAAGCCTGGAAGTTGGATAAGACATTCCTTTCTCACTGATACCAATTAGGGAATAATACTTTTGCCTGGTACAAACAAAAGAGAAAAAAGAGCCTTCATTATATACAAATATTTACATATACTTTTATATTAATTTCTGGATGAATCAGTGATGCAATGCTATTTGTCATTGTTGATCAACAGAGCTTTTATGTAAATGCACAAGTTTATAAATTCCTGTTCATACCGCGGTACTTTAGAATTTTTTTGCTACTTTAGAACTTTTTTTCTATTCTGCAAAATGCTAAGAATTTCTACATTTGAATTTATTTTTATATTCAAAAATTTTCTGCAACAACGCGATAATGAGGGACCACAGTGTAGAAGGTGTCAGATTGCGTGTAGTGTGATATCTGTTCAGCAACATTTCCTGCACATGATTATGGACAGCATCAACCAGCTCTCTTCAGATGCATGGTTGAGTGTTGACAAGTGTAAACGTTTTATGCAAAACTAACAATATACACCTGTGAAATGAAACAACCAGGTCAGGTAAACCTTGCATAAACATATCCAGACAACTACATTACCACTGGGTCTGTTTACGGTGCATCTTTCATTTGCCAACAAAATGGAAAATTAATCCTTTTCTGTGATGTGGCAGCTGTTTGATACCATTGATGTAAAACATCCCCAACATTGTCTTTCCAATCAGTTCCAGTTTGTTTGGTTTGCATGTGCCATAGGACCCATTCATTATAAAGAGTTACTTGGAGTATGTGGGCAGCAGAACTCAGTACGGAGATCTATTTATAGGACATTAACGTTTAGTATAAGAGAAGAACAGCTACCAGTCCTGGGGATAGCTAGTTCTGCGGCATAAAAGATCACCTCAGATGCTTTGCAATCTCTTCATGCCCTGGAAATATCTCCAGAGCCTCATTTGCATTACAAAATCCCATAGAGGAAAGACAGGGATGCAAAAACAAACTGGTCCTGCTAGGGCCTTTACTGAACTTTTCAAACCATTGATTTAAAATATTTCACAATTTGCTGTCCAGTCGGTTTTGCTGTATAGTGATCCTATGAATGAGAGAACTTCAAAAGACCCTATTGTTAACATACCAAGCTCAAGGCCATGGCCTTGTCATGTGTACATATGTCATGTTTTGGATAAATCATGTGCGCATACATCATGTTTGATACAATGGGCTATTCAGTAGCCTCGTGGATTCTGCCCAAAATTTCTGCCTTCTAGGCAACTGCCAGGCTGAAGGACAACAGCCAAGAACAACTTTGGGGAAGGCACACTCTCAGCCCAGATCTACACTGCCATAAAATCCAGTTTCTGAATCTGGATTATCTTCTTTGAACTGGATTATATGAGTCTGTGCCGCCATATAATGTATTTCAAAACAGATAATTATATGGCAGTGGAAATGGGGCTTCAGTCTCAGAGGAAGGAAACTTCCTCTAAATCAGTGTTGCTCAACCATCCTAATGCTGCGTTCACTTAATACAGTTCCTCATGTTGTGGTGACCCCCCAACCATAACATTATTTTCGTTGCTACTTCAAAACTATAATTTTGCTACTGTTATGGATTGGAATGTACATATCTGATATGCAGGATGTATTTTCATTCACTGGACCAATTTTGGCACACATACCCGATACGCCCAAATTTGAATACTGGTGGGGTTGGGGGGATTGATTTTGTAATTTGGGAGTGGTAGTTACTGGGATTTATAGTTAACCTACAATTAAAGAGCATTCTGAACTCCACCAATGATGGCATTGAGCCAAACTTGGCACACATAACTCCCATGATCAACATAAGGGTTTGGTAGGCATTAACCTTGAGTTTTGGAGTTGTAGTTCACCTACATCCAGAGAGAACTGTGGACTCAAACAATGATGGGTCTGGCCCAAACTTGGCACAAATCCTCAATATGCTCAAATGTGAACACTGGTGGGGTTTGGGGAAAATAGACCTTGACATTTGGGAGTTGTAGTTGCTGGGTTTTACAGTTTACCTACAACCAGGGCCGTAGCCAGGATTTTGATTCGGGGGCTGAGTTTGATCGGGGGGGGGCTGAGACTGGGTGAGAGAGGGTCTACCCTAGCAAACCTTTTGTATTGTTATCCCAATAACCCCATTAATGTGGGATATAATGAGCATGGTGATCAGATCATGATATGAATAAACATAACAGTTTAAATAATGTACCAGTAAGGCCTTCTCGCGGACCACCCTGAGAATTTCGGGGGGGGGGGCTGAAGCCCCCTAAGCCCCCCCTGGCTACATGCCTGCCTACAACCAAAAAGCATTCTGAACCCCTCCAATGATAGAATTGGGCCAAACTTCACACACGGAACTCCCATGCCTTGAATGGACTCACTGGCACGAGCCTCCCTCCAACCTCACATGCTCCCCCTTACAAGCACATGCACACCATGCTGCCATGTGCCGAGCTTGCCTGCTCTCCCCTCCCCACTTGGAGTCTCAGAACCAGCCCTCCCCTTGGCTGACAGGCTGGCCAATCACACAGGAGGAGGGCTTTTGGTGGGAGGATTCACTGTCTGTTTCCAAAAAGGAAGAGAAGGACAGACAGAGAGATCTTCAACCTTCTCTGCCAAAGAAGTTCCTACGACTATCAGAAATATATGTTTTCTGATGGTCTTTGACAACCCCT
This sequence comes from Anolis apletophallus, assembly GCA_030556195.1. NCBI lineage: Eukaryota > Metazoa > Chordata > Lepidosauria > Squamata > Anolidae > Anolis > Anolis apletophallus. The sequence continues at coordinate 27,405,074 of JARBWK010000006.1, read as the reverse complement.
CTGAAACCCTCTCACAATCCCCCAGGGGTCCCGACCCCCAGGTTGAGAAATGCTGCTCTAGAGTGAAAGTACAGTACTAAATATTTATATAGTTAAGCAGATTAACATATGCTAATTATCAATCATTTTTCTTCTTAAATATAAAACCTGAGCACCTTTTTTGGAAATCCCCTTCTGACTCCTTGACCGAACTGTATTAAGGAAATAAGCGGGGGGAAACTACTTCATGTTATGGCAGACAAACCACTACGGCTACAGTCATAAACACCCTTATTATGTAATAAAGCTACCTGAATCCAATGGGACTTGTTGATTCTGAATAACTCTGCTTAGAATTGCATTGCATAAAAAGTAAAGGAGAAGGAGAGTACAGGCACATACAATCTGGAAATTCAAATTGATATATATTTGTATTGTCAGGTACTTCATTCCTGGCCATGGCAACACAGCTACATGAAAAAGGGATTAACTGAAATCTAGATGAAAACATTTCTTTTGCTGCTAATCAAATCCATAGTGATCACCAGTGACTACCATAAATTCTTTAATCCACAGAGGTGCATATTATCATATGACACACAAAATGTTTGCTGAGGATCCTTGCTGAGGATTTCTTTGTCTGGACTTGCCATGACATTTTTTCTATTGTATTTAGTAGATAATATTAAAACCTTGTGCAAACAAAGCTCTTCTTCCTCCGAATCGGGATGGCTTTCTGAAAAGACTTCTTTTTATTGAATCATTAAAACAGTATATGTTTCACATGTGGTTGATTTTAGAGGGGCAGGCCGCCCTTCACCTCTACACATAAAAGCATGCTCACATATACAAGATGATTTATCAGAACCCTTTTTGAATGTTGTTATCCTTTCTTCCATCTCTTAATTCCCTCTGCAATTTCAGGATCAGAGCTTTCCATTATCTCATGGCAATATCTTCTCTTGATGATTGCTTCTCACCTATGCAGAAAACACTCTATACTTGTTGACATAACTTGTGGTGTTGATCTTATCATATTAGAATTCCTGATGCATATTATGAACTAACAGTGAATCTCTGAACAAAATATAGTAGCCTAGTATGGGTGAATACAAGGGGGGGAAACTCTTACACTGAACTACCACAATAGTGTTAGTGCATTCATTATTTATTTATTTTATTTTATTTATTTATTCAGGCTTCTATGCCGCCGACTCCCGGAGGCTCGCGGCGGCTCACAAGAGCCAAAGGCACAATAAAATACAGAATAATAAAAGCAGTTAAAAACAACAATAGCAAATTAAAACAGAGACACAATTAAACAGTAACACAATTAAAATACACGGGCCTACACACCAAAAGCCTGCTTGAACAAATGAGTTTTGCAAGCCCGTCTGAACGGGAGCAGGTCCCTCAAGGCCCTGGTTTCGGCCGGGAGGGCGTTCCACAGCGTGGGAGCTATGACAGAGAACGCCCTCCAGCGGGTGGATGTCAGTCGTGCCAGCTTTGCCGATGGTATCTCCAAGAAGTTGGCATCCTCGGACCGTAGTGATCTCGAAGGGCAATATGGGGTGAGACGGTCCCTCAGATACGCTGGCCCCAGGCCGTGAAAGGCCTTAAAGGTAAGAACCAACACTTTGAAGGTGATCCGGTGCTCAATTGGCAGCCAGTGCAGATCCTGCAAGGTAGGTGTTATGTGGCATCCTGCTGGAGAACCAGACAGGAGCCGGGCGGCAGTGTTCTGCACCAGCTTGAGCCTCGGATCGCCGACAGAGGAAGGCCAACGTAGAGCGCGTTGCAGTAATCTAGCCTTGAGATGACCGTGGCTTGGATCACCGTGGCCAGGTCGTTCCGGGAGAGATAGGGGGCCAGCCTCCTTGCCTGTCGGAGATGGAAAAAGGCAGCCTTGCTGACCGCAGAGACCTGGACCCCCAGGCTCTTCACGGAAGACGATGGGCATAACGCCGCACCGTCCAGGGTCGTAAGCTGGACACCTACCCCACCCGGGCGACCCGGCCACAAGATCTCCGTCTTCGCCGGATTCACCCTCAACCTACTGGCTCGCAGCCATCCAGTAACGGCTTCGAGGCAGTGTTGGAAATTATTGGGGACGGATCCCGGCCTGCCCTCCATCCTCAGAATGAGCTGGGTGTCATCAGCGTACTGGTGACACTCCAGCCCATAACTCCGCACCAGCTGTGCAAGCGGCTGCATGTAGATGTTAAATAACAGAGGGGAGAGAATGGCCCCCTGCGGAACTCCACAAACTAATGAGGAGCCCTCAGAGACCACCTCGCCCCTCCTCACACCCTGAGACCACTGGTGGAGGAAGGAGGTCAGCCATTTTAGGGCTGTCCCCCTCACTCCAGCCATGGCCAGGCGGTGGATCAATAGATTGTGGTCGACCATGTCAAACGCTGCCGTGAGGTCCAATAACACGAGCAGCGCAGACCCGCCTTGGTCAAGCTGGCAGTGGAGTTGGTCTGTGATGGAGACCAGAACCGTCTCCGTCCCATGCCCCGAACGGAAGCCAGACTGGAAGGGGTCAAGCCATGTTGCATCATCTAAGAAGGACTGCAGCTGCTCCATTACTGCCCTCTCAACCACCTTGCCCAGGTACGAAAGATTCGACACTGGGCGGTAATTGGAGGGATCTAGTGACGGTTTCTTCAGTAATGGAGCTACCACCGCCTCTTTCAAGCTCTCTGGAAAGACTCCTTGCTCAAGGGAGCTGTTTATGATATTCAACAGAGGCCCATGTAACCCCTCCAGGCAAGATCTAACAAGCCAGGAGGGGCACGGGTCGAGGGAGCAGGTGGTAGGCCTAGCTGCAGCCACTATCTTATCAACAGCATCTGCGTCCAGTGGCCGAAACCGGTCGAGGGTGGGCACGGTGGAGGGCCACGGAGTCTCAAGTTCTCTTACTGTGTCAATTGTGGCCGGAAGGTCCTGGCAGAGGCTCAGTATCTTGTCTGTGAAAAAGCTCTGGAAAGCACCGGCCGTGAGAGCCTGATCGCTATTTTTTGGGACAGTAGGGACCGTCGTCAGAGACCGAATTACCTTAAACAGTTGAGCCGGGCGTGAGCTGGCAGATGCTATCACGGCGGAAAAGTACTCATTTTGGCCGCCTTGACAGCACGCTCATAAGCCTCTTTAACTAGCTTATAAGCTGATACTGAGCCAGGTCTCAGTTATACAGAAAAGGTCCGCTTTGAGGTCTTCACAAAACTCCCTGGTGATGGCAGTCTTGTTCCGAATGGAACGGGCGTTAACCAGCACCAGAGTGGAAGGGGGAATAGCTGGATGTCTATCAACAGCATGTCTGGGGATATGACGCAGGTCAGAGCCAGGCCGAGTCCGTCTGTGACTCAGCCTGGATCTCGCAGTTGGTCTCGCATTCGGCCTGCGCCTACCGTACTCACCCTGCCCCGAGATCACCGGAATACCTAGCGGACTTGGGTGACAGAGGTTGGCAGAGGATTTAATTTCCGGCACACCCCGTGAAACAGGGGAAGCCGGTGGAGAGTCCTGGCCATTTACCGCCGGTTCTGCTGGCAACCCATCAGTCCCAGCCCCAGTCCCCCCAGACGCTTGGGGGTCCACGGAGGGGAGTGTCAGATCCCATTTGCCAACAGAGCGTTCATGCCCTCAGTGAATCCTTGAGGGCGGCCTGTCTGACTATCGAGCAGGCCATTCTGCCCCTCATGGGGGCTCTTAACGCCACCAATGGGAGCCGGTCCAGAAGTCAGACCTAGGTGGCTCTCCTTCCGGCCAAAGCCCGCCCCTCAAAAAGTCCGTGATCGGAAGGATCTCCTCTGGCTCTTGCCGGACTTCCCTCTTCTCCAAGGGGATTGCCCTGGGCCGCCGAATGGCAGTCTATGGGTGCCCAGCGAGTCCAGTGCTGGTGGGGGGAGACCAGGACAGTGGGGGACAGTGTTTGTGCAATGGCAGCCATTACAGTGGCGGCCGTTGCCAGCCTGTGGGTTAGGCCTCGTGGATGGAGGCATCTCACGCCTGAGGGCAGCGTTCCGGATGGTCCTGGGATGGGGTCCTCTGGGGGTCGCCTTCTGAGGATTAGCAATGTTCTTCCCTCTGCCTCGCAAGGTGGGCCTCGGGGCGTCTGACGGTGAGCCAGAAGAACTTGGTCCGGCACTAACCAAGCCGATAGATGTGGGCGGGGGAGAATCTGGGTGCTGGGGGACCAAATTGAGTCTAGAGTTGGCAGTATCCATAGGCCTTGGGCTGCTGGTATCAACAGGGACTCTAGGCTGGGCAGTTTTTGAGGGCGACGACTGGTGCAGCAGTTTGGGAGCTCGGCCGTGTTTCTTCCTTATCCGTCTCCGTCTTGCCTGGCCTAGCCGGTTCTTCTTCTTCTGGCCCCCGATATCCAGGGGCGCAGGATGTTGGAGGTTAATCAGAGCCGGCAGGTCAGCTGGAAGATGACAAGCACGACGCCTAGGTCGCTCCCCAGGAACCTTTGCCAGCATCTGGGAGACACTCAATGCCTCTGGAGGAGATCCAGGGAGCCACGGTTGCTCCAGCAGATGGTTAATAGTGGGCGTGGCTGAGGTTGGTGACGTGAGCAGGGAGGGCGGGGCTAAAGACGCCGAGCAGGGTGAGCTCGGCGCCATGTTGGAACCAGCCACCAACGCCCTCCCGATCAAGATCGAGGAAACCCGAGGGCCCAGGGCTTTCCATGGACTCCACCACGGAAGCATCGCCACTCCCGCCAGACCCTCATCTTCCTTAGCAGGGGGGCCTCCCTCGGCCGATTCATCCCATGGGGCCCACTCCCGGGGCACCGCAGGTCTCTCCTCCCGTTGTTCTCCCGGCTGGTTGCTCAGCAGCTGAGGGACTCGACAGCCACCAGTCCGCGAACTTGGCGGGCCTGGGGGCAGCCCACCCTGGAGGCCAATGGCAGGTAGCCCACTCGCCTCTCCCTCCTCAGGGTCTAGGCATATCAGGTCCTGGCGTGGAGGACATGGCGGGTCCGGTGCTTCACTGGCCGCTGCCCCCGGGTCTCAAGAGGGGGGTTGGGGTGATGGAGGCCCTTCTCGTGGCAACGGGGCGACAGCTTCAGACCCAGCTCTCCCACTTCCCCCAGCCGGGCAGCCAACCGCTCAGCCAGCCGGCTAAAGGCAAGGAGGAGGTAGGTGAGTTCCGAAATGGAGTCCAGTGCGGCGTCCTGGGCCTTGCCGGGGAGGTAGTTGCCAGCCTCCCATTGGATGGCGTCGGGGGGGGGGCTCGGACACGATCTCCTCCAAGTCCACATCCTCCCCCAAACCCGGCCAGGGGACCGGGGACCGTAGCAGGCCATGCCCGAAGGACGCAGTTGGCCCAGTGATCTTCATGGGCGCTACAGCAGCTCCCGAGCTTGCGCGAATCCTGGCCGCCAAGGCCGATTCTCGGCCGACCTCCAGGACAGCCTCTGCCTCAGTTTGCAGAGCTTCCAGCGAGGGCGAGAGGCTCACCAACGTTCCTTGTGGAGGCCAGGGGCTCACCCCGAGATTCCGGAGGACACCCCCTCTGCCTGGGGTGACTGGCCCCGCAAACGGGGTCGCTGAACGGGAGAAGTTAGCTAGGCCCCCGCGGAGCTCAGCATTCCTGCTTCTGCTCGACGCGGCCATCTTCATGCACATGTGCATGTCATAGCAAAATGCTACTCAAAAGTGGTGGTCCATGGAGCAGTGCTAGTCCATGATCTATCAGCTGCCTGCCCATGGGAAATTTTGGGGAAGCTATGAATTAAACAAGTGGTTTTTTCTGAAATGACCTCCCAAAATACTTGAAGCCTCAGCAGCCAACATTAATAATAATACTCTTTATTTATATTCCGCTCTTCTCACCCCGAAGGGGACTCAGAGCGGGTTACAGGTACACATACTTAGCAGACAATCCTTGCCCTTTCCACATACACACATATAGACGAAGAGAGGCAAACTCTGGCCACCAGGGGCAGCTGACGCACTCCTCATCTCTCAGCGTTCCCAGCGTCCCTTGTTGTTCCTTCTGCATTCCTCAGCATTCCTGGAGTTCTTTAATGGCCTCATAATTCAGTCAAAATTTGCCTCCCCACTTAATGTGGTACCTTTATCTCCTACTTGACAGATGCAACTGTCTTTCGGGCTGCAAAGGTCGACAGCAGGCTACACTTAAAGGTCGAGCACCCACCTTGACCCGGGCTGGCCTCGAACTCATGACCTACTGGTCAGAGAGATCTTATGCAGCTGACACTTAGCCAGCTGCGCCAAATTCCCGGTGCATGCTGTTGTTATTATTGGGTTGTGTGAGTTTTCCAGGTTGTATAGCTATGTTCCAGAAGCATTATCTTCTGACGTTTCACCCACATCTATGGCAGGCATCCTCAGAGGTTGAGGGATCTGCTGGAAACTAGGCAAGAGAGGTTTATATACAGTAGTGTCTCGCTTATCCAACATAAACGGGTCAGCAGAATGTTGGATAAGCCAAAATGTTGGATAACAAGGAGGGATTAAAGAAAAGCCTATTAAATGTCAATTTACCTTATGATTTTACAAATTAAGCACCAAAACATCATATTTTACAACAAATCGACATAAAAAGCAGTTCAATACACAGTAAAGTTATGTAGTAATTACTGTATTTACGAATTTAGCACCAAAACATCGCAATGAATTGAAATAGCTGTGGATCCGGGTGGCAGGTAGACAGTGTTGGATAATATAGAATGTTGGATGAGTGAAGGTTGGATAAGCGAGACTCTATTGTATCTGTGGAATATCCAGGGTGGGAGAAAGAAGCTTCTGCAACATGGGCATACGGGCCAGAAAACTCACAGCAACTTAGTGATTCTGACAAAGAAACCCTTCGACAACACATTGTTGTTGTTGTTATTATTATTATTATTATAAACACAACAAGATGAGTCCACAGCAGAGAAGATCACTCTGCTGGCTGTTGTATTGGATCACACATCAGACACTTCCCAAGTGTCTAGGACTGTGTGATGTATCGGTGAATAACGCGTGCAGATCCCAGTAAGGTGGCCTTTTGCAACTGACAGGTGGTAATTTTGTCAGCGCCTATTGTGTTTAAGTGCAGTCCAAGGTCTTTAGGCACTGTACCCACTGTGCCGATAACCACTGGGACCACCTTGACTGGCTTGTGCCAGAGTCTTTGCAGTTCGATCTTTAAACCCTAGTATTGTGTCAGTTTTTCCAGTTGTTTCTCTTCAATCTTGCTGTCGCCTGGGATTGCGACATCGACAATCCATACTTTGTTTTTTAACATGATCGTGAGGTCAGTAGTGTGCTCCAAAACTCTATCAGTCTGAATTCGGAAGTCCCAGAGTAGTTCGACATGTTCATTTTCTGTAACTTTTTCAGGCTTGTGATCCCACCAGTTTTTGTCATTTATTATTTATTATTTTCTTTCTCTTCTCATTGGGAAGTAGCAAACAAGTAAGGGGTACTTCAACAGAGACCGCCACCAAAGATCACAGTTCTGCTACTGTGCCAGTTCATCACCTCCATGCCATAAAATCCCTTCTTCCCCTATAGAATGAGAAGATATTCTGCTGGGATGAACCTGTACCTAGGAAAGGGAAGGGCATGGTTGGAATAATTGCTTTTTTGCTGACCATTGAGAAGAGAGCTTATTCCATGTACAGAAGTTGCCTGCATTGGTGGTTATAGCTCACTTCAACACAAATCAGTGGCATACTTGTGCGTCAGCTGCACCCATACCTTGGGAAGTCTGACTTGGCCACGGTAGTCCATGCTCTGGTGACAACCCGTATAGACTACTGCAACACTCTCTACGTGGGGTTGCCTCTGAAGACTGTTCGGAAGCTGCAATTAGTCCAACGTTCGGCAGCCAGGTTACTAACATGAGCAAGGTACAGGGAGCATACAACTCCCTTGCTGCGCCAGCTCCACTGGCTGCCAATTAGCTTCCGAGCACAATTCAAAGTGCTGGTTTTAACCTACAAAACCCTATACGGTTCCGGTCCAGTTTACCTGTCCGAACGAATTCTCCCCTATGAACCATAAAGGACATTAAGATCCTCCGGAGAGGCCCTGTTCCCAGTCCCGCCAACTTCGCAAGCGCGTCTGGTGGGAACGAGAGACAGGGCCTTCTCCGTGGTGGCCCATCGGCTATGGAACTCTCTCCCAAGCGATGTTAGATCTGCCCCCTCCCTGTTGTCCTTCAGAAGGCTGGTGAAGACCTGGCTTTGGAACGAAGCATTCCCAGAATGGGCTGAGATTTATTATAGTTGAAATGAGTGACCACGTTTATAGATCAAGTTGAATTTGTTTTAGTGGCAATTTGGTTTTTATGTATTTTACTTTTTATGTATTTTAATCTGTCTTAAAATGTTTAAAATTTGTTTAGCATTGAATCTTGCTGTAGACCAGTCTGAGTCCCTCTATGGAGGTGAAAAGGTCGGGGTACAAAAGTTTTAAATAAATAAATAAATACTTCCCACACACCTGAGGCAACAGGCCAGTTTAAGGGGCTCAGGAAAGCTGCCCAGTTGAAATGTGGAAGAAAAAGTCAGGGCAGCCGTTGCCTTCCTCTCTCAGCTGCTTGAGTCAGTCAACTCTCTCTGCCAAAATTGCTAGGCCAGCCTTGAGTAAGGGCTGGCAGTATGCTGCTTGGATTGCAGCTGAATATCTTATTTTACTGTGACATATTTATGGAAGAAGGATAGAGTGACCCATAGGATAATCTCCTGCAAACACCTCTGAGAGTTTTGCTACATTGTGCTGTACAATATCAGTAAGGAGGTGTTTTCTAGAGGGTTTACCTATGAGATTGCATGCTGCTTTCTTGGTGCCAATCTTGGAAACATCTTGCATTGATTGTGTAGGTCAGGGGTCAGGAACCTATGGCAGGTGTGGCTCTTTTGATGATTCAGTCAGTCAGGCAGTAGCCTTTATTTCGGTCAACAAACCATCGGCTAAGTCAGGTGAAAGTAGAACAATAGAATACAACATTGAAGAAATTAATAACAACACATCTACTCACCAAATGGCCAGGAAGAACCCTAAATTGGTACTGTACTTATTTACTGTCTGATCTTGACAAAAGGGTAATCTTTTGATGATTGCATCTGGCTCACCGATGATTTTGATGATTACATCACTCCCTGAAGCAGGCCCGCAGTAAGCCGAGGCCCCGCAAGCTGGGAGGATGCCCCGGGTGGAGGGTACTAAGCCGGCCGCTGCCCACTCCCGTCCACCACCACCACCACCATATATTGTATATCATGGGACTTGAGCATCCACAGGTTTTGGTATCCACAGAGGGTCATGGAACCAAATCCCAGCAGATACCAAGGGCCCTGTTGCACCCTAGACCTGAAGGACCCCTCAGTAAACCACTTGAGACCAGCCACGGTTAAATGCTTTATTTAGAATAAATGGATAAAGAAAATAGAAATATAGTCCTTTGATGCTCCCAAGCATCAGGTTATTACAAAGCAATAGTCCAAAAGCAAAACAGGATCAAAAATAAGTAAAAGAGTCTTAATGCCCCAATGGGCCAAATCCAAAGATAAGTTCTGGAAACAAAGGCTTGGCAAACAGAGTTCAAAGGCTGGAAGGCTCAATGGCCCAGGCAAGGTTCCATGAAGGCTTGAATCTGAACGTTGACGAGAGATAGCACCTAACTCTTATAGGTCCCAGGGGTTTGATCCTTACGACGCAAAGGTGCGTTGTAACTGATTCTCATGAGATGAACTCCGGCTGGGCTTTCTCAAGCCTCCCGCATCAGATTGGAATGTTGCCTCATTAGGGCCTGCACCTGGAAGGAAAGGAGTTAACTCGACTCCACTTTCCCAGCGCTCCTTATCGACTCGGAATGGAGCTGAGTTTCGCCTGGCCTTGAACGAGGATTGAACTGGAGGCTTCTGCAGAAGCTGATTTTCTGGCCTAGCTGGCAATTCAGAAACAACATGGCTTTGGTCTGGTTTGGCTAAAGAATCGGGTTGGGGACCAGGCTGAGGTGTGATAGGCTCACTGTATTTTCCTTTAAAAGTTTGTTTTTAATTAATTAATTAATTAACTCCATTTGTACCCAACCCTTCTCACCCTGAAGGGAACTCAGAGCGGCTTAAAAACGAAGACAAAAATTCAATGCCACATTGTGCACATAAAAATAAGTATACCATATGAAATTAT